>BPLQ01006028.1:247500-704470 GCA_021605075.1 Caerostris darwini | reverse complement strand
AAAAAAAAAAAAAAAAAAAAAAAAAAAAAAAAAAAAAAAAAAAAATTGATTTTATTACCAGAAATTCGTCTCTGATGAGGTTAATAACGATATTATGAAAATAAAAATGGGAACATAATCGATTGATAAACTTTGCATACTAAGACAATTAGGGGGTTAAATATCGTTTCTATATACTAAGCTTGAAATTTTTTTTTAATTTTTAAAATTTTAATTATTTTTTTAAATAAAAATCTTATAAAAATGCTTTATTACCTTGCATCCGAAAAATGATTTGCACAACAAATTATAAATTAATTTGTTTGTCTTTAAAAATTAATAACAATTATTAATTTCGGTTACTTAATTCCAATAGATCATTTAAAAATAATTAGATATCTTCAATATGAATAACCAATACGCAGATAATAAGCAATGAATTCATTTTATGTTAAGTGAAATTACTTTACCCAAGTTTCCGGTTTTTTTGTACATTTTTGTGTTTTACATTTGTTTTAATTATTTTTTTTTAATGTTTAGAATGTTTTTTGAATTCCAGTCAATATAAAATGAATAAATCTTAATAAAACATAAACATTAATTTTTTTATCACTATAAAAAAATAGTTTGTAAAGAGTTTATGTTCGTCTAAATTATACGTGGGCATATCAGATGCTTGTTTACAATTACCCACTTTACGTGACCCTCCATTACCTTTTCATTTTGCACTTATTCCAAATATTGAATAACTTACTAAATAATTGTAACTGGCATTGGGTATGCTATATTTTTTGCCAAGCTCTTGATAAGTAATATTTGTTTCATTATATTTTTGTTTTAAACATAGGAGTATTATTGGTTAAAACAAATTATTTTAAATAAGAACAAAATAATTAATAGTATAACATAACCTATAACTATAGAAAAAACGACGAAGTAATAGAATGGAGATGTGATAATATAATGATAATGGAATTTATTATAGTTATTTTTTGTAACATGTTAATTGTTGTCACTGTAACAGTAACTGTTAAGGGTTTAACTGTTGTTGATCATATGATTTTTGAGCACATAACTCAAAATACCTTAAAACAAAATTTTGATCAATTTCAGTGAATGATATGAAAGATGGTGGCCAATGTATCGATAATTTTTTTTTTTTATAATTACCCCGTATATATAATAATAAACGTTAGATGTAAGAAATAAGAGTTCTCAATTGCTTATAATTATATCCTTAAAGATATAATTTTGTTTCTAAATATTTCATTTTAATTTAAAAATAAATAATTTAGTATTGAAATTATATTATAGTTTCAAGTGCTTCGTAAAAAAAACATGCTTAAAATGTCACTGTTCTCAACATCTTATAACAGATAATTGCTTTACGTTACTTCATTACCTATTTCTTTATTTTCCCCAGTTACTTTAACTATTAATTCCTTAATGATAATTTATCCCAAATGCTCCTTTTTTTCCCTCCTTCAGGGTTGCAACAGACAACACTTAATCCCTGAAATGTAATTACGAAACAAATTGGCTTTCAGTTCCATCTGCGCCTAAGGTAGTTAGAACCCAGGATCGGCAAGAGAAACTTAATCGGCCGCATACATCCTGAATATGATTCATTCCAACTTCAGATTAAACCACATGTGGCTTGGAATTACGTGTATTCATTTCCTAAAGCCTGTCGCTGGAATTAGGTCACATGTGGACGTGGTATCATTCTCGCTGATGACAATCCGGATCGGTCTATGTATCGGATAAAATTGGTAATTAATTTTCACGAATTATTTATCACCATACACCTTGGAAGCAAAGTATATGTTTGCATCGAAATTGCTTTATGAGTTAAACAATTTGTCTATTATGGGGACGTTAGCTTGATAGCTATTAAGAAAGTACTTTGAGGTATTAAACAAAATGATCGTTATCATTCTCTTATGTGTTGAAAAAAAACCTTTGTAAGAAAATAATTTTCTTAAAATTAATATTTTCTCTTTATCTTAAATTTAATAAATAAATTAATATATTAAGTTATTATAATATTATTATTGAAATATATTATTATATATTAATTATTATTATATATTTTTATTTAATATATTGAATCTTAAAATTAATATATATATATTAATCTCTTAATTTAAAATTCCCAAGTCGGTATTATAGAAAGTAATCATTACCAATCTCCGGCATGTTGAAAAAAACCTTTTCTAAGAAAATATTTTATCTTAAAATGAATATATTAAACTATTATAATATATTATTAAAATTTGTTATTTTATATTAATTATGAATATATTATTATTTAATTTATTATATAAATTAATGTATGAATTTAAAATTTCTAAGTCAGTTTCACAATGGAGAAATCAGTTATTAGTCAATGTAAGATTTTTTTAATTATAAATGATTAAACTAAATTTAAACTGATGATAAAATTATATAAAAAACTTAATTAAAAAATGTGAATAATTTTTATAATATTAAAAATTCTGATTGATCATTTAATTTTACATTTATATTACAAATATAATTGTAAAATTATACAAATATAAATTTACAATTATATTTGCAATATAATTGTAAAATTAACTGATACAATTTTTAATTAAAATGAAGTATTTAGAAATAAAATTATTTGTTTAAGAATAAAATTATAAACAATTGAGAACTCTTAATTTAAACTGATGATAAAGTTATATAAATAATTTATTTATGAAATTTGAGTTATTTTTGTATTAATTGTATTGTTTTAATATTAATAATTTACAGGCATGTATTTTACGAATTAAAATATTATAGTTTACGTTATAAAAGCAAAACAATTTTGAGTGTAATATTGATTACTCGAAATTAATGAAGTATAATTTTAAATCATTTTTACAAATTAGTTAATTACAATTAATTGAACTTATTTTGAAGGAATTGTACTTAATTTTATAAATTAAGTTAAATGATTTCGAATCTCCAATTTTGTCAAAATTGAGAGAAAAATAAATTGAAATGCCCTATACATAAAATGATTAATAAAACAATAGTTGAAAAAGGCATGTACAAATATGTTTAAAAATAATTCATTAAAAACAATTTTATTTAGTAAAAAATATTTAAAAAAAAGAAAATTGTAGCTAATATATATAATAGATATTGATTGCTGTAGATAATTAATGATAAATTTGAAAAAAACCGTAATGATATTTTATAAACTGGTGAATTTTTTCATAATTTTATCACCATATGTTTATTTTTTACCTATTTTGTTTAAAGATAACAAATTTCTATGAGAAGTCTTAGAACTTCAGAATTGATATTTAAATAAATTGTATGCTTGGTAGGACACATTAAACTAAATATAAGAAATAAATAATAACAGGTGGGATGAAAAGTTCATATGCTGACACATAGATGACGCTACTAGTATTAAATCCATATGATTTTTAGTTAGCCCGAACCTTCAAAAGACACATGTCTAAATTTGAGAGCTGTTGCACTATTAGTATGTGAGTTATAGCAATTTTTAGGGAAGCAACTTTTGTTAGTTTGAAAAAATGGATAAACAGGAATGTCGTGTGTTAATAAAGCATTGCTTTTTGGCCCCAAAAAAATACTATTGAAGCCAAGTCATGGCTTGATAAACATTATTCGGACTTTGCACCAGAAAAATCAACCGTAGAGAAGTGGTTTGCTAAATTTAAACGAGGCGAAATGAGCACCGAGGATGATGCACGCACGACGATGTCAAAGAGGCTGTTACCGACGAAAACATAAAAAAAGTCCACAAAATAATTTCTGATAACCGTAAAGTGAAGTTGATTGAGATAACTAAGACCCTAAAGATATCAAAGGAACGTGTTGGACATATCGTGAATGAATATTTGGATATGCGAAAGCTTTGTTCAAAGTGGGTGCCGCGCGAGTTCACAATCGACCAAAAAACAACAACGAATTGATGATTCTAAGCAGTGTTTGGAGTTGTTCAATCCTAATAAACCCGATTTTTTGCGTCGATATGTGACAATGGATGAAACATGGCTCCTTCATTTCACACCGGAGTCCAATCGACAGTCAACCGAGTGGACTGCACGTGATGAACCAACTCCAAAGCGTGGAAAGACGCAAAAGTCGACTGGCAAGGTTATGGCATCAATATTTTGTGATACGCATCGTATAATATTCATTGACTATCTTAAAAAGGGGAAAACCATAAACAGCGACTATTGGAGCGTTTGAAAGACGAAATCGCGGAAAAACGGCCAGGAGAAGAAAGTGCTGTTTAATCAAGACAATACACAGTGTCACAAATCAATGAAAACGATTGCAAAATTGCATGAATTGGGCTTCGAATTGCTTCCGCATCCACCGTATTCTCCAGATCTGGCCCCCAGCGACTTTTTCCTGTTCTCAGACCTCAAGAGGATGCTCGCTGGACAGAAAATTTCGCGCCGATGAAGTGGTAATCGCCGAAACTGAAGCCTAGTTTGAGGCTAAAGACAAATCGTACTATAAAAATGGTATCGAAAAATTGTATGACCGCTATAATCGTTGTATCGCCCTCGAAGGCAACAATATTGAATAATAAAATCAAATTCTATCAAAAAAAAGAATTTTTCTATGCTAGCCTATGAACCTTTCGGGCCACCTAATAAATATAAAAGAATAAACAAATATATCGTTGAGCAGAGTATATTTTAAAACGTATTAAGTTGGCTTTCTTTCGGACATATGCACTACCAAAAAATGGTGGAAACTGAAATAAATACCAATCAACAATTCCCCCTAAAATACATACAACAGAGTACAAAATTTACATTAACTACTTGAGAATTTCATGCAATTCTTATTCCAATTAAATCACAGCAATTTGCATGTTTAAAGGTATTAAGAGATTCTGTTGACATATTTACAGGCATAACATTAGAATTGATATAATTTGCATCAACTACGCCGCATTCATATATCTTACTCAAAATGATGCTGATTGTCAATATGATTTGTTTGCGGAGATAAATAGGATTTCTGACTGTCTTTTGCGCTGACTGATTGTCAAAACAAATTATAGCTGATGTAATTATTGAGTTCGCAGAAAATCCATTAAAAAATTCTTGAATGGCAGTTTCTTTAGAATCTTCTAATAAATCCATATATTTTGCTTCAGTGCTGACAAGGCAATTGTTTGCTGTTTCAGGGATATATAACTTATAACACAGCCAGCAAGTTGAAATGAAGTCCATTTCTATCTTGCTGACGTCAGAAGCCTAATGAGTGTCAACAAATGCAGATAATAACTCCGCATTACGTTTGTTTATTAGCCTTTGACATTGGATACCTATTAAGTATCTGAGCAGTCTTTTAAATGCAATCCAGTGAGATTTTCTATGTTGTTGACTTAGAAAATTTACAGCATACGCTGTATCAGGTCTTGTAACAACAGACAGATACATTAAAAAGCCAATTAATGAATGATATGTATATATATGCATTTCGAATTTTTCTTTTTCGTTCACGGGAAGCCTTTTATTTATTTGCCTGTCTTTACCCGTGGTACTGATACATATTTTAAATCTTGCATTTTAAATTTATTCAAAATGCAGGCAATATACATACATACATACATACATACATACATATATATATATATATATATATATATATGATACTGTTTTTATTTTGCTCGAATTCAATGCCTAAAGAACAGTGCAAATTGATAGTTTTGGAATGCAGTTTTTATTTTAACTTAATTATATAAAATCTGGTTGATATTCCTCCTTAATCTGTCAATTATTTTATAATAATAAAATCATTACAAATGATACAAATGATGTTATGATACAAATCCATTATACACTCTGAAGGCAATTGCAAATTTTATTAAACTTAATCTTGCAGATAGTGAAAGATTTTCTTCAAACTGAATTCTAGAAATTTATAATTATCCCTTTGAAGATAATGAAGCTTTAAAATTATTCAATATTTTTATTTCGTTTATGGTTTGTCTTTAAAACATTATAATAGTTTAATGATTTGAGCCCAAGGACTGTTTACCACGTGCATCGTACTCGCAAAAAAAGAATGAGAAAAACAAAATATTTTGACATTTTTATAAGATTTATTCACACACGATAGGACTTCACTCTGCAGTGTCAGCTGTTTGAACAATTGCATCAGTTTCCGAACGTATTGTTTTATATTAATATCTTGTTATCCCGACTTGACTGTTTTTATTTTTTTCGAGCGACCAGTTGCTCTTGTAAATGTGGAAGAAACATCAATCAGCTATTCAGAGCAAGACATAACATCCTTTTCAGATAAAGTGGTTTCCTGCTTTGGCGCCACTCCGTATTTCGCTTTTGTGTTTGTATCACAGTTCAAAGTTTTAGAGGGGGGAACTACTTCCACACTACATCGGAAGAAAGATTGTTTGCGAATTCATCAATAAATCGTAAGCCTCGGCTTGTAATTATTTTTCTGGAATTTTCATTCCACAACCAATAAGCTTTAGATTTAATGAAGCAACGAATATTCTCGCCATAGAGTATCAAATTTTCCTTTCTATCGCTTATTCAAAACAAACGCTTTTATCCCAAAACTTTCAAATATGATACAGTTGGCTTCATGCCAAAAAAATATATATCGTATTGTTTCGTTTTCTCTCAGGCTACGAGAAGGCAAGAACATGAATAGCTGGTGCAATTTCGTCCCAAATAGTCGGTGAGATCTTTCGAATGTATTAATGTATTTCGCATGTATTGACCATATCTACAACAGTGAGGTTCATATGTTATGCCACTTCATCTTGCTGATGAGTCAAAGCAGCGGATTTTTTTCTTCTGATTCCAAACTCAATATATCCATTAAATTCTTCACTGTAATACTCTAGTCCATTATCCTCACGGAATATTTTACCTTTTTCCCATGCAGTTTCCGACAGCTACTTTAAATTTTAGAAATGTACTATTTACTACAGGATTTGTTTTCATAAAAATTTCTTCCTGGAACGTGATTTGCTATCAATAAAAGTAACAAAATATCGAAATCATCCAAGTGATGGACTCCCATTGGTCCACAAACATCTGAGTGTATTAAATTTGGTAAATGGTTTCTTTGAAATTTTACCTCCTTCTGAGTTGGCTTAAATGATTCTAATAAATTGCATTTGCGTTTTATCCTTAGCAGTACAATTCCATTCGATTCTATAACTCTTACTTCTCTTTCGGTGGAAATAACGAATCTGCTGTTCCTTATAGGTTCATGTGCTTTTTAATACGGAAATGCATTTGAAAAATAATTGGAACTCGAGTAATTTTTGTTGCTTTTCTATCTGGCATTGCGATATGAGGAGTTCATTTACCAGTAATTTGAACAGTCCTATATATATATATAGCATGTTTGATAAATAATTTAGTTCGTTAGTTTAATTTGCAGAAAAGAATTTCCCATTGCACATAGCTGACGAAGGCTCTGTGCCCAAATTTGAACAGTAATTACTTCTGAAATTTCTAAAAAAAATGTTATTAATTACTTTTCAACTTTCACTTGACTTCTATTTTTTTATCTAATTTTTTGATTGAAGAAAAATAAGCGTTTGAGAAACAAGGTTATTTTTATTTCTTGCTTATCATACTTCCATTAGCTTTATTTTTAAAGCTTCGAGTTTAGCCAGCCCATTTTGCTAATCAACTATACATTTGAAGTTCTTGAAATTATCAGGGATACTGTGCAATAATAATATGGAAAAAAAATTCTTCGGTAATTTTGATTCTTCAATTTAAGAAGTTTATTCATTGCTTCAAAAAAAAAATATTTAAATTTTCAGTCATATTTTCTAATTCTGTTAATTTTCGAAACAGTAAATGTTTCAACAAAGTTATGACTGCTTTTAATTTTGTCTACACCTCGTTCGAAGTAGTCCAATGCCTAAAATGAAAAGAAGTTCACTGGGACTGATTGCCAAAATATTATCGGTTTTAACATTTTTATCTGCTTGGATCCATTTCTTCAGCGTCTCTTGATCATTATCTGTGTCTTCTACGGAAGATTTGGTTTTAATCACTATCAAATAGCTGCAAAGATGATTCTTGATTATAGTTTCTATCTGTAAATTTAATGTTTCGTAATTACTTTAGCTCCATTTTTTAATACTTGCAATTTGTGATATTTTTTTGTTTGCAGGTGTCATGACACAACCTGATTTTAAAAAAAATTCAGAAGCAATCAGAGTTAAGCTCCTGATTACAGTCCAACGTAAAAGGTATCCCCTTTAGGCCTAAGTCCAACGGCTCTTGAGGGCAATAAAATATATTTCCAACAACCACTTCTATTTTTGCGCAGGTTATGCCAAACATATATATAAGAATAAGCAAATTAATTTCTTGAATAGCATAGTATATTTTTGAAAAATAATAAACAGACGTTATATTATGAAATTTATCCATTGTTTTTAAAAAGAAAAAATATTTAAATGTTCAGTTATATTTTCTAATTCTATCATTTCTTGAAATAGTAACAGTTTCGACAAGTTGCAACTGCTTTTAGTTTTTTCCACAATTCGTTTGATGCAATGCAATTCTTAACGTGATAACATTCACTGGGAGTCATTGCCAAAATAATTTCAGCTTTAGCTCTTTTATCTGTTCGGATTCATTTTTCAGCACCTTTTGATCAATAGCTGGGTTGCCTCCAGCAGGTCTGGCTTCAATACGATCAAATAGATGTAATTATCATTATTGATTAGAATTGCTTCTATCTGTAAATTTCATGTTTCGTGATTATCTTAGTTCAGCTTTTTAATGTTTGCAATTTGTGATATTTTTTTGTGCAGTTGTCATGACTCAAGTTGATTTAAAAAAATCAGAAGTAATTGCAGATAAGGTCTTGATTACAGATCAGCGGAAAAATCATCACTTTAGGTCTCAGTCCTGCGGCATTTGAAAACAATGCAATAGGCGTAACTCCAAAACTACTTCTGTTTTCACCAAATATTAAAGAATAGGCAAATAAATTTCTTGGCTATCATAGTTTATTTTAAAAAAACAGGCATTATTTTTAACACATATGATTTCACTTTTTCAGGTGATGTATAGAAAGCAAGAATGAAATAATTCCGTACATAATATTATGCCAATTAAATTAAATCTTAAATCAATTAAATAGTAACAATTAAATTTCAGAAATAAAAACTGGCATAAAGAATGAAATATTTTTGAAAAATAATCTTTAGATCGCTGAAGCCTTTCTCTTTCAAGCATGCAATCTGATTACATTTTTTTAATTAAAAAAAAGCTATTTTGACTTTTTTTTATTATTATTATTTCTGAATGGGAGAGAAAAAAAAAACTAATAATTAGATTATACAACTGTACGTTTTTTTGGAGACAGAAAAAAAGTGAACGTCGTTTCTTTAACGAGCTGTTAGTTGATGATCTCCAATATATTGATCTTCCCAAGTACAACTGGCGAAAAAAAGTCCGTGAAACTCTATATATTTTCTGTTTCTTAAAGAACAGGTGACTGGCAGTTACATCACTTATTTCAGAATTGGTTGAAACAAAAAATGTAAAATTCGTATAAAAAGGATATGGTGTCACGTCGTCGAGTTTTTATTTTTTATTTTTTATCTTTATCTGAATTTTATCTTATTACGGTTCAACATTGTCAAAGTGTTAATTTAAAGTTTGGAGGTACTTTCCATCCAGGAAAAAATATATTGTGCTAGAAAAATTGTTAGGTGTTTTGAGTTTGAGAAAGAAAATCTCGACAGTTAATCAATATCTTTATTGGAGAGGTGCAAGGTAACGACTTTCTTTGAACGAGTTGAGAAAAATAAGGAACCGCTGTGGTTTGCTTTACTTGTTTATATCGGTTTTTTATTATAATAACTATTTGGCGGATGTAAAATACAAGGAATTTTTTTTTTTTTTAAAATAAAAAAAAAAAAAACATTTTTAATGGAAAACAATTATTTAATGTGCTTTCGTTCATATTTTTTCCATATTGTTTTATAAAAATGTCATTGTTTCCTAACAGCTAAATACAATTAAATATGAACAATTTTTTAATATAATTTATGCGTAATTTTATTTATTTTATGTATGGTAATTTTAAATATAAAGAATTTAATATTTTAAACATAATAAAATACTGTATAGCAAAATATATGCAAAACAGAAAAATGCTCCGTTTTCTAACACAGCCCATAGGAAAATAACAGAATATAATAATTTTTAAACATGATCAAATTGTTTTTTTTATTGTTTTTACTATTAATTTAAAAAATATCACTTTAACCATGTTATTTATCACTAAATAGATATAAATACAGTAGATTCAATGTCATTCAGAGTGCACTTCACAAATTGTGCCACCTCAGTTGGAAATGAACATCCTAAAAAAGGCATTTGTGTGGTTCATACATCCCTTTAGCACAATTTATCTCAGATAATTGATTTAACATGGTCATTACAGAACATGCACTTTATTTGGCACCGAATTTGATTCTCTTATTTTAGAGTCACGTAGCTTCTAATGTTAAAAAATGTTGGCCTGAATGGCCGAGTGGAAGTTTGTAGTGGTTCGAAATCCACTTCCAGCGGTATGTCCCGGTCTCATATGATTGTAAGAGCATCACTTAGCCCAATCGGACATATCTCACCCATATAGTTCCTAAATTGTATACAGACAACTGTGATATGGTGCGGAGTAGTAATATAAGTATCTTAAAAAAGTGATGGTGGTTAATAAAATAAATGAAAAATTTGAATTACAAAATTTAATATTACATACTACTGTGTCCAAAAGGTAAGAGCACTTTTCAATTTAAATTCCTGGTGCTTATGGAACTTCATTTTTTTTTTCTATTTTAGGTTGTTGGCACAGTCCTAGACATCCGAGGGAAATTTCACGTCTTCACGCTTGGCTTTGTGAGACGCTAAAACTGATTCCGGCGATTTTTGAAATGTCTGAATGAATTGAGCAAAGGACTTCCATTCAATATTGTTTGCGGAAACATATCGGATGTTGCAGACGGCATTTGGTGAGCATTCCTATATCTGAAAGAAATATTTAGAAGTGGTATAATCAGTTCAAAGAAGGCAGAAAACGCGTTGAAGACGAAGAGCCCTCTGGTCGATCATCAACCTCAACAGATGAAACTAACGTCCAAAAAATTAAATATTTGGTGCTTGCAATACGTCGATTTACAATTAGAGACCTTGATGATGATGTTGGAATTTCAAAAGGATCCGTCAATTCCATTTTGGGCCTCAAACGCGTCAAATCTCGATTGGTACCGAAAACACTGAATGCGCCAGCTCACGCTGCATTGATTCTTCCTGACTCTTTCGCCAAAAATGAAACCCATATCACTCCACAACCACCGTATTCACATCGTGCGACTTCTGGCTATTCTCTAAGCTCAAAAGACCACTCCGGGGACACAGTTTTGAGTCGCTTGAAGAAATTCAACGTGAATCGCAGCACGCTTTGAACCCCATCCCTGCCGATGACTATTTAGCATGTATTGAGGATTGAAAAAAAAGTTGGCATAAGTACAGTATGTCCGCGGGGGCGGCATTACTTTGAAGGCCATGGAAAGAATTTGGAAGAATAAGTAATGAAATTTTGCAAAAAAAATAACTGGTCTTCCTTTTTGGGCACAGTAGTATGTCTGGTTTCAAAATTCTCATCATTAAAGTAACTTTTTCATGAAAAATTTTAAACATTTCAGAAAAAGTAAAACTTAAAGATTATGAAAATATTTAAATTTTAATTGATCATCATAAATTAATTAATTACTTTTAAACCACGTTTAAAATATAATTATTTACAAAAAAATTAGTGAATTTCGTAATAATTTATTCTATATTACTTTCCAATAAAAATTAAATTATTTTATCCAAAAATACAAAAAAATATATACATTAGTTAAAGCAGTATTACATATATACATTATTTAAAAATAATATTACATAATATACATTATTTCAAACATTAATACTTGTATAAATTATTTAAAAAAGTCTTACATTATATACTTCATTTCAAAACTATTACATTATATACATTACTTAAAAATGATTACATTATATACATTATTTAAAAAGTATATTTACTGATAAGAGCATATATTTAATTTATTTTAAATTTTTTTATCTATTTTTATTTTTACAAAAATCACACATATTTAAAATTCTACTTTAATATTTATAAATATTTTACTGAGATTTGGATCAAAGGAAAAGAAGAACCATTTTTTTGATGAAAAGAGGCCATTATTGAAAGCCAAAATGCTAAGTATCTGACTTGATGTTTGCAAATTAGATTCAGGATCCTTCGATTTCACTCGCAAATCAATATCCTTCTACTTACATTATACGCTTCAAAAGAGCCGTATCATTCAATAAAGCTTAATTTTTCCAGCGTGTCGTCGGAAAAATTAAGTTTCATTGAAGAAGGCATCTCTTTGGAAAAGATTCGAATGGCTGCTTCCGATAGGTGGAACTGCTTAAATCAGCATATAAAACGATATTCTCCTTTTTCGTTTTTGAAGGAAAGAGAAAACAAAGAATATTAAGTCAAAACCAACGAAAATATAGACAAAAGAATGATAAAGAACTTATCCTCTCGCGAATTCCATCTCTTTTGCGAATAATAAAACCTTGACGTCTTTTAGGAGGAAAAAACCATTTGCTGCCTGCATGGTGGATGATAAATTCCGACATTTTTCCCCAAGAAAAATGGAAAAACGACCAGCAGAAAATCAGAAACTCTTTTGTCACAATCAATATGGTGGAAATTTTTCTTTTTTCCATTTAAAAAAATAAAATAAAATAAATTCCATCCTTCCGCATAGATATTTTTCATTTCTCCCGGATAAATTATTTTGCCCAAACCGTGATATAAAAGTGCGCGAAATTCTTCCAAATTTGAGAAAGCAGAACGAGTTTTCAGAGTCTCGCCATCTCCCTCCTTCGGTGTGTATAAGTTTCGACATAAGTTATTTTGGGACCATTTCATTCAGCATGTGGTGGTGTAGATGTGATATGAAGCCTGGGCCTTTCCATTTATTCATCTGCCGAAGTAATCAAACGAATGAAAATAGAAATTTGGAATATCTCATCCAATATGTCTGTACATTGTGTCGAGGAAATAATGCTTTACCTCAAATGAGAATATAATTTTTAATATATTTTGGTTGAAAGCATTTTGATTTTTGCAAATGTATATTTTTAAAAGCACACATTGTTAAAATATTTTACATTAGGTAAAGATATAACATGGATACACACACATGTATATATATGTATATATATATATATATATATATATAATTTTAAGATTATAAAAATCAATTTAAACAAATATGTTTTGTATATAGATACAATGAAATCACAATGATGAACTAAATGATGTCATTGTGACATTCATGGATACAATGAAGAAAATATTTTTATACAGTTTGATAAATTTTAACATACAACTACAATGAAGTAAATGTTTTTATACAGAAGTTTGATAGATCTTAACATTCAAGTATAGTGAAGTAGTAATGATAACATGATAACAATGTAATGTTCATAGATACAAGGAACAAAATCATTCATAGGTAGAATGAATATATGTTATCAAATATCGGTATAAAACACAATGGAGTAAATGCTTTTATACAGAGGTTAAATGAATCTTAACATTCAAATACAATGAAGTAACAATGGTGGCACTAAATAATGACAAAGTAATATTCATACAATAAATACAATAGCAATACAATAAATAACAATAAGGTAAATACAATAAAGTAAATGTTTTTTATACACACGTTTAATAAATCTTTACATCCAAGTACAATGATGGCAATCTGACATTCATAGATACAATGTAGTAAATGTTTTTATAGACACGCTTAATAAATCTAATTAAAAATATATGTATATGCAAAATTTGATTATATAACATTCAAGTACAATGAAGTAACAATTTTGACAATGTAGCAGTCGTAGATACAATGAAGTAAATGTTTTTATGCAGAGATTTGATAAATCTTAGCATTCAAGTACAATGATGACACTAAATGATGACAATATATTATCCATAGATACAATGAAACAAATGTATTTATATATAGATATGATAAATCTTAATATTCAAGTACAATGAAGTAACAATGATGACAATGTGACATTAAAAAATACATTAAAGTTAATGTTTTTATAAAGAGGTTTGATAAATTTTATCATTCGAGTACAAAGCAGTTTCAATGTTGACAATAAATGATGGCAATGTAACAATAATAGATACAATGTAATAATGATTTTTTTACAGAGTTCTGATGTATATTAACATTCGAGTACAATGAAATAACAATGTTGACAATTTAACATTAATGAATACAATGAAGTAATTGTTTTTATACAGTGTTTTGATAAATTCTAACATTCAAGTACAATGAAGTAACAATGGGAGCACTATATTATGGCAATGTAACATTCATAGATACAAAATGTTTTTATACAGAGGTTTGATAAATCTTAACATTTAAGTAAATAAGACAAACGAAAAAAAATGTGAAGTATTTTTATGAAAAAAGGAGCATAAATGTGTTTTTTTTTATATGGGATCATTTGGACTGAATGTTCAATTTTTAGGTTAAGTCAGAAAAGAAAAGAAAGAAAAAATGATTTAATAGTGTGAAAATGAGATTTTAAACACATTACGAATTCATATTTTCAATATTTTAATGAATTAGATAATCCACTTCTACGTCATATATAACTGGATAACTACGTCATATATAATTGAAACTACTAGTGTAATCGGAAATAATTGGATCTTGTATAATCGGAAACCTTGCATATTCTTCTGTTGCTCAGAAGGGTACACCACTCAGAAAATTCTTACGTGCGGTATCAGAATTTCCAAAGTTGATTCATTGAAATGATGCTTTCTTTATAAAATGGACAACGAAGTTGGTAGCTATATGAACTGACACGTATAAACATAATACATTCGAAGTGGATTATTTGGCGTGTCATTCTAGGGTCCTTTTTTGCATACTTTGGTCTAATTAGACCTAGAGTTTAATGTGGATTCCGAATCGCTAACAAACATCCATGCCACCTCCAGAATTCAAACCTGAAGTCGAGAACCTGAAGAATTCAAACCAGAGCGCTAGCCAATTGGCCATCAGACAGCCCGGGGCCAGCGAGATTATTTATTCAACTATATGGTACTATATTTTTACATACTATATTACTACACACAATGAACAATCTCGCTGGCTCCGCCCAACGCGGTGAATGAACAATCTCGCTGGCTCCGCCCAAACTGTACGAAGACTATGTTAAAGGATTTAAAAGCCTTTATGTTTGTAATCCACAATACTACTTGTCCGTTCAAAGAATGAATTGGTCAACATCTTAAAACCATATTCATTTAAAGCTTCTTGCTCATCTGCAGAATAATAATCGACTAAATAATTCTATAATATACTTTTTATTCTCAACCTAATCTTAAATTTTATGTACGATTTTTGAAACACTGCATGCATATAGAAATTCACTCTGAAATTAGTTTAAAAAAAAGATAGTTATATAAACAAAAGTTTTGTTTTTAATGTAAATTAAATAATTTTCTATGAATTTAAAAATTAAATTTCTGTAAGAGTATTTAACAATACAATAAAATAATGGCCGTATTTTAGCATTTAACGAATAATTGGAAAATAATCATCCTCTAGCAATCAAAAGAATCTATTGTGAAATACTCAAATATAACTTCAAAGAACAAATTATTTTATTAATATCTTTACTTTAGGATCGCTGTTATTCATATATTAAAAATATTAAATCAATCAATTTAATTTCTTCCAAACACTCATTAACACGACATAAAAAGTTTGCTATGAAAATCCTCTAATTAAAAGTGTATTCAACTATAAAAAAAGAGTTACTACATACGAATAAAACATATGTACAGTTTATTTTCAAACTTTTGAAGATACACTCTCTTTAAAATAACATCGCATGATATACCTTGAGGAATACGATGAATTAATTACCTTCATGAAGATACTTCACTTTGTAGTTACCCTCTTAAAAAGGCGTCTTAAGTTGCCAACGATTTCCTTTTAAGGACTACAAATCAACTTGAACAACTCATATTTTGAAAAATATTCAGCAACTTTTCTTGTTTTTTTCTTTAAAGCGTTTCTGACTTTCCGCAGGTTGCCTGAATGAAAAATGTACTTTTGATTCCAACGGTACAGAAATTCAAAAATTAATGAGAAACACTTCACTTGGCGATAGCTTCTTCTGAAGAAACGAAATATTTAAGCGTGGCAGGATATCGTGAATAACTAAGCTGCCAATGATGTGTTCCCAAGTTTCTTATTTGTTTTCGTTAAGAAGTCGTTGAGATTCGTTGGTGGAAGTAATTTTGTTTGACTCGCAGAGTTAGTGTAGCATAGTATCTATTTAAAGTATTATATTTCATTACTGAAGATCGAGATTATACACTTAAGTGGGCTAAGTCTATTATGCAAATCTAAATGGGCATTTAATAAATTGATGAAAACAATTGAATACAGTAACATCTATTGTATAAACATTAATCAGCTATAAGAAAAGTTGTAATGTTATTTAAAAAAAATATTTTAATGTTCCTTGATTTAGAAAATATGCATTTTTCATACACAATTCATAATTTTTATTTTTATTTGATTGTTGAAAATAATTCAGAAAACAGATTACTGTATCACATAATTTTAAATAATATGAAAAACACAACTCATCAATTTAACGCATAGCAAATCAATAAAATAATCTTATTTTATTAAAATGTACTATAGTATTTTTAAATGGATATATATTCATTGAATAATTTTGGAAGGACTTTGCAACATTAAAATACTTAAAATAAAATAGTGAGAAAAATTTAATATAATCTGAAAGATTATTTATCTAAATTAAATTAGCAATTTATTTAATATTAACAGGCTAACTAAAACTAACAGTACATTTTTCATTCATGCAAACTGAATGAAAAGATTAAATCCATTGATAATTCTGCGAGAACTATACTTTTCAAGCAACGTATTTTTTCAAGTTTCTCCTTCGACCAGTTATTATCTTTCTTCTTCATTCTAACATAATATTAAATTAACTTAATATTAAATTGTGTGTACCATTCTTGAAATGATCTGCATACATTTAATAATTAACTCTTAAATTAGTTATAAAAAAAGGTTTTTGGTAAAAATTCTGTTTTATAATGTAACTTAAATAGTTTTCCCTTAATTTAAGAAATAAATTACTGTAAGAGTAATTACCATAAAATAAAACGTTATGGTACATATTAATAACATTTAGTGAATAATTGCAAAAGAATCATTCACTAGCAATCAAAAGAATCTATTGAGAAACACTCAAATATAACTTCAAAGAACAAATTATTTTATTAATGATTGGTATTATTCATAGATTAAAAATATTAAATTAATGAATTTAACTTCTTACAAACAACCATTAACACGACATGAAAATGTTGTTAAGAAAATCCTCTTAATAAAAGTGCATTCAACTATAAAAAAAGAGCTAATGCATAAGAATAAAACAAATACAATTTATTTTCAAACTTTTGAAGATGCACTCTCTTTAAAATAGCATCGTATCTTATACCTTGAGGAATACGGTGAATTACCTCCATGTAGATACTTCACTTTGTAGTTCCGCTCGTAAAAAGGCGTTGTAAGTTGCCAACGATCTCCTTTTAAGGATTACAAATCAACTTAGCAACTCAAATTTTGAAAAGTATTCAGCAACTTTTCTTGCTTTTTCACAAAACGTTGCAGACTTTCGGCAGGTTGCCTGAATGAAAAATGTGCTTTTGATTCCATCGGTACAGAAATTTAAAAATTAAGGAGAACCACTTCGCTTGCGATGGCTTCTTCTGAAGAAACGATATTTTCCGATATTTTTTTTAAATAATACATTTAATTGCACCGTTCCTTTTCATATTTGTATACATTTTCAAAATGTTTATTTACTAAGGAGAACATATATATTTAATTTATTTTATATTTTTTCTAGTTACTAGCATTTATACAATCATCACCCATTATTCAAAATTCTATTTTAATTTAATTCTATTATAAATCTGCTGTCTAAGTGTTTGCCAGCTCCATTAGAGAGAAAAAAAATATTTATAACTCTTTTTACTGTGATTTGGAATGAAAGGAAAAGCAATGTCATAAAAAAAACAGTTTTTTAGGGAAAGAGACCATTATTAAAAGCCAAAATACTAAGTATCTGACTTGATGTTTGCAAATTAGATTCAGGATCTTTCAATTTTACTCGCAAATCAATATCCTTCTACTTACATTAATACGCTTCAAAAGAGCCGTATCATTCAAAAAGCTTAATTTTTTCAGCGTGTCGTCGGAAAAATTAAGTTTCATTGAAGAAGGTATCTCTTTGGAAAAGATTCGAATGGCTGCTTCCGATAGGTAGAACTGCTTAAATCAGCATATAAAACGATATTCTTCTTTATTTTTTTGAAGGACAGAGAAAACAAAGAATATTGAGGCAAAACCAACGAAAAAATAGACAAAAGAAAGATAAAGAACTTATCCTCTAGAGAATTCCATCTCTTTTTTGAATAATAAAACCTTAACGTCTTTTAGGAGGGAAAAAAACCATTTGCCGCCTGTATGGTGGATGATAAATTCCGACATTTTCCCTCCAAGAAAAATGGAAAAATGACCAGCAGAAAATCAGAAACTCTTTTGTCAAATCAATAGGATAGAAAATTTTCTTTTTTCCATTTAAAAAAATAAAATAAAATAAATTCCATCCATCCGCATAGGTATTTCTCATTTCTCCCGGATAAATTATTTTGCCCAAACCGTGATATAAAAGTGCGCGAAATCTTCTTCCAAATTTGAGCAATCTGAACGAGTTTTCAGAGTTTCGCCTTCACCCTCCTTTAGTGTATATAAATTTGGGCAGTTATTTTGGGACCATTTCATTCAGCACGTGGCGGTGTAGATGTGATATGAAGCTTCTGGGCCTTTCCATTTATTCATCTTCCGAAGTAATCAAACGATTGAAAATAGAAATTTGGAATATCTCATTCAATATGTTTGTACATTGTGTTGGGGAAATAAACCTTTAACTCAAAATGAGAATAGCATTTTTAATATATTTTGAATGAAAGCATTTTGATGATTGTAAATATTTATTTTTAAAAATGTTTACATAAGGTGAAAATATAATACATAAAAAGTTTATTTTAGGATTAGAATAATCTAAAATAATGTAAACTGATTTGTTTGTGCATAGATACATTGAAGTAAATGTTTTATACTGAGGTTTGACAAATCTTAATATTCAAGTACAATGACCACACTAAAAGATGGCAATGTAGCATTCATATATTCAATTAAATAAATGTTTTTATACAGAGGTGTGATAAATCTTAACATTCGAGTGCTATGAAGTAACAATGCACAAATAAAAATTAAATTATTTTATCGTAAAATACTTCAAGATTAAGAGATTTGTTTTACAAATTGCATTTCAACTCAAACAAATTATAGCACAATAAATTCCTTACGAACTATTTTTCTCTTAACTATATTCACTATTTTTGATGTTAAGTTTATATATTCTGCCCGATATTTTTTAAACATGTTTTAAAGATTTTTTTTTTAAATAATACATTTAGTTGTACCGTTCCTTTTCATATTTATATACATTTTCTAAAAAGTTTATTAACAAATAAGAATATATATTTAATTTATTTTATATTTTTTTTCTAGCGATTGGCATTTATACAAAAATCACATACTATTTAAAAATCCATTTCTATATTTCAAATTTGCTTACTGTGATTTGTATCAAAGGAAAATAAATATTATAAAGAATCAGTTTTTTGATGGAAAGAGACCATTATTGAAAGCCAGAATACTAAGTATCTGACGTGATGTTTGCAAATTAGAATCAGAATCCTTCAATTTTATTCCCGAATCAATATCAACCTACTTATATTAATACGCTTCAAAAGAGCCGTATCATTCAATAAAGCTTAATTTTTCCAGCGTGTCGTCGGAAAAATTAAGTTTCATTGAAGAAGGCATCTGTTTGGAAAAGATTCGAATGGCTGCTTCCGATAGGTGGAACTGCTTAAATCAGCATATAAAACGATACTCTTCTTTTTTATTTTAAAGGAAAGAGAAAACAAAGAATATTGAGTCAAAACCAACGAAAAAATAGACAAAAGAAAGCTAAAGAACTTATCCTCTCGAGAATTCCATCTCTTTTCCGAATAATAAAAACCTTAACGTCTTTTAGGAGGAAAAAAACCATTTGCCGCATGTATGGTGGATGATAAATTCCGACATTTTCCCTCCAAGAAAAATGGAAAAACGACCAGCAGAAAATCAGAAACTCTTTTGTCATAATCAATAGGGTAGAAATTTTTCTTTTTTCCATTTAAAAAAATAAAATAAAATAAATTCCATCCTACCGCATAGGTATTTCTCATTTCTCCCGGATAAATTATTTTGCCCAAACCGTGATATAAAAGTGAGCGAAATTCTCCCAAATTTGAGCCATCAGAACGAGTTTTCAGAGTTTCGCCTTCACCCTCCTTCAGTGAGTGTAAATTTCGACGTAAGTTATTTTGGGATCATTTAATTCAGCATGTTGCGGTGTAGATGTGATATGAAGCTTCTGGGCCTTTCCATTTATTCATCTTCCCAAGTAATCAAACGAATGAAATAGAAATTTGGAATATCTCATCCAATGTGTCTCTACATTGTGTGGAGGAAATAAACCTTTTACTAAAAATGAGAATATCATTTTTAATATATTTTGGTTGAAAGCCTTCTCGGTTTTGTAAATGCATATTTTTAAAAGTACACATTTTTAAAATATTTTTCATTAAGTAAAAATATAATATATATAAAGTTTATTTTAAAATTAGAAATATCAACGAAAAATAATTTGTTTTCTGTATATATACAAGGAAGTAATTGTTTTTGTGCAGAGGTTTGATAAATCCTAACATTCAAGTAAGATGAATTAAAAATGATGATACTAAATGATGACAATGTAACATTCCTATATACAATGAATTAAATGTTTTTATACAAAGGTTATATAAATCTTAACATTCATGTATAATGTAATAACAATGGTCATACTAAATGATTACATTGTAAAAAACTTGTTAGATGTATGAATTAACACTTAAAAGCATAATAAATTCAACTGGATAGTGGCGAGTTAAAGGATTTAAAGTCCTTTTCTACTATACTACTTATCAAGTCAAAGATTAGCTTCGCTACCATGTTGAAAATTTCAATTAAAGCGTCCTGACCATCTACAGAATAATAATCGGCCATCCTATAATTTTCTTTTTATACCTAATCTAACCTTAAATTGGATATAAGATTTTAGAAACTCTCTGCCTTCATTTATTAATTCATTCTGAAAATAGTTTCTAAAAAGTTAGTCATATACATAAAAATTATGTTTCTTAATGTAATCTCAATAACTTTCTATGAATTTAAAAACTAAATTTCTGTAAGAGTAATTAACCACGAAATAAAAACTAATGCCCGTATTTTAACATTTAATGAATGATTGCAAAAGAATCATCCATTAGCAACCAAAGAATCTTTGAGAAACACTCAAATATATTATCAAAGGGCAAATTATTTTATCAATCTCATCACTTAATGATCGCTGTTATTGATAAATTAAAAATATTAAATGAACGAATTTAATTTCTTACAAACACTCATTAGTATGACCTAAAAAGTGTTGCTATGAAAATCCTTTAATTAAAACTACAGTCAATTATAAAAAAGAGATATTGCATACGAATAAAACAAATTCACTTTATTTTCAAACTTTTGTAGATGCACTCTCTTTAAAATAGCATCGCATGTTTATCTTGAGGAATACGATGAATTACCTCCATGAAGATACTTCACTTTGTAGCTAACCTCTTAAAAGGCGTTGTAAGTTTCCAACGATTTCCTTTTAAGGACAACAAATCAACTTCCGCAACTGAAATTTTGAAAAATATTCAGCAACTTTTTTTGCTTTTTCAAAAAGCTCTTGGAGATTTTTGGCAGTTGCCTGAATGAAAAATGTGCTTTTGATTTCATCCGTACAGAAATTCAAAAATTAATGAGAAACACTTCACTTAGCGATGGCTTCTTCTGCAGAAACGAAATATTCAAGCGTGGCAGAATATCGTGAATAATTAAGCTGCCAATGATCTGTTCCCAAGTTTCTTATTTGTTTTCGTTAAGAAGCCGGTGAGAATCGTTGGTGGAAGTAATTTTGTTTGGCTCAAGAAGTTTGTGTAGCATAGTATCTATTTCAAGTATTATATTTCATTGCCGTAGTTCGAAATATTATATTTAAGTAGGCTAAGTCTATTGTACAAATATAAATGGACATTTAATAAATAGATGTAAATAATTGAATGTAGTAAAATCTATTTTTAACAAACATTGAGAAAATTTTCAATATTACCTTAAGAAATTTTTTAATGATTCTTGATTTTGAAAATATAGTCATCATTTTATTTTTTATTTTTTTAGACGCAATTCGTAAATTTTTATTTTTATGAGATTGTTGAAAAAGCTTTAGAAAGCAGATTACTGTCTCATATAGTTTTAAAGTATAAGAAATGATATGAAAAACTTAACTCATTAGTTTAACGCATAGCAAATCAATAAAATAATATTATTTTATTAAAATGTACTATAGTAATTTTAAAAGAACATATTATTTTATTAATCTCAACACTTAATCATGGCTGTTATTCATAAATTAAAAATAACGAATTACCGAATTTAATTTCTTACAAACACTCGTTAACATGACATAAAAAATTGTTCTTATGAAAATCCTCTAATTAAAAGTGCAATCTAATATAAAAAAAGAATCACTGCTTAGGAATGAAACAAATGCAGTTTATTTTCAAACTTTTGAAGAGGCACTCTCTTTAAAATAGCATCGCATGATATACCTTGAGGAATACGATGAATTACCTCCATGAAGATACTTCACTTTACAGCTAACCTCTTAAAAAGGCGTTGTAAGCTGCCAACGATTTCCTTTTAAAGACTGCAAATCAACTTGAGCAACTGAAATTTTGAAAAATATTCGGCAAATTTCCTTGCTTTTTTACGAAGCGTTGTAGACTTTCGGCAGGTTGCCTGAATGAAAAATGTGCTTTTGATTCCAGCGGAACAGAAATTTAAAAATTAATGAGAAACACTTCACTGTGCGATGGTTTCTTCTGAAGAATCGAAATATTCAAGCGTGGCAGGATATCGTGAATAATTAAGCTGTCAATGATCTGTTCCCAAGTTTCTTATTTGTTTTCGTTAAGAAGTCCTTGAGATTCGTTGGTGAAACTAATTTTCTTTGGCTCACAAAGTCAGTGTAGCATAGTATCTATTTAAAGTATTATATTTCATTACTGAAGTTCGAGATATTAAACTTAAGTGGGTGCAATTATTGTGCAAATCTAAATGGACATTTAATAAACCGATGAAAACAATTGAATGCAGTAACATCTATTTTTAACAAACATTAATTACTTATGAATAAGTTTTAATGTTATTTTTAGAAATTTTTTTAATGTTTCTTAATTTTGAAAATATGCTTTTTTAGATGCTATTCATAGATTTTTATTTTATTACTATATTGAAAAACTTCAGAAAAGTGATTATTGTATCATATAATTTTAAAGTTAAAGATATGATATAAACAATATGACTCAGAAATTAAATCCATAACAAATAAATAAAATAATATTATTTTATTAAAATGTTTTATAGTAATCTTAAAGCACGTTTCTTCTGAGAATAGTTTTGTAAGGACTTTGAAAGATTAAAAAAGTTTAAAACAAGATAAAAACAGATATTGAACAAAATCTGAAAGAGTATTTATATAAATAAAATAGGAAAATTAATATAATAATATAGGACTTACCATAACTAAAATACATTTTTCATTCAAGTAAACTGAATAAAAAGACTAAATTCTGTACTGGACTGTGCTTTTCAAGCAAAGTATTTTCTTACGTTTCTCTTTTGGCCAGTTAGTATTTTTCTTCTTCATTGGCGCAACATCATTGGCGCAACATGAGTCAAGGCTGTCTGCCTACAGGCAGATTTCAAGAGAGGAGAGTCAAGTCAAAGTCGGGTAGTCAAGGCAGTAGGATAGACAGCCTTACATTTATATTTGACCAGCACCAACAGTTTGAAGTTTATTCCGTTCCACTACAGACATCCATGGTACCACCGGGTTTATACCGAGGTTTGCATACATCTTAACAATTAACTACTATGAATTAACAATGATGACACTAAATGATGGAAATGTAGCATTCATAGATAGAATTAAATAAATGTTTGTATACAGAATTGTGATAAATCTCATCATTCAAATAAATAACACATATTTCAAAGAAAATAATGTGAAAATTTTTATGCAAAAAGGAAGAAAATATATTTTTTATATAAGATGTCTGGGACTGAAAGTTCAGTTGTCAGGTTACAAAAATTAAGATGAACTAACTTTAAAGTGTACAAATGAGATTTATTAAACACAATAAAATTCATATGTTCAATAATTTTCTGAATTAGGAAACCCAGCTATTCGTCGTACAGACACGGATGGATGGAAATATATGTAACTGGATATAATTGGAAACTGGAATATAACTGGATATAATTGGTCGTATATAACTGGATAACTACGTCATGTATAACTGGCACTAATAGAGTAATCGGAAATAACTGTATATTGCATAATCGGAAACCTTGTATTTTCTACTGTTGCTCTGAGAATTTTGCCAGAATTGTACACTCTTCAGAAAACACTTATGGGCGACAGCAGAAAAACCAAAAATGATCAACTGAAATGGTGATTTCGTTATAAAATGGACAACAAAATTGGTAGATATATGAACTGACACATAAAAACATAATACATCCGAATGGACGATTTTGTGTATCTATTGGTCTAGGGTAATTTGTTTTTGCCCACTTGGGGCTAATTAAACCTACAGTTTAACGTGGATTCCAAACTGCTAACAAACATCCATGCCACCGTCAGAATTCAAACCTGAAGCATGTAGTAAAGGCCAAAAGTGGTAACCAATTGGCCATCAGGCCGCACTAACTAGATGAAAACTATTCTAAAGGACTTAAAAATCTTTATGTTTGTTATCCACAATACTACTACAACGCGCCACATCACTGTGTCTAGAGCTGAGTTGCCCCTTTACAGTTTGGGAATGATGTATTGTAAGAAGTAGTCTGATTGAGCTCTATGACGCTCTATGGTCCTATGAAACCTGGGCCTACGACTTAAAGTGGATTCCGAACCACTACAAAGATCCATGGCATCGCCGGAATTCGAACCCGATATCTGTGGTACCGAGTGTCAGAGCTCTAGCCACATGGCCATGAGATCCCCGTTATCCACAATACTACATGACCAGCCAAAAAATGACAGCTAACGTGCTTAAAACCACATTCACTCAAATTCCCCTGCCTATCTGCAGAATAATAATCGGCCAAATAATCCTTCAATTTTCTTCTATGCCTAACTTAATCCTAAATTGTATGCAACATTCCTAAAGAACTCCATATATTTAGTAATTCTCTCTGAAAGTAAGTTATATAAATAATAATTATGTTTTTAATGCAATCTTAATAATTTTCTACGAATTTAAAAACTAAATTTCTGTAAAATTATTTAAACATAAAATAAAAAGTAATGACCATATTTTAACATTTAATAAATAATTGCAAAAGAATCATCCTCTATCAATCAAAAGAAACTTCTGCGAAACACTCGAATATAACTTCACAGAGCAAACTATTTTATTAATCTTTATGATCGCTATTATTTATAAATTAAAAATATTAAACTAAAGAATTTAATTGTTTGCAAACATTCATTAAAATAACATGAAAAGCGTTGTTAGGAAAAACCTTTAATTAAAAGTGCAGTCAATTCAAAAAACGAGTTACTGTATATGAATAAAACAGCTACAGTTTATTTTCAAACTTTTGAAGATGCACTCTCTTTAAAATAGCATCGCATGATGTACCTTGAGGAATACGATGAATTACATCCATGAAGATACTTCACTTTGTAGTTACCCTCGTAAAAAGGCGTTGTAAGTTGCCAACGATTTCCTTTCAAGGATTACAAATCAGCTTCAGCATCTTAAATTTTGTAAAATATTTAGCAACTTTCTTGTTTTTTTCTGTAAAGCGTTGCAGACTTTCGGCAGGTTGCCTGAATGAAAAATGTGCTTTTGATTCCATTGGAACAGAAATTCAAAAATTAATGAGGAACACTTCACTTGCGATAGCTTCGTCTGAAGAAACGAAATATTTAAGCGTGACAGGATATCGTGAATAATTAAGCTGCCAATGATCTGTTCCCAAGTTTCTTGTTTGTTTTCGTTAAGAAGTCGTTGAGATTCGTTGGTGGAAGTAATTTTGCTTGGCTCACAAAGTCAGTGTAGCATAGTATCTATTTAAAGTAATATATTTCATTACTGAAGTTCGAGATATTATACTTAAGTGGGCTAATTGTATTGTGCAAATTTAAATGGACAGTTATTAAATCGATGAAAACAATTCAGTACAGTAACATTTATTTTTAACAAACATTAATTACTTACGAGGAAAGTTTCTGGATTTTAAAAATATGATAATTTCTTTTATTTTTTATTATATTATTGAAAAAATTCAGAAAACATATTACTGTATCAAACAATTTAAAATGATATGAAAAACTTAACTCATAAATTTAACACATAACAAATCAATAAAAGAATATTATTTTATTAAAACGTACTATAGTAATTTTAAAAGAATATTTATTCCTGGAATAATTTTGGAAGGACTTTGCAACAATAAAAAAGTTAAAATAAGATAAAGAGAACAATTTAATATAATCTGGAAGATTATTTATATAAATAAGATAGGCCAAGTAATATAATATTAAATGACTAACTAAAACTATCAGTAAATTTTTTATTCAAGCAAAAGATTAAATCCATTGATAATTCTGCTCAGGACTGTACTATTCAAGCAACGTATTTTCTCATGTTTCTCCTTTGGCCAATTATTATCTTTCTTCTTAATTCTAACATACTTAAAAGTGCATTCTATTAAAGGCAATCTGCAGTATTATTGTCAAAAAATCCAATAATTATATTTTTATGCTTAATATCTTAAAATGTATGTACCATTCTTGAAATGCTCTGGATACATTTAGTAATTCACTCTGAAATTAGTTTAAAAAAAGATATAGCGATAAAAATTCTGTTTTATAATGAAATTTAAATAATTTTTCCCGAATTTAAAAACTGAATTTCTGTAAGAATAATTAACCATAAAATAAAAAGTTATGTTAAATATTCATGGCATTTATTGAATAATTGCAAAAGAATCATCCTCTAACAATCAAAAGAATCTATTGAGAAACACTCAAATATAACTTCAATGAACAAATTATTTTACAAATGCAGTTTATTTTCTAACTTTTGAAGATGCACTCTCTTTAAAATAGCATCGCATGATGTACCTTGAGGAATACGATGAATTACCTCCATGAAGATACTTCACTTTGTAGTTACCCTCGTAAAAAGGCGTTGTAAGTTGCCAACGATTTCCTTTCAAGGATTACAAATCAGCTTCAGCATTTTAAATTTTGAAAAATATTTAGCAACTTTCTTGTTTTTTTTTTTCTGTAAAGCGTTGCAGACTTTCGGCAGATTGCCTGAATGAAAAATGTGCTTTTGATTTTATTGGAACAGAAATTCAAAAATTAATGAGGAACATAGCTTCGTCTGATGAAACGAAATATTTAAGCGTAGCAGGATATCTTGAATAATTAAGCTGCCAATGATCTGTTCCCAAGTTTCTTGTTTGTTTTCGTTAAGAAGTCGTTGAGATTCGTTGGTGGAAGTAATTTTGTTTGGCTCACAAAGCCAGCGTAGCATAGTATCTATTTAAAGTAATATATTTCATTACTGAAGTTCGAGATATTATACTTAAGTGGGCTAAGTGTATTACAAAATAACATATAGAGCTATTAGATATAATCAGGAAAAATATTTATAAAATAGGCCAATTAATATAATAATAAATGACCAATCAAAACTAAAAGTACATTTTTCATTCAGGTAAACTGAATGAAAAGACTGAATCCATTGATAATTTTGCACAGAACTATGCTTTTCAAGCAACGTATTTTCTCACGTTTCTCCTTAGGCCAGTTATTACCGCTTTTTCTGTTTGTTGTTTCTTATCCCACTTGGCTGGCCAAGCCCACGAGCCCATACGTACTCATGATTGAAGGGGAAGGAAGCAGCTTATGTTGTGATGGAACACCCGTAGGTAGAATTCTGACTTTGGCTCCGTGACGCTCTTACAGTCGTAGGAGACCGGGACTTACGGCTTAAAGTGGATTCTGAACCACTACAAACATCCATGGCACCGCCGGGATTCGAATCCGAAACCTGTGGCCCCGAGTGCCAGAGCGCTAGACACTCGGCCATTCAGGTCCCAAATTTGTGAATGCCAATGACACGCGGTGTTCCCAGGTGGTCACCCACCCAAGTACTGACCGCGCCCAATGATGCTTGACTTCGGTGATCTAACGAGAACTGGTATATTCAGCATGGTATGACCGTTTTTCTTCTTTGCCATACCAGTTCCATGCTGGTACAAGATCATCTGCCTATCGGCAGGTTTCGAAACAGGATATGTTGTCTTTTTACGAGGTAGGGTAGTCAACCCTAGTCCCAGCGCTCTACCTTCGTATTAAACTAACACCTACGGTTTGAAGTGGATTCCAAACTATTATAGATATCCATGGCACCGCCGGGATTCGAGACCGAAGCCTGTGGCACGGACAGCCAGAGCGATAGTCACTTGGCCATCAGACCCCACAGTTATAATCCAGTTTAGTTTATTATCAGAAGGAATTTGTGATTATCATTTATTTCCCTTTAAATAATTTTGAAACCACAACGAATATAATAACAACTATTAAATGTGTCTATAAATAACAACTATGTTCCATAGGGAAAACCTGTACTTTCTACTTGACCGAATGCCTGTAATATTACTCTAAATTATTTTTTTCAGTTAAATGTTAAACCTATATGTGAATTCTTATGTCTGAAATTAATTTGTCATAAAAAAAGATGAATTTAAGAAAAGCAAACCATATTGAAAATGAATTTTACAACTCTTTGTGCTTAAGTCATCTTTCATGAAAGCAATAAAATATTTTAAATATAATTTATATTTTAGAAGTTTAACTGCTTTAAATTACTTTTTCCTTCATCAAAATAAGATAAGTGTCATGTTTATAGGCATTAATAAACAGTCTATTTAAAAAAAATTAGAATAAGAAAATTGAAAAAAAGAAAGAAATAAAAGAAAATTAAGAAAATTGAAGACAAAAAAAGTAACTGTCACCTTTAAGAAAATTGAAAGAAAGAAAATTGTCACATTTTAAACAAAAAGTTGATAAAGATACACGTCTTACTTTTCCATCTTTTAATACATACTTAATATGAAAAAATTAATTACATTATATTGAAAATATGTTTTGTTCAAAATCTTTTTTTATTATATCCATTCAATTTCTATAATTACTCCTTCAATGTGACAAATTTTATATTTACCTATAAAATTAAAAAAAAAAAAAATTAAAAACAAATATGTAGTGAAGACATATGTTGAGCATTTTCGTTTCAATACAAAATTAAAAGCAAATTTTCCTATTATTACAATTTAAAAAAATAATAAAAACTACTTCAATGGATAAATATGTGTAAATATTTTAATGTACAAACTTAATTAATTACTTTTTTTTATTAAATTGGATTAAGACCTGTTATTTTTTTAAAGAAACTGAAAAATAGATAGTTGTACCAAAAGAATGAACGTCCTATGATATTAGCAGAGATATTAAATAATTATTTATTGCAAGAACCATAATACTTTTGCAATTAAATAAAAAATAATAAAAATATTAAATAAAAAATTAAAAGAAATTATTTTTCTATTATTAAATTATTAAAAATTAATTTTCATTTTGAAACATATTTTTAATATAAATAAACTATCATGCGTCAATGATTTGCCATTTTTTAAAATTAAATGCTGTAACGTCTTTAATATTTTATCAAGATGATTATGTCATTTAAGTGGTAATTTTCAAATGAAGAGTTGTCGAGAGAAAGTTATTATACTCTAAAAATCCTTTTTTTATATATTTAAATATTCAAATTAATATTTTACAGAATTTCCAAGAAAATATCAAAAATAAGTTAGAGTTTTGAAATAATTATTAAGAAACCATGAATTATTTATGATTATTTTTTAAATTACTAATATTTTCATGGAGGTAAATTTAAGAATTAATGAAATAAAGTTTACTGTGATGAGTTACGATTTTAATATTATAGGCACACGAAGAGATATTTAATAGATAAAAAAAATGTGACATCATTTTTACAGACACTTTATATTTTTTTCCTTCATAAATTTTGCTGTTTCGAAAATTATGTTATTATATATAAAAATAAAATTTTCAATATCAAATTTTTATAAAGATTCAAAACTGAATTTTTTTTTATATAACTAACATTTTAATCAATTTGAATTTACTTTATTTTATGTAATTTATAAAATGCATGATACAATTTACATAAAAATCGATGCATTCCTTTTCACTTCATTACATAAGTTGAATTTGTTAATTTATTTAAAAATACATTTTTTAAGAAAGCAGTAATGTAAAGATGTACATGTGACACAAGTGGAGGTAGAAGCGCATAAATAAAGTAGAGTATGTTAAGTATTAATTAATATCACAGTTCAAAAACGTTTATATAAAAGTAACTTATTACCATGATTAAAAAAAGGTCGTATATTAGACAATTTCTACATTTAAAAACAAAAATCAAATTCTTCACATAATTTTGCAGCAAAGTTGAAATTAATAAGAGCAGTTTTTAATCAAGATTTTAATTGTTATTTCTTTACTTTTTTGCTAAATACTTACTTAAGAACATTTAAATAATTGACACATTTAACAATTGTAAAATATTATTGTTCTTACTGTTTTCAAATGAGCTATAACTTTATTTTTATCAAATTTAAAATATATAAACTTCTAATGAGAAAGCATATGTTACATTGTAAAATATGTACAAATCTTACATATGACACAGTCAACAAAAGTTTTCTTTTTAAACACATAAATTTCGTTTAATTTCTTGTGAAACTTAAAAAACGATTCTTATCTCTCCAAAAAAAAAATTTCTTAAAGATAAAGTGCGATGCTTTAAAAAATAATATTAATGAGTTGGATTTTATTTTGAATTTTTCTAAAATTCTCCTTTAATGAACATGTTTACAAACTTCTAATCAAAAAGTATCTCCGTATATTATTAATTGTTTATTTCAATGTAAATATTCAAATGAGAATTTTTGGAAATATATTATTAGCATATTTGAATTTCTGCTGCTATGCATCAAAAGTCGGCCGCAGAAAAGATTTTATTGGCATTTCAGCTTAACTTCAAAAAACATGTTTTCGTAAGACGTGAATATTATTGTTTTTCAAAATCCCTTCAAAAGGAGATTATAAATATGTAAAATTGTTTTGCTTTGCAAGCTCGCAAAAATATTAGGTAAACACTCAGCTAAAATATAGTTTTTTGGTTTATTTTTTCAAAATTCCATCGCACTTAGAATTAAAAAGATTTTTTTTTCTTTTGCAGTTTGAGAAAATTGCCTAACACCTTCAAAATATCTACATTTAAAATTTATTTTATCATTCGAATATTTATTTTCAGCATCTTTATCATCTTGCAATCCTAAAAATATTTTAAAATCTTAAAAATATACTTTTAGGTTATATAACGAGATTACTGAACTCCCAATGATGTACATTAAGTTAATTTTAACTCTTAAAAATGTTTCTAAACAATTTTAAACTTGTTTCATAATATTGACTTTAAAGTGATTAAATCTTTTATTAATTATTTTAAATCCTTTTTATAATTTAATTTTTCAACACTTATAAATTTATGTATATATTCAACAAGCATAAAAACAGTCATAAAAGTCATTTAAATTCTAAAAAATATAGCTATATAACGAGATTATTGGGATTTCATTGATGAACATTAAATTAATTTTACTCTTCAACATGTTTTATAATATTGACTTTAAAATCATTTAATTTTTTTTAAAAATAATTTAATTTTTTAGTACAAAGATTTATTCATGCATTCAACTAAGAATTAAATTCGAATGATTATAATTTTGTATATACATTACATTTTAAGCCATTGTGTGTGTAAATATTTCCTAAAATCATAACTTTCAAATCATATGTTATTTCATATCTCTATATTTAAAAAATAGATATCATTATAATAATTTTAGATAATAATTATTATTATTAATATAAATTTTCAATCACTATATTAAATTCTTATAACGATTCAAAACGCCATATACTTTTATATAATTAACAATTTAATCAAATTGAATTTCCTATATATGATGTAATTTATATAATCAGTATAAAATGCGTGATGCAATTTATTTAATAAAACAATACATTTCATTTCAATTCATTACATAAGTTGATAATGATAATTTATTTTAAAATAATTTTTTAAGGACGTATAAAATAATGTAAAGAAGTGTGAGACGAGTAAAGGTCGAAGCAAGTAAATAAATTTAATACTTAATATTACAGTTAAAATTATTTAATGTTAAACATAAGGATAATAATTAGTTAATATAAACATATAACACATAAAAATTTAAACTTCTATTCAGAAAACATAAATTATATTGTAAAATATATAAAAATCTTATATACGAAACAATCAAAAAAAATTTTATTTTTCAACACATAAGTTGCGTTTAATTTCTTGTGTAAATTAAAAACGATTTTTATACCTCCAAAAAATATCTAAAATAAAAATTGTGATACTTTAAAAAATAATATTAATGAGTTGGATTTTATTTTGAACTTTTATAAAATCCTTCTTTAATGAACATTTACAAACTTCTGATCAAATTGGGAAGAAAGTATCTCCATATATTATTAATTTTTTTCTGCCATGTAAATATTCAAACGAGAAATTTTGAAATATATTATTAGCATATTTGAATTTCTGCTGCTAAGCTTCAAAAGTCGGCCACAGAAAAGATTCTATTGGCATTTCTGCTTAACTTCAAAAAACATGTTTTCGTCAGACGTGAATATTATTGTTTTTTAAAATCCCTTCAAAAGAGATTATAAATATGTAAAATTGTTTTGCTTTGCTTTGCAAGATCGCATAAATATTAGATAAACACTCAGCAAAAATGTAGGGTTTTTATTTCAAAATACCGTTGCACATAGAATTAAAGTGATTTTTTTTCAGTTACTTTTTCAGTTTTCTGAGAAAATTTCCTAACACCTTCAAAATATTTACATTTGAAATTCATTTTAACACTCGAATATTCATTTTCAGCATCATTATTATCTTGCAATCATTAGAGACAGTTAAAATATTAAAAATATAGCTTCTATGTTATATAAAGAGGACCTGAATGGCCGAGTGACTAGCGCTCTGACGCTCGGTCCCACAGGTTTAGGGGTCGAGTCCCGGAGGGGGCCATGGATGTTTGTAGTGCTTCGGTATCCACTTTAAACCGTAGGTCCCGGTCTAACATAATCGTAGAGCTTTACGGAGGTATTGTTACTCTGCATCCGTAGCTTATCTTCAAGCTACACACACCTCCTGGGCAGTGCTAAGTGAGTAACGACAGTGCAGCGCTTACCATCAGGCATCGAAGACAACTGTCTAAGTGTTTGCCAGCTGCATTAGAATAGCAGGTTATGTAACGAGATTAGTGAAATGCCAGCGATGAACATTAAAATAATTTTAACCTTTAAAAATGTTTCTAACAGTTTTAAAAATGTTTTATATTATTGACTTTAAATTGATTAAATCTTTTAAAATATTTTAATTTTAAACAGTTATAAATGTATGCATTCAGCAAACGTTAAAGCAATCACTTCTTGCAATCATAAAAGACATTTAAATTCTTAAAAATATATAATTTACATTATATAACGAGATTATTGGTTTTCCTTTGATGAACATTAAATTAATTTTAACTCCTCAAAATGTTTATAAGCATTTTTAAAATGTTTTATAATATTGATTTTAAAGCGATTTATTTGTTTAACATATTTTAATTTTTTAACACTTATAAATTTATGTATGTATTCAACTAACAATTAAATTCAAATTATTATAATTCTACGAATTCAATACATTACAAGCCATTATATAAGTAAATACTACCCAAATCCATAATTTCAATCTATATGTTATTTCATATCTCTATATTTAAAAAACGTAAATCACTATAAAAATTATAGATAATAGTTATTATAAATTGTTAAGTCATTAAGGGTATATGGTATCTATATAATATAATATATTTCACGTGTCTGCAATAATTAAATAAATCAGTAATATATTTTTACGCCATTATTTTGTTTCTAATAAGCCGATACTTTTTTATTAATATAAATTCAAATCTTTTTATGCCTACATCAAAATTTTACGCTATTTTTTAAGACAAATAAATATTATTATATTTTTTAAATCAGGAAGTGTTATAAGGAGTGTTATATTCAGTAAGACTTATATGGAGTCTATATACCATAATGTATTTCAAGTGCCTGCTACAATTAAATAAATCAGTATTATATTTTTTACGCGATTTTTTTCTGATAAACTAGTACTTTTATTATTAATATAAATTTAAATCTTTTTATACCTACATTAAAATTTTACACTGTTTTTAAAGACAAATTAATATTATTATATTTATTAAGTCAGTAAGTATTATATATAGTGTTATATTCAGTAAGTGTTATATGGAGTCTATATACCATAATGTATTTCATGTGTCTGGCATAATTAAATAAATCAATAATATATTTTTTACACCACTATTTTGTTTCTAATAAGCTGATACTTTTTTATTAATAAAAATTCAAATTTTTAATGCCTATATCAAAATAGTACCCTACTTTTAAAGACAAATTAATATATTCTTTAAATATGTTATATTGTCATTGAAATAATTGAAGTTAGTCTTTTATTTCTAAATTAAAACATTTTTGTAACTAATTACAATGTTTTATATCTTACAAATTGTGAAAACTTAACTATAGTATTGAGAAATCAAAAATACAAAAAAAATAGTAAAAAAAAAAAAATGGTATTTCTATTATGTTTTGATATATTGCATTATTCTAATTAAATATATTATAAATTTAGAAATGCGCATTTAAATTAGTGCTGAGGTTTTTACATGATTTCTCAAGGGGAAAAGATCAAAAGAAAAAAAAATTGTCAGTGCTTTTTCTTCCAATTGATATTCATTGTACCTTGCCTTGAATATTAGAAATCTGCACTTAAGTTAATTAAGTAATGTAAGAAGTCCTTTGTACTTTATCAAATTAATTTATACCTATTCAGTAGGCAGATGGAGGTTATTACTTTCAAGAATATATATTTAAAATAAAGCATTTAATTGACATTTTAAAAGGATATACTTGATATTCCTGAAGCAAGGACATCGTTTCTCTTTCTTCAAAAATAAAATATTAAGGTTAAAATCGATATACGTATTCTGGTACTTTAAATTCATTCTCTTTCAAAGAAAAAAATTAGATTTATCATTAAACCTAGATATTTATTTGTCCAACTTGTGGCTCAATTCAATATGCGCAGTTGGTTTGCTTGTCGCTCTACGGCCATTTTGTGCACACTTTAGGATAATTAAACAGGGGCCTACAGTTTAACGAGGATTCCGAACCGCTAACAAACAACCGTACCCCCTCCAGGATTCGAACCTGATGCCTCTGGTACCAAGGAGAGAGCGCTAGCCAATTGGCCACCAGGTCACATTATACATCTTGTAAGAATTCATGGTGGATTCTTGCTAAATATCTTTTATATTAAAAATACGTCGCTGGTCAGCATTAGGGCTGAGGTTCAATCTGCTGACGGCTTTGTTGCAGACCCTGCTTCAAAATATGAGGAGACTCCATGGCGTTTGCGATGTTCAACTTCGGACTACATGGTAGGACAAGTCGGACTACATGGTAGGAGTTTTTTGGGTTTCCTCCTATACGATATTTTGCGGCCTGGTGGACAAGTGGCTAGCTCTCTGGCTTTTGGTACCACAGGCTTCAGGTTCGAATCCTGGCATGGATGTTTTTTACGATTCAAAATACACTTTAAACTGTAGTTTCCGGTCTGTTTTGCCCTCGTGTGCACAAAATGACCGTAAAGCGTCGAACTAAACTAAATCCATACGATACTCAAATGCGAGGTAGTTCTCAATGAATGTCTACCCGAAGGCACTACCCTCCTTCTTCAGCACACGCCGCCAAATCAGATTTCTACATACTGGGGGTTCCACCACAACAGAAGCTGCCGCTCCATTTCCTCCTTCCAAGAGAACCATGGGTTCATGGAATTGATCCAGATGTTGGATGTCGACCAAGTGGGATAAGAAAACAACAACAAATATTTATTTATTTTAATATATGAATAAAAACAAGTTCATTAAAGGATAAACAAACAAATATAAATGACAAACAAAAATATATAAAAGATAAGGATAATTAATGGTAAACAGAATTACAAGACAAAACAGAAAAGACAATGCTTGAGTATTATATAACAGATATAAGTAGTTCTGTTCTTGATTTTAGCGGTAAAATCTTTAATAGAGCTTAGAGTATAAAAATATATGAGAAAAAAACATTATTATATGTGGGAAATCTCGAGCTATGATTTCCTCCGTTAAAAGTTTTTTAATCAAGCTGTTTAAGGCATAAGATTTATTTTTTTGCAATTCATTCAAATTTCAGTTTTTGTAAATATTTACCTTTAAATTTCTAATGGGAATTTTGTCATTTTAAATGCAAATATTTTTCTTTAAAAACCAAACAATATGATTAAAAATTTTTCGATGTAGCTCAAAACTCCTTTGAAAATTTCATGCATGATTTATAATTATTTATTTTATTTTTTTTTATATTATTTACTTTATATGTCATAACAAATTTCAATAGAGGTGTAGATATAATAAAAATATTATTATTTAAGATAACTAGAATATAAAAACAACTCATTTTACGATAACATTATTTTAGGATTTTAATCTGTCATGTATTTTTTTTCATGGGTAAGTAAATATCAACAAAATTAAATATTTTCAGTTTATTTGGTTTTAAAAATTAATAACGGACTGAATTAGAATTAATAAAGCAATAATAAAAAAAATTAGGTTTTTGTGTTTTCAATTTATTCTTAGAAACGCTTTTATCAACTTGAAGTTTTTAAAAATTATAAAACAATATTATGTAAAAGCAACTGATTATTTATTATAAGTAATAAAGTGAAAATTTCAGATTTAAAAAGAAAATTTAATTTCAATGCATTATAATTGATGATTTGCATATAATTTTTTACCAATTTATCTTACATTTCAAAATATTCGTAACTTATTATTTACTATTAAGTTACATTTTTCTGGAAAAATAAAAATTTCCTTAAAAATTATAATTCTTTGTTTCATATAGCATAAAAAGTCATCTCAATCTTAAGACATCTTAAAGTCATCTCTCATCTTGATCTCAATTTGCTCACTAAATATATGACTAATATTTGATATTAAATCAAATATTAGTCATATTTAATTTATTTACGTGAATTATATAAGCATTTAACATTATATATATTTTTTAATAAATACTTAAAACCTTTTGGTTGAAATTTCATATTTTTATAAAAAAAATCACTTAAAATACACCTTATAATTTTCACTGCAATGCTCAATTAATTTCAAATTAATTTCATATGGGCTCTGTCTGTATACATAAAGTCTTTTGCTAGGAACACCGTAGTTCTATATTGAATCGATCGTGTCCTGTCTGGATTGTACTGGTCTCAAATTCTCATTTAAGCAGCAGTTACCTTCTCAATAAAACAACTCACAATTAACGGAAACCACAGAGAGGAGGTGGCTGTTTCCCAATCGTCACATATAAGGGTAGTTTTCCTCACTTAGTGTCATGTTATTGGATGATGTGTTTTTTGATCACGAGCATTCTGTTATTACTTTGATTTGAGTCTAATTTGAATAACTAAAAGCATCAGTGTCATATCCTCGAATATATTTTTAGATTTTTAGTAAAAAATAGTATTTATACTGTAATTGAAAAAAAAATATACTTTATTAAGATGATATATAAGATTAAAATAATTTCGATAAAAATTATATATTTCATCAATTCGATCATAACAAAATTTTATCTAAGTTTGGTTTTAAAATTAACCATACAGAAACATTACATACATACATACATATATATTTATACATTTTTTATCATGCATACAATGTGCAGTACATGTAATTTAAAATTTATTCAAACTGAACTGAACATTTCAGCAATAATGTCGTTTTCATCTCCGAGTTACCTTTATTAGTTCTTATTTGTTAAACGTTTTGGGTAGTGTAAATTTCAAAGTTGCAAGTTTTACCAGAAAACTATTATCTTAACATTAAACATTTATGTGATTAATTTGTTTAATGTTTAGCAGATATGATTTCTATTGTTCTAATTGATTAAAAAAGGTAATAAATAAATTATATAATAATAATTTTACCCAATACCGAAAATCATAAAATTATATAAATAAAAACATTACTTTGCTTCTTAATTTCGATTGCTCAATGAAAAAACATATTTTAGTGCATTCAGTATTTTAATCCATAAGCATCTCTTCTGCTAATAGGATTTACTCTATTTTAAAATATTCATAGTTAACTCTGGTGTTTAGTATGAAAGTTTTTATTTATGTGTCATTAAAAAAGGATAAATATGTCTCTCTTGTTACAAGGAAGTCTTGTTGCGAATAAATATTTTACGAATGTACTTTTGAAGTGCATCATTTGTTATCTTCCAACTCTAACGGTTCTACACTTTTTTATTATAATAATTCAATAGAGTTGTTTATTAATATTTTTTTAAATAAGTGGATTACTGCATCCTTTCTTCATTTATGATCATATGACATGAAAATTGTTGTATAGCATGTCTTTGAAAAAGCAGAAATAATAACATATAACTTATTTAATTAATTATCTGTGTCTTGATCTTAATTAAACCACCTTCTTGTTATATTTTTGAGCTTATGAATATAGGCACCTAATAGTGTTATATAGTGAAGGGCCAAATGGGTATGAAACAATATGTAGTATTCCTATTATGTAAATTTAAAACTTTTCGAGTCTATTTACAGAAATACACAACACACACATATATATATATATATATATATATATATACTGATATTTTTAAGTATATTAAATTTATGTAGAATTTGGCATTGGATAGATGTACAATTATTATAATAGTATGATTATAAATAAAAAGCTCAATCTCAAATCAAATCAATCAATCTAATCAAATATCAATCTTATTAAATCTCAAAAATATGATTCATGTACTAATGTATACATATATATAAAAATGTTCTCGCATAAATCGATATATTTTACTTATTTTTTGTAAATATTTTATGAAAATTGATCCCATATAAGAAAACATGAAAAAATTATATATGCATTAGAAAATAAATATATAAATTTTGCATGTAATATACAAAAATTACAATAAAGTATACAAAAATTGCAATTTCCTCTTTTAAAATACCTTTACTTTAACATTTTAAAAGCCTAATAACAAAAAATTTTTTCCAGATCAGTGCCATAAAAATCAAGATTATTGTTCTAGATAATACCCTTTTACAAAAGAAAATTGTTATTAATAACACAATGCCTTTGGTCCGACCACTATCTGGGGCATCACCTCCCCTCTTTCTTTTTCAATCGCTACAATCACCACCTCCCCTTCTTTTTTTTTTTTTTTTTCAGTGCATTCAATCTTTCAATCTCCGAAGACTATAAGAGCTCTTCTACAGGATAAATACACTCTATTTCTCGAACTTTCCCCAACTTCCGTTGGATGTTACTGCGTAACATTTGCAACGATGTGCCATCAGAGAGGAGTACATCCAAACACTGATAAGTCAGACTCTCTCGATACAGAAGGGGAATTTTTTTGCGGGGATTGATAACTTCACAAAGTACTTTCTATCACATACTCTGGAGAATATAACTGCCCTGATCGCTTCTTCAAATATTTTCTTTTATGTTCCTACTCTCTCTTCCCATCGGCATTCTTTCTTCTACAACTTCTTCTTCTTCTTCGTCTTCTTTACTTTTAAAGTTATTGTTTTTTTTTTCTTTATTCTACTTCTATTTTCTGAAATATATAAGCTCAACAAAGTGGTAACTTAAATGGGATTACATAAATGGAGCTTGTAGAACACTATTTTTCTTTTTTCTTCTTTTGAAGTTGTAAATCTTCGAAGAACTCTGTAGTTGTAGTTATTTTCCGAAGACTTTCTTTTCTTATCTCTTTAAGCAGCTGAATGTATTGCGATGTGTTTAAAAACAAGAAAGGCAGTGGGCCATAGAATGCATTTATTAATAAGTTTGAAGAGGAAAAATACATTTTAATACATATGGTATTGATTTATTACATACTTTTTTTCCCGTATGCTTACGAAAATGTTTTTAAACGAAATAATGTTTCTTTGATATAAGAAATTGATAATCATTGACCATAAAATTTAAAGAATTCAACATTAATTCAATTATTTTTTTGCTGATCATATACCATCAATAAACTTATTCAAATAATCACAACTTTACTTTCTGGATAATTTATAGATATTTTATTACATATTTATTTTTTAAAACTACTTATGATTATTTAAATTATTTATGACTTGTTTAATTTGGTTTTTGTGAGTCTTTATATTATTATTTTGCTTATTTGGTTTTGTGAGTATTTATACTTTTAAAGAATAAGATTAATATTTTTAATTTTAGAAGTATTTTTTTTATTATATAGATTATTGAGGTATAAATTATCAAGTTGAATTTTTATTTAGTTAGTACAGACCTGAAATTCCCATCTTCTTAATGAAAAGTTTACAATTTTTATTAAAATAATTTAAGTACATACATATTCATTATTTGTTTTTTATTTATTTATTATTATTTTTTTTGTTGCAAAAATGCATTTAATAACTATGAAGAACAAATGCAATTAAATAAATTAATGCTAATGTTGCTATTGTTAAACAATGATTAGGAGATTTTATCATATACAAGGAAATATTCAATGCTTCATGGAGACAATTTATTGATACATTGTTACAACAAGGCCCTTACTTGAATCGATGAATATGTTTGAAATCCTATATTCAACACACAATACTAAAGTCACAATACTAAAGTTGAGATAACTGATAAATTCATATTTCTATTAAAAAAAAAAATTTAAAAACTATACTTTTGATCCAGAATACTTCACATTCTCATTCTCATTCTCCTTAGCTGACTGTCATGATTCCGATCTCAAACCGGGCGCTTAAGGCAATGAATCGCATTTATCATAGGCACATAAATCGGATAATGGCATGGAAATCTTTTAGACAAAAGTGAATGATAAACTGAAAACAAAATTATGTTCTGACTAATTAACTCTATTTATGTTACTAAATTCATTGGTAATGACAGTCACCGTAATATGTCTATCAGTTCAAACCAGCGAAGTATTTGTTAATATCTGTCATCAACAACAGTGATTAACTATTAGTTTACAATTATCCAACTTAATTTCAAAAGAAAAATTCAATTACATTCTAATCAATAAATTAAAAACGGCTTGAAAATTCACTGGAATGACAAAGCTACGCGAAGAGAGAAGTCCCAGTAATATTTAAGTGTCATTTCAGATTAAAAACTTATTTGGATTGCACATCTTAAAGAACAATGAACGAAAGTAATGGAAAATATCATTAATCTCTATAAAATTGCCACATAAATATACTCTACAAAACAATTTTTAAGAATATGCTTTCACATCGTGCAACAATGAGGTAGCCAAATAAACAAGAACAATTATCTCTATTCAAATATATTTTTTTCATTTTTATTACTGGGTTATATCGCAAAATTTCAACTTAAGCCTTGCAAGTAGTTGCTGGTATGCTACCTTTAGATTTGACCAATAAATATGAAATAATTTTTTATACTATTACTGAAAGTTGAAAACTGTTTTGAATAGCTGATACTAATTTTAACCCAAATGACATAAATAACTTAATCTTAAGCAAAATGGAAAAACAAAAACAAAATAATTCAAGGAACGTCAAGGATATTTCGGAATAGAACTCAAAATTTACATTCATTTTTCCAATAATTCCCCAACTAATATTTTTAAAGATGTTTCTGAAACTGAAGGTGACACAGGTTACGTTTTTTTTTTTTCCAAGTACGACAAATTAATTCAAGAATTGAAGAAAAAACTTTCCAAAATCAACTCTATCTTCCAAGCTTAAATTCTTTCTACCAGAAAAGCCTTAGATTATTCGAATATTCTAAATGCTTCAGCAACAATTTGGACAGACGGATAGTTAAATCTATTTATCATCCTTAATCGTAAAACTTCTCATCTAATTACAAAAGAAATCCAACAAAATCTCTTAAGCAATGATTCCATCCAATTGCCTAGGATAAAAGCACAATGAGTAAACAGATCGTCTCGCTACGACGAATACATACGAGTAGACCGACTCAATTTTCATTCTGTATCCGTTTTCCTTTCTCAAAAGTTATTCTCTACGAGAAGATTGGCTATTAGTTTGGAATCAAAGCAACGTAGGGTGAAACGTTTTCGCGATCATATCTAAAGTCTCAAAAACCACAAAATTATATCTAGAGAAGAAATTCTGTTTACAAAATTATATTTCTGGTCATGGTATATTCCCAACATATCTCAAATGAATCAACCACTCAGAAAGTTATTTCTGTTCCTGTGGAGAAACTGCAGAACCGTTCCATTATAAAACTTCTCGCTATAGTTATGTTTATTAAAAATTTGCACTCACCCAACAAATGTAGCAGAAAAAGTTTTATTTCACAAAAATTTCCCATGATATTTGAATTCAAAATATGGGATACTTTCACCCTCCTCTCAATGGTCAATTACGAAATTAATTCAAACAATTTGAGTAGTTTGAAATCAGGTTACAGCGCCCACCAACGAAAAGGGTTTCTCAAACTATTAATAATGGATACATTTGTAGTAAACAGGGCATGCCGCTTGCACTAATAACTCTAATTTGCACTAATGTATGTTTGGAAATTTACCTCCAAAATGAAGTAAGTTAAACAAAAAATGTCAATTAAAATGCTGTAGACCATCGTCAGACTATGCATAATTGACTTCCAAAAATAAAACTCTCAAAAATGTTTCATACATTTATTAAAATATAGTGGCTAAAATTTTCTCCCTTGAACTTAGGTATATCTGTAAGATTTCATTAAGAGCAGTTTATGCGGCTGGAACATCTCTGGAAGATGTAAAACTGCGCAATTTTTCTTGTTGCACAATTAAAAGCTATTTTCAAAGGCATCTAAGACTCAATACTGCCATGCATTCATTGTGCCTTGTCACAAAAAGGAATATTTTGAGTCGTATCTACAATACACTCTTTTAATTTTTTGTTCCATCATGGTGTTCCGTAACTTATATGTATGTATTATAATGTTTATAAAATGAGTTGTGTTTAAAAAAACGGTTATGTGACCTAAATTCTTGAACCTTTTTTATTTTCAGGGTATTGATAACACAATTGTACGAGGGTCTAAGACTTTTTGATTGACATTTTCTGCCGACTTTGCTTCATTTCGGAGTTCCATTTTCCTGAATTCCAGTATTATATGCCGATTTCAACCTTGAACTGATGCAAGTATTTATATAACATACCCCTTCGATAATGGCCGAAAGTATTCCAAATTTTGATATATCTATTAATTTTTGTCAAAGAAATTTTTAGATTTGTTTGCATAAGAGTAAATTGTTATAAAAATATAGCAAGAAACAAAAAAGTTATAAAAATAATTAGATTTCTTACTTTCTTCAAAAATAATTTTAAAAAAAATGCAATAGCAGGCATTTTGATCTTAAACATTTTTATAACTGAAAATATATGTCTACGATCAACGATTGAGAAAATAAATAGTGGGCAAAGAATCTATTTTGCCTGATGTATAAATGATATTCGTAAATAGTAACGTAACTGGCATATTTTTGTCTTCAACTGGTCAAAAGAGTTTTGCAATTGATTTTCCGATAACTGTTTTAAAATATGACTTTTTTAATTTTTATGACTTTGATAAATGTTTTAAAAAGTCTTTTTATTCTTAACAGCATACAATGATTCAAAAAGGGTTCTTTCTAGCACTTATTTTATTTTTGGGAGACGAAAAATGTCATTGCATGCTAAATCAGTCAGTATGGAGGATGTGTTACAACCCGTTTTTCAACCAAAAATTACTTCACCGAGAACGCTATCTGCGAAATTGTATTATAGAATAAAACCGTATTGTAGAATAAAACCACTTTGTGTTTTAAAAAATTTTTTTTTTACTTAAACCTTTCTCTCGGTTAATTCAAAGATTTTTTAAAGTGATGCTGGTTTAGTGTCACCTATAAATAGATCTTGTGTAAATATATATATGTATGTGTGGATGTCCCTTTTAGATTTATTTTACACCTTACTTTGCGTAGTAAAAATTCTTCCTTATTATGGCTGAATCAATAACTAAGGCGCTCATATTGGTTTTAATTTTTAGTTATTAATAACTGCTTCTAAGAAGTATATTAGCCAACTCCTATAAACGAAGTTTTCAAGGTAGAGAATATCATTAAATGTTAATTATAGCGATAAAATTTATATCATGTCTATCCATATACCTTTTGATTAAGAAGTTTTAATTAAAATTAACTTGACAACACATAACTCATACTTGATTATTAATGTGTCTACTTTGCATGACAAAGAATGTGATTTATAAATTATAATTAATTTAATTTTTGTGAACAAAGCACATTTCCCATTTGATTTATCTAGTGAATAAATGAAAAATATGCATAATGTTTACTAAAAATAATTGGCAGATAGCTTCATTAAATTGTAGTAAAGTGTATAGTAAGAATAAATCAATTTATGAAGATTCTTGTAATACAAGAATTATTTCACTATTCTTTTTAAGACATATTTTAATCTGTATAATTTACAAGCATCTGTTTATTATGAAACTGATCGAATATCTATGTTATATATTTCAAAAAATTAATTCATTTAGTGTATTTCTTAAAAATATGCATCAGATAAAACGATTCAATTGATGTTATTGTTGAAGGTGAATAATTTCATGCATCAAATTTTTAGCATAATATGTAAATGAAAGCGTCACTAGTATTAGATATAAATCATAATTTACTAAACTTTAAACTATTTTACAAGCACTTTAATAATTTTAATATTTTCATTTTTCATTTGTAAAGTAGTTGTATTTTATTATTTCGTCAAATTATTTAGTGCAATTTATTTGAACATTTGATGTCAAAAAAAAATAATTAAAAAAAAAAAAAGACCCTATGCACGTTTATAGAATTTCGAAATTCTGATTTATGATTTCGTCTTTCCTAGAACTTAAAATAAGATTTATGTATGTTAGGTTATAGATTTATATATTTATATATAGATTTCAATAATCATATGTGTTTAATGTTTTTTTTTTTAAATCTGAACTGCAATTAAATTTTCTGTATTTTATATTAAAAAAGAATAAACATTGCAATTTAATTAATTTGATAACAAAAATTTTCATTTTTTCCTTTGAACTTTAGTTTTATTGCTATGGTACCTTTCAAAAATAAAAGGACAAATAATACAATATCTCTTTAAAATCATAAAGATATGAAATAATATAAAGAAGGTAATTAAATAAAAATATATACAAGAATAAATAAAATATTTTAACTATACGAAATAAAGAAGAAATAAAATAATGTAATAAAGATAATATATTATTAAGAAGAAATTATCTAAAGAATGAATTATAAAATATAAAAAAGACATAAATAATAAAATAAAATATGAAATTAAATGTTTTAACAATACGAATGAAATAAAATTCCTATTTAACTCAATAATAAAAAATATGTTGAGCAAATATATTTTAAAAAGAAATTTCTTTATCGGAAAGAAAAATACTATATAATGCTTAATCTAATTATTTTGTTATGTAAATATGATGCTAAAAAGGTTTTTTGTTATGTAAATATTATACTTGCAATTACTGTGTTATGGAAAAGTTATATTATTATTGTGTTGTTTAACAAACTATTAAAACATTTTCTATAAAATATTGTACATCATACACATATTTTAAATCAAAAGAAATTTAAATTAATATAAGATTGAAAAAACAACAGTAAAAAAGTTATTTTGTAGAGAATATTTTTTTTTTATAAAACGTTTATAAAAATTACATAATTAGCAAATAAATATACTGTCGACATTTTAAGTTAAATATTTTTTAAATAATATGAAGTGTATTAAATTAACAATGGGAAATATTCTCCATGTATTATTAATGTTTGTTTGAGAAAATATTAAACAAAACTAACAACGCACAAGAACAAAATAAACTCATTATATTTTATCAAATTAATCTCCAGATTTGAAATAGAACTCGCTCTTTGAAAAGCTTTATTAAAAACTTTATGAATGTACATTTTAAAAAAAAAGTTTTATTTTAATGAATAAGAAATTTGGAGGGGAGTTATTAAGATAATTAACTAAAAACCTTGAAAGAATATTTTTTTAATACCAGTTTATTACTTGTGCATGTAAAATTAAAGAAAAATGTTAATTTTCTGTTTTAAAAGTATTATTCAAAATTAGAGAGCTAGTTAAATGAAGTAAAATTTAATTAGTTTTGAAAAAGAGACAATATATTAATTCAGATTATTTTCATTTGAATAATTGCTTACAAATATAAAAGGTAATTGCACAACTTAATTCTACCTAATGAATTATGTATTTGATCTATTTCAAAATGAAAAAAAAAGTTAATAATACATTTAAAAAATATTATACAATAGGTCTTTTCGAAATCTTCATTCAAATGTAATATACTTATAAACATATATGCAGGTGCTGTAAAATAATTAAATGACACAGTAGTTTGTATATTTTAATATTTTTATGGCAGTAAACATTAAACAAATAAAGATAAATAAAATACGTTCTTGTAATCCATTCGCAAAGTATTTAGGTACAGCAGAACAGAAAAAGAACTGTAATAATTTTTACATTATTTTTATCTTAATGAAATTTTAAAAATAAAATACTTTAAATAAAAATAAAATACTTTAAAAATAAAATTTAAATATAAATCAAATTGAATTGATAATTCATATTTAACTATAAAGCTGTTATCGTAATTAAACCCTTATTATAAGTATTTAAAAATATTCATATTTGTTTTGAACTGATAATAGAAATGAAAATTTCTTTATAAAATATTTAGCAGAAATAATCAGTTTCCGATAAATTAACATCTAAAAGATCATTAAAAAGGGAAAAAAATAATATTTTAGTTAATGTGCAATTTATTACAATTTATTTATTTTTTTGAAATAACACATTGAGGAATATTTTAGAGAAAAATTGAATTACGATATTACATTATTAGATGTTAAATATTAAGATATTATATATTTAGATGTTCGATTATTAGATATTAGATATGAGATTAGCTTTAGAGAATTTAGACATCACTTTACTGAATTACGTTAACAAAATTAAAAAATTGTTGATTAAAATTTTAAAATTTTACGAAAAAATATACTTGACAGTTTTAGATTATGAAAACTGCCCCAAAGAAAACAAATAGTATCTTTTTAAAGCCTATTAGGAACCTATTATCATTCCTATAAGGAATCTTTATTTTTTCAAAATTAAAAATTATCCAATCAAAGAGGAAAAAATAATAAATCTTAAAAATTAATTTTTTCCTTATCTGGAATAAACTGTGTTATTGTAATGAAAATAGTTTAATTTAAGAGTTCGGGACAATAACAAATTTTTAGACAAGTCTCTTCGAATTAAGGATTAAAAAATATACAACTACAAAAAAATCTATACAGTCAAACAACTAAAATCGTGAAAACATTCTGCAAATTATAAAATAAAAAAACGGAAAATAAAACGAAAATGACTTTCAAATTTATAAAATTTGCTTTATGTAATTTATATTTAATACAAATTTAAAAGTTTAATACTGTTATTGAAATGATCTTTTGTTTCATGAAAAGAGATTAAATGAACAATGTTATACATAATTCTTTTGTTTTATAAAAAGTGTTTAAAGGAGCAATGCCATATATTACTCTAATGTTAAATGAAAAGAATTTAAATGAATAATGTTATACATAACACATTTGTTTCCTAAAAATAGTTTAAATGAACGATGTTATACGTAATTTCCAAATATTTTTCTTTGGTACATATTATAATTCCCAAATATTTTTAAAAATTCGAAAATATAATAAATTCTAAAGCTCAAAAAAGAATATTTGACTTTAACATTATTTACGCTATTTATTTTTCACTAGCTGCAATTAATCATGTTTATTTTATTATTTTTTTAAGTGTTTAAAACTTCAAAACAAAATGAACGCGAAACAAGATTCTTAATAAATGTATGTGGAAATTCCACATTTGTTTCACCCTCAGCACAAAAGAGCAATATTTTTAATAAGGTCCATTTGAGCTAAAAAAACATTTTTTGCCTTCTTCATAAAATATTATTGTTGAAAGTCACGTACAGTCTAGGAAAAAAAATTCAAACCTAAAAGCATACTAGAACCTCTTCTGTTACATTGCTTGTTAAAGGAAAAACTGTCGAAGCTCCCCACCTATGCTTTGTGAGAAAAACATTATTTTTTCGTGCTTTTATTTGTTTTTTATCTGAAATGAGACAACAGAAACAAAACTAATTTTTCGTTGCATGACATTCGTTACTGAACAAAATGAAATTGTTTGATAAAACAAATATATAAAAAACAAATAAATGAAGCTTTCTTTATAAGGTGATATATTTATTTTGACGGCCACAAGGATATTTTTTTTACTGTCACTGATATTTACTTGTGTAATTATTGATACGTTTTTTATTGTATTTTTTGATTGTATAAATTATTAATAATAATAATTAAAACTAAAAATATGAAAAAATTCTGCAACTTATACAATCAAAAGAGAAGGGGGGCGGGGAATGAATTTTCATTTCCTTACATTTTCATTCTATAATAAACATTTTATGCGAATTTAAAAGATTAATTTCATTAATGAAATACTCTTTTGTTGTCTTTGTTAAATAAGCATTGTTATACATATTACATAAACATTATTATACATATTATAAACAGTGTTATAAACATTGTTAAATAAACATTGTTTATTATTAAATATTTTTTGACATATTTCTATCCCCAAATATTTTTAAAAATTCGGAAATACAAAAGAAAGTTCTAAAGCTCCAGAAAAGATATTTGGCTTTGACATTATTTACGGTATTTATTTTTTTTTAGCCGCAGTGAATCATGCTTATTTTCTTTTTAGCGTTTAAGACTTCAAAACAAAATGACCTCGAAGCAAGCTTCTTAATAAATGTATGTGGAAATTCCACATTTGTTTTACCCTCAGCACAAAAGAACGACATTTTTAATAAGGTCCATTTGAGCAAAAAAAAGATTTTTTACCTTCTTCATAAAATATTATTGTTGAAAGTCACGTACAGTCTTGGATAAAAAAAATTTCAAACCTAAAAGCATACTAGAACCTCTTCTGTTACATTGCTTGTTAAAGGAATAACTGTCGAAGCTCCCCACCTATGCTTTGTGAGAAAAACATTATTTTTTCGTTCTTTTATTTATTTTTTTTATCTGAAATGAGACAACAGAAACAAAACTAATTTTTCGTTGCATGACATTCGTTACTGAACAAAATGAAATTGTTTGATAAAATAAATAAAATAAATAAATAAATAAATGAAGCTTTCTTTACAAGGTGACATATTTATTTTCGTAACCACAAGGATATATTTTTTTCTGTTACTGATATTTACTCGTGTAATTAATGATGTGCTCTTTACGTTATTATTTTTTTATTGCATAAATAATAAAATTATTAATAATATTAAGAAGATTCTTCAAGATTTATTAAGTACAATAAATATTTGTACGTATTAAAGAACTTCTCAGTAATTTAATTACAAAATTAAGGACATAAGAAAAACTGCAAATAATGATATGCGGTAAAATATCTTTTATCAATATAAGCATGATGAATTTCATCAGACAACAATATAAAAAATAAAAATCACTCGGCTATTTTTATTATGAAGTTATATTTTTGGGGGAATGAATAAATGCGCAAAAAAAAAAGATAAATTATATGCTATACATTTTTTATAAAAATATATAGCATATAATTATAGTAGAGAATAATAGGGTACAAATATTAGCTTAAGAAAATTAAATCAAATTCATCTTTTTATATATAAGCTTTTTTTAAGGTAGCAGCTTTATTGATTAATATAATTTATAATATTATTGTTATATTTAAATTTGAAAATTAGAAAATCATTTGGATATTTCTTTTATTTATTTATTTTGGAAATCAAGTTATTTTTGGATGAAATGGACACGCAAGTAAAAGTAAGATAAAATTATTTATCTTTAAGATATAAAATGCTATTGATCATAAATGATTTTTAAAATAATAGTAGAATGGTAAAACTTATTATTCAATATCTACATTGTTAAAATTGACAATCTTTTATTGTTTGCAGTTTTAAAATTACAGTCTCGTTCCTATAATCCCAGTTAATCAAGAACATCACTAATTCAGGTAAATCAAAAATTTGTATTAAGCTAAGCTGCATTACAAAATGAGTGCATACAAAAATGTATCAAAATCCGAAACAAGATCAATTTTCAAGAAAGTTATAATAATACCGATTTATAAATGAAAATTTATTATAATAACTCTACTTTATTATAATCGCTTTGTATATTATTTTTCGTTTTATTTATTTTTTCTAATAGTGATACGCCGCTAAATTCCTCAACTCCATTACTCAAGTAACTTTTTCAATGGTCAATTATTTACACTCCTTTTAATATTTTCGCTTGTATCTAATCATTTTAAAGCTTTTATCTTTATCTGTGAAGAAATAAATATGATTAGTATTTTATTTTATGTCTCTGCTTAAAAATATACCTTTTCAATTTCTCTTTCATTATATACTTGCACAATCATTGAAGAAGGTCACCTTTATATACTTAAGAAGCAAAATCATCTAGTCAAAACCAAGGAGGCAGTTGTAGAAACAAATTTAAAAGCTAAGAAATGTCTTATTTTATTTTGGTTTGCTGAGATTCAAGTCTATTACATATAGTTAAATATTTAATTAAATTTAAAATTCCTACAAATATTTTTTTCCATTTGTAAATTATCAGGAATAACAATGATCTTCGTTAAAAAAGTTATCAAATTTCATAGAGAAGATAAGAATTTAATTTAAAATATCGAAATATCTCACAGATAAAAATTATTTTTGTTTCACATTTTTCTAAAAACTAAGAAATAAATATATTTTAATAAAATCAATTAAATGTAATATTTATACAATATAAAATGTAATGATTAAAAAATTTGGTACAATCCAATTTAAATTGGTTTTATTCTTCAGGATGTTTATTTAATCAGTAAAACTTTTAATCAAGTTATCACATTATATTTTATAAATAATTTATTTTTTATACTAAAGATGGCAGCACGTGTGTTCAAGTAGGGAGGTTATTTGGAAGCATTTTATTTTCTATAAATCAGTTTTCTATGAAGAATAAATAATTAACAATGAAAAAAGAACTTTCATGTATCTCTCCAGAACAATATATGGAAAGAAATCTACATAAAATTTGATTATTAAATATATAAAACTTTGCTAATATTTTATAGAAATATTATTTTTTATCATTAATTTACGTCATAAACAGACCTTATTAATTATTTAAAATTCTAAAAATTGTTTTCATTAGTCGTAATATGTGCTGAGAAACTGTAAACTCGTTTCTTATAAATTTCGACCTGTAACAATAAAAACATTTATAATAGTTAAATATTTCTTACCTTATTATTAAAATTTTTTGATTTTACTATAATTAATTGTTTAATTACCTTTTCTATGTTTAGTATTATCTCTTTATTTCTTTTTCTTTTCTTATTAATTACTGTAATAATTTTAATTTGTTGAAAAGATAATATGTTAATGCTGTGCCTAATTTCTAATGCAGTTTATGTAATTTAAAACGCTTTGCGAACCTTATCAGCGAGAAATATATCATCATATATATCATCTTGTTAAATATTGATCCTCATTTTTAGATAAATTCTTATGTAAAAAGAATTTAAATGATTAGAAATCTTTAAATTTTCTTTCTAATTTCATTTTTAGATTAATATTTGAATTTTTTAATTCCCAGAACAAAATTACAGTTCGAGATTAAATATTTAACAGTTCGTATTTTAAACTTCTGCTCATCAATATGGGCAGAAACATTCTTGTTGAATTTGTTACTTTACGCTGATATTTTTTCCTTTGAGAATGATTGATTAATTGCACTGACATATTCAAAATATTTTCTCCTATTTTAATGTAAATGTGTGTTTAGATGAAAACTATTATTACTCACAAAGCTGGATCTAGCAACAGTGCTTTTTGATGATCAAAAAATTAATAATCAATTATTTAATATTCAGTTTAATGTTCAATAATTCAATATTTTGCCATTTATAAATTTTATTGTGTTGCAAATTAAAATAATAATACGTTCTTACTTAGTTATTGTGATTGATAATAAGTAAGTAATTTAAAACTCATTTTGGAGGAAAATTATATAATTTTAATAAGGTGTGTTATTATACATAATGCAATTATTTATGTAAACAATAGTTTCAAATTTATTTATATTAGTATTAATATTTTGAAAAAAACATAAGGAAATAAATCTTTTTTGTCATTTTTTTATTTATATAAAACATGTTTTGATGTTTTCACAAACAGCTTTTTCTCCAAAAGAATATTATCTAAATTGTACCACATTACATTTCAAATATTTTATATCATGCAAATAGTCTACTTTTAAAAAACCACTGTTACACACTGCTGTGTTTTACCACTGTTAAAAAAAAATTTCCCTTTTCCTCTCAGTAAATAATTATCACTGAAATTTTAAAACTATTTATTGATTCATGTTTTTTTTCCTTACATTGTTTATTATTATATATTGTAGCAAAGTAAGGTTTAAAAAATATCAATATTTATAAATAATATCAATCATTCTAACAAAATGTCCTTTTTTTTTCTTTTCCTGAATTAATATTTAGTATATTTTCTTCTTATTTTAATATTTTAAAGTTAAATTTCATATTCTCTGCTTATAAATAGACGTTAAAAATAAAGTGATGCAATAATTGTGCACCTTTATAAAAAAAAAAATGCAAATTCGTAAATTACACATGCTGCCATCTACGTCCGGAAAAAGAAGTTCTTTTATAATAGCACTTCCTTAAAATATTATTTTTAAAACATTTATAATTTTTGAAAACTTTTAAAGTTTACAAGATAATTTTCAAAACATGATTTTGGAAAAAAATTAAAACTCAACATTTTTCTTAATTATTTACGTCAATTGTGTTTATATACAAACATATAAAATCATTATAATACGTAAATGTATGTATATTTTAATGATGGATAATTCCAGTAACTATTTTAATTTATTATAACTATCGTATCCTTTTAACTGTCTTTCAATTACAATCATAAGAGGTTTGTTAAATGGATTTTGCTTTTAATTCAGGAAAAAATATTTTACGGAGTAAATAACACGTTAAAAAAATTTTTAATTCATGGAAAAAGATTTTAAAATTAGATTTAAAACAATAATATATAAATGTTCTTCCAATTTCATTATAGATATGCATAATTATAAAACTAAATAGCACTAATTTTTAAGATCAGAAGATGGAAGTACTTAGATTGTTAGTAAATTTTTACATATCGCTATAGTGCAACATTCAATTATCGTAAAATAATTTAATAGTTTTATTCCTTATTATGCATATTTATTTATTTAAATCAGAACGCCAATATTTGAACTTTTCGTAATAACATAACTCAAAAAACATCCATTAATGAAAAAATTTATCTTAAAAATTATACTTAATAAAGAAATATCAAAATCTGTAACAATGTCACATATTGGTCTTTCAAACAACTTATAAAAATGGAATAAAATCAAAAGTTTGCATCAATCAATGCATAATATAGGAAGAAGAGTACTATAGGTTTTTGAGCATATTATAAGTTTCTATGCTAGCTTGGAAATAACTGTTACTGGCATCTGAAGATCAACATGATATAATAAATAATTATACTATGTTAATTAAATACGCTTCAGATTTTCTGGATGAATCTCTGAAAAAATAGATTTAATTCTGGAATAAAATTAGTTATTTTATTCCTTACTGATACAGATTAGCACTCAAAATGAGTTTCTAAATATTTTTATATGTTTCTTATTTTCTTATTATTATTTTTTTAACATTTACAGTTTAATAATTGATATTATTGATAATAATTATATAACATGTATTTAACCTTAAATCAATATTTATAATTTTTTGTTCAAATCACTATTTATAATTTTTTGTTCAAATCAATATTTTTCATATTTTTTGTTCAGTTTTAATTTGCTGTTTTTCGCTATTGTTAGTAGAATGTATTCTGTGAAAGATATTCAAAAAATTATTTTTCATTAGAACTTGAGAACATATCAGAACACAGATCCTAGTTATATAGAAAAATACTTTACTTACCTACTTTATAATAATACGAATTGTTAATTTTAGTAGACAATTGTAGAGGTATTTGACTTTTAATCAAAACTTTTAGACTTTTAATATTTTTTTTGTCTTTTATATCTAGATAATGTAATGATTTTCGTAAATTTAAAAGCAACTATTTAAATTATACAGTTTTCATTCGTAATATATAAAATGTGAATTATGCTAGAGTATATTAATAACATTACAATGCATAGATCGTCATATTATCTTAAAATAACACGATTTATCATAAATTACATATGATATATAATCTGGATAATTATACAATATTCGATTATTTATTCTGGATTATTTATTCGAGATTGGATTCTATAATAGAGATAATTTGTCGTTACATCTGACGAAATGCATTCAAAATTACAAAAATATCTAAAGAAAGACAGTAGCAGAGATTCGTCAGACATTATGACGCAGTGTGGTTTTCAATAAATAATCTTAATTCGATTTCATTTATTATGATCAGTAAATGTGTTTCTAAAATATTTTGATCCATCTATGTCTGTTGTTTGTTGTTTCTTATCCCACTTGGCTGGCCAAGCCCACGAGCCCATACGTGCTCATGATTGAAGGGGAAGGAAGCAGCTTCTGTTGTGATGGAGCACCCGTAGGTAGAAGCCTGACTTTTGCTCCGTGACGCTCTTACAGTCATAGGAGACTGGGACCTACAGCTTAAAGTGGATTCCGAACCACTGCAAACATCCATTCGAACCCGAAACCTGTTGGCACAGAGTGCCAGAGCGCTAGACACTCGGCCATTCAGGTCCCAAATTTGCCAACGGCACGCGGTGTTCCCAGGTGCCATCTATGTCTAACTACCATATAGACTCATTCCCAGTATTTGAGTTGTTAGAAGTTAAAATTGCTATTGATTAAATTGCTATTCCTGACAAAATTTAAAATCTACATTACTTTCGAAAATTATGTTACTTTATTTTTAATAAATTATTTAAACACATTTCATACATTCATTAAAAAAAAATGTGTACAAAAATAAAAAATATTTATGGTATTGACAGAATTGCTCCTTTTCTTGAATAAAATGAGAAATAAACATATTTTAAGCAATTAAAATTCTTTTGATTGTATATACTGAAGTAAGAAAAATACTTGACTTAACTAAAGTAAAATTTATCTAGTTGGGTTTTTTTTCTTTTATATTGAAATATTTTTAAGCATTTATGCACTTATATTTCACAGACATGTTTAACAAAGTGTAAAGTTACATAAATATAAGTATTTAACATTAAGTTAAATACTTTTAAGGAGTGCTCATCGATATAAATGATTTATTAATGAGTGATAAACTCTAAGATTGGTAGAAAAAAATGATTTAAAAAGAAGTATTAAAAAAGTATTAATTATCACGAGAAAAATAAATTTCAACATCTCGTTAAGAAAGAAAATTATATGAAATATACGTTTTGGTCCAAGAGAAAAACAAAAACAAAATGTTTATATACATAAGTTCCTTTTATTCATTGTATGTAACATATTTTAAATATTATGACTGTAAGTAACTATAGTAAAAAAAAAAAGTTTTTGTATTGAAACCTATGTTTGCTTTAAGTTAGATTTTATTGCAATTTATAATTCAGGTTATATATTCGCACTAAAAACTAATTATCTAGATTTTATATGTCAAACACATTTCGTTCGGTCTAAGAAAATATGATCACAAAATACACATTCTTTTTTCTGGAAAGAATTGTTTATTACCTTATACTTTCAAGATAAATTATGTTACAACACATGATATCAAGTATTGAGCCTGTCTCAGGCATAGAAAGTTAATGGACTATTTATGCTCTTACATTTTTGATGAAGTAATGCTGGGTTGATTGCTCAACAATGTAAGGATATAACATCAGAATATAAATAGATCTTCAATGCAGAATGATGTCGTTCGATGAAAATTTTATTAGCACATAAGGATGCTTATATAAAGGAAAGAAAAGCTGTTAATAGGATTTCGTAATAATTTACGAATAGTATACATAATCTATGGCATGGTATTAGTCACTTATAGTAGATAAACCATAGTAAACTTAATATTTAATGGTCGCATATAGCTTAAAACAAAATGTTTGTTTGATATTGTTTTTAGGTTTTTGATACTAAGTACTATTATCTTTTGAAATGAAAAAAAAAAATTTTATAAATCATTATTTCTTAAGGGATCATTTATAATGTAATCACTTTTAAATGAACATTTAAAAATATGAAATCCAGCATAAATGTTATATTTATATTACATTTTAATACCCTTACTGGTTCAGTTGCTTAATGATATAAGCTGTTTTCAGTGGGAAAAGTTAAATTGATTCAATTAAGTTCAGTTAAATTTCGATTTCAACAAAAACTGATTTGCACACACAGAATGGTAAAAAAAATATATATATAATTTCATTAGAATGATAAATTTTAATAAAATATGAAATTCATTTTTCGAGTTAAACATTATTGCATATTATTAAAGACAATTTCTGCTGTCAGTATGAAATAAAAAAATAATTTATGAGTCATTTTCTTCGTATATTTAACTAAAAAAATATTTAAATTATTTTTAAGTTTATGAATTGGTAAATCAACTTTTGGTTATATCATCATGTCGAATATATGAACGAATATATTAATGTCGAAAATATGAACAAAAATAATGCTCATTGGAGATGCAAGACTCCTAGTGTAGATTTGAGAAAAATGTAAGAGAAATTATCCATTTCCTTCACAGATCATATATAATTATATTTATTAAGAATAAATAAAAAACAATGCAAAAAACTATATTGAGTCTTTATAATTTCAAAATTAGGTGCAAAATATTATTGAAAATAAATAGTAACATTTTTTTTAAATCACTAATGCATCTGAATTTCTAAGCAAAATAATATTTTATGGTGATCTTCTATTATTAAATGTTTTGGATGTCAAATTTAACATTGATATTTTATGAAAATATATTTAAGTAGGAATAGAAAATTTGTCATTCACTAATACCCCCATGCTTATGAATAATTATGTATTTCCTTATATAATTATATACAGGGTGTTTCAGCAAGACCGGATGAACTCTTCACAGCCAGATTCGCTGTTTGGAATACATAGAAAATGTCAAAAGAACTGTACCTCTACAACCCATAGTTTTCGAGAAAATACGAGAGAAAATGTATGACGTAATATTCGGAATACGAAAAAAGCCTTTATTCAAAATATGAATAACGTTACTAAAAAAAAATAGTAACTAGACATTAAGTAACTTCATCAATATTTTTTGCTGTCATTTGCTAACTTTAATAGACTTTGGCAAATTTATTTTAGTATTTAAGTTACATAGGAAGATGTTCGAAATGTCCAACCCGCATAATGATGCACGTGAAATGACATCATGCCATTCTTTGAATTGGCATTTGAAAGCTGCATGTAGTAGCTACTGGTAATCTTCACGTGATAATGTATTCCGATTAGGAATATTGGGACATGTACTTAATCTTCGGTGAATGGAATGGTAATTCGTTACTAGCTGATAGGGAGTATTCTCGTCACTATTCATCACGTCATTCTCCCAATGCCCACATGATCCGCAGCGTGTCAGACAGACTGCGAAATACTGGAATCGTGTACCAGACAAACAATTTGCACGATGTTGATGGAAGAACGCACTGTGCGCTTACGTCAGCACAGGAAGATGCACTACTTTTTTGTTGGAAGAATCTTGTTGGAAGAGTTGAGTATACGTGCACTAGCCAGGGAGATGAATGTGAGTACCAGTACTGTGCACAGGCTATTACGGGCAGAGGGGCTATACCAATATGGTTACAGAACCGTTCATTGTCTCCATCCATGTGATTTTCACCTACGCACTGACTTTTGTGAATGGTTGTTGCAATAACTTTCATTTTTCACCCGTATCTTCTGGACGGATTAAGCAAGATTCACAAGTGATAGGGTCGTCAATAGTCGCAACAGCTCTATGTGGTCCGGCTCCAATCCTCATGCAATCCGCCCGCAGAGACATCAGGTCAGCTGGTCTGTAAATGTGTGGGCCGGCATGCTAGGAAACCGATTAATTGGACCATATCTGCTGCCTGAACGGCTCACGGGACATTCGTACTGGATATTTCTCCGAGATGTATTAAGCAATGTCCTAGATGACATGGCCTTAGCAGCAATACGTGGATTATGGTTCCTGCATGATGAAGCGCCAGCGCATTTCACCTCTTTTGTGCGTCATTGGCTGGATATCTAATACGCAGGCCGCTAGATTGGGCATCGGGATCCTGTTTCATGGCCACCACGATCTCCAGATCTAACCCCTTTAGATTTTTTCGTATGGAGCCCTCTAAAGGAATTGGTTTATCGAGACCAAGTTACTTCAGAAATCGACTTAGTTGCTCGCCTCCATAGAGCGTTTACTTTTGATGGACAAATGAATTTTTTGATGGAGTTATGCTAGAATGTGTACAGTCAACCATTCCATGCCTCCATATGCGCTGAGACTTTTAGAACATCTTCCTATTTAAAATTATGCAAATACTGATGTTCCTGTTTCGAATAAGGTTTTTTTCGTAAACCGGATATGATGTCATACATTTTCTCTCGAATTTTTCTCGAAAAATCTGGGTCGTAGAGGTACTGTTCTTTGGGCATTTTCTATGTATTCCAAACAGCGAATCTGGCTGTTCAGAGTTTATCCGGTCTAGATGGGACACCCTGTATACCCTCATATTTATGTAAGCTGAAATATCTGTTATGAAGACCAAAGAATTGTCCCAATGCAATTCATTCTGCATTTAATAACATATAGTATTAAATAAATTACTTATGCTATACATCAATATAAACATTTTCACAAAATCCAGTATTTTGAGATGTTTGCAAAAACAAATTTTTAAATATCCTGTCATAAAATTTAAAATATTTTGCGGTATTTCTAACTTGATTGCGTGAATCAAAATCCAAGAATATACATAAAAAATTAATGGCTTTCATAACAGTAATGATCATTTTTTATGTATGATACATATAAGATATGTTTGGTGAACGAGAAGACCATGAAAGAAACATATATATTATGATGAGAAGAAATTTCCTTAACCTTACCATTTTATGTCTAATGTTAGTTTGTTTAAATATACATTCAAGATAATCAGAAATGTGTTTAAGAAAAAATAACATTTAGATCTTTTTAACATCTAGGAAGAACTATTTGTTGCTGAGAATACCCTTATTTTGTGACAGCTGTTATCGTCTATGATAACCGTTGTCATATTACACAAACAGTCAATGGATATACAATGGAACATTTAAGAATATTGGTGAACGATGGAAATCCTCATATAATTTAACAAATGTTCAAGCCAGTTTCATCTAGCTAAAGCGTGATCCATTAGAAAGGAATACGTGACAATCATCTGTAAATTAATTTTATGGTGTTCTTATCTCTGGTACGAAGTACATGTACTAGTATATGGGTATCTAGTACAAGTTCTGGAGGAACATGTACTATACAAGGATATACACACAAGAGCCAAAACATTATGACCACCTGTCAATAACGAGTTGGCCAACCTTTGGCGCTCAACACAGCTTCACCCCGCCTTGGAATGGATGCCACAAGTCATTGGTAGATGGCCGGAGACAGATTGTACCAGATGTTTAAGCAACGGTCACGTAAATCCGAGATATTGCGAATTGGTGGTCTTTGAACTCTGAGCTGCCGTCCAGGATAACCCAAATGTGTTCTATCGGATTGATATCCGGTGAGTTAGGCGGCCAGGACATTAATTGGAATTCAGCATCATGTTCCTGGAACCACTCCAACACAATTTTAGACTTGTGACAAGGGGCGTTGTCCTGTTGGAACATTCCATTTCCAGCTGGAAAAACAAAGGCCATGTAAGGGTGCAACTGGTCCGCAATGATGTTCAGATACCCTGTAGCCCTCATGGTCTACTGTACCACAACCACGGGTCCCAGAGACGCCCAAGAGAACGTCCCCCAAAGCATAATACCGCCACCACTGGCCTGTGTATGACCTACTGTACATTGAGGGAACATCTGTTCGCCTGGAAGACGGCATATCCTGACACGGCCATCAGCGTGATGAATGACAAACCGTGATTCATCTGACCAGGCAACTCTCTCCCACTGATCCATGGACCAGTCACGATGTTCCCGGGCCCAGCGCAGGCGCAGTTGGCGATGACGCTTGGTCAGCAAAGGCGCACGAGTGGGACGTTTGCTGCGTAGCCCCCTATCCAACAGTGTCCGCTGAACAGTGTGCTCCGATACTATTCTACTTGGCCCTGCATTTTATTGGGCTGTCAGCTGAGCCACTGTCTGGCTCCGGTTTTGCTTCACCAGTCTCCGACGACCTTTTTCTTTGACAGCGTGTGGACGTCCAACACCATGTCGTCTACTGCTGGTTTCACCGTCATTCATCCACTTTGCATGAGTACTAACAACTGTAGATAGCGAACAACCCCCGAGTAGTGCAGTTTCGGAAATACTTGTTTCGAGCCTTCGAGCCATAACAATCTGGCCTTTATCAAAGTCACTTAGATCCGCAGCATTTCCCATCACACACAGAAGTAAGTGAAAGAATGATTCTTCAGACTCTCCAGCAGAAGTTAAATACCACTTCCACCTGATCACGTGCCTTCCACGTCATCCAGTTGAGTTCATTTCCAAATGTAGGGGTGGTCATAATGTTGTGGCTCTTGAGTGTATGTTCCACTGTCGATATAAGTCAAGCTATTCATTGCTTGAATTTGAATCCGTCAGTTATTTTCAGTCTACTGTATGTATAACAGAAATACAGTTATGACATTATGTATGCTAAAATATCACTTTAATACAGGACTTCATTTGGCAAGTCAATGAATCATCCAAGTTCAAATTCTATTGTTTACCCAAGCATTGCCTTCGAAATTTGATCACAGCAAAAGATTCTTCAGTTTTCAGAAGTGAAAGCAATACTTGCTGTACTCTTAACAAATATTAAACGCATAAGTATCAATATACCCTTATATATAGATAAGTTCGTCCATTTATTTGTATTTTGTTTTTATATCATTTCGTATAACTTCACTGATAACTTCGTCGGGTTGCTTATTTTTTTTTTAGATTTAAAATTACTAAATTATTAAATAAGTTAAAATTATACTGAGAGAAAAATTTAAATATCGATTTAGAATGTAATTTAGAACATGCACACTCAAAAAAAATTACAATTAAAGCACTAAATCTAGGATTGAAGTACAATAATCAAGGACGTATATTAGCTATAATAACACATAGATTATCCAATTTTTCCATAATGTTGTCTATAATTTGTCGTTGGAAACATCTAAATCTCCTAAATTAAATAATACATTCTAAGGAAGAAAAAAATATAATAGATGATATGTTAAAAATGATAATCAAAATAGACGAAAATTGGTAGCATCGGCATATATAGAAAACAATTAAAAATTCATAAGGTAATGAATTAATATTATAGAATTATATATTTTATCCAAAATATATACATATGGCGAATTAATAAATTAAGCACCGAATATCTATTGAAGCTCTCCTATATTATTGTCCATTAATATTATATGTTGCTTTGATTGAAGCTGTTATCAGGTTTTCCTCTGACTCACAGAATTAGCAAATGATTCATCTCCTGATTTTTTCGCAATCCACTCTAATATTTTTAGTTACGCCTTCTCATAAGTGTCCTATAGTGGGAAAATTTAGATATTTTGCAGTCTGGTTAAGGGATTGGTGAGTTCCAAAATACTCAATAGAAGTGAATGTACTGTGTGGACAGACATTATCTAATTGAAAAGTATGTTCGAGGTACAGTGAAAGAAAAGGCCAACAGGGCCTAGAATATCGTATATCTAGGCCCTGACCTGTGATACTATTTTATCGTATAATAAAAGGGTGTCACAAATGATAAACAAAGGGAATCAGATGAATATCTCACTTCTTTTCTGCCCATCTCGAGAGATGTATTCAGGCTGTTCAAAGTGAGATCCTTCCCTGAAAATAATTTTTCTTCAGTCAGTGAGATTTCAAAATGAATGTGCTCTGAGCACGGGGAATATAGATCAATAGGTAATTACATATAATATTAATAGACAATATTTATTGTCTATCAATGAACCTTGTGATTACTGGCATTGCAGTTACACAACGAATCATTGATAATGAAGAAAAAAAAAGTTTCTTTCATTTTTTAAGATCGATTGCTAACTTCTTGACTGGGTATTCTGTCATAATTAAAAGTTCTTGTCAACATTACCAAATCGTATCATTACTCCGACCAAGTTTTTAAATATCTTTCGATTTATTCCTCCTCCCAGCTTCCTTTAATTTCTTATGATATTTGAACATCGTCAAACGATGGTATTATGTCCAACTCACGTATTGCGATCAATTCACATGTGAGACATAAGTGAAGTCTAATTATGTGAGTAGATAGAATTCTATTTGAATGAAATTTATGCAATATAATTGTAATTTACATTCTTTTACATATCTTCTGTTTGCTCTATTGAGATGCTATTAACTGATTAAATGGTGAAAAAAATTACGAAATTTTAAATACAATAAGGTCATTCCTTTTTTTGTCTTTAAGGGAAAATTATCATAAATATTCAATGTTAATAAATCGTTTCTTAAATATTTATTAAGTATTTTGACCCTATTCACTTCAAATGAAACAATTGCTATTACTGTTATCTACATTTCTAGGGAGTGATTTCTGAATATCTCAATCAATTAATTAAAATCGAGAGATAATAAATAAATTAATAAAACCAAGTTCATGCTGTAAGACTTGGCCAACATAATTGATTTAAATCAATATTTAATCTCATCTTGTAAGTTATTCTAAGAAAAAAATTGTAAAATAATAAGCTTACTTAAAATATGTTCAACACATTTATTTTATTTACGGCAAGGGCAATTAAAATAATTAATAAAAGTAAATAAATAAGCCATAAGTTAAATATTTAATTTAAAATAATTAACACTATTTTCCATCAAATCGCTTAGAACTGAAAAATAAAATTTAAGTAATCAAATTTTTTTTTACGTAACTATAAATTTATTACTTATATTTATGATTTAACTGAATAATTAAAGCTCATAGTTACATTTTTACAAAATTTACTTGTTAAATTATGTTTTGATGATACCTTCATACCTACATAATTTCTGTACCTATATACCGATTCCGATACCTATATTAACAATTTGCTGCAAGATTACACAATAATAGTTTTACGTTAACTCATGAAATTAGACCATTAATTTTTTTTTCCTTTCGTAAGTAAAAATTATAAAATAAAATATTTTGTTTTATTGTAAACTTTACTACAGTTTTTTACTATTGTTTTATACAGTTATTATTTATTACAGTTTTTTACTATTGTTTAAAATACAAATATAATATGCCTTCAAAATATAAAATTAAGCATTTTGCATCACATTTTTTGACTTTGAAAATATTATATTCTCAAATAAGACAAAATGAATATATTGGAAGTTAAATCAATCAATACAACAATAGAAATAATGAAAGCTAATTGCATTTCTTTCAATTTTTAAAGTGACACAGATTATAATTTATTTATTATAATGTAATCATTTAAGATTTTTCTTACTTTCTTTTATTTTGTATGAATATTACTGAAATTTAACAAAACACTTATTTGTTCTTATAAATTTCATTTATTGTTGACAGCAGCAAATGTGTTAATTTACTTTGAAAAATATTACTATGTGAAACAAAAAAATGTTTTCTTCGTAAGGTAATTGTTTCTTCTTTCGATATAAGATGGCGACACTAGAGCAAAAACCCATGAAAAATTAGTTGTATTAGTTCTATTTTAAAAGATTAATAACAACAGCCTCATTAATAAAGTACAAATCATTTTAGCAAGTTTCTTCAAAAAGTATATTTATTTTATTTTATTATAGATATTTATTACCTTCCTAGCAAATTCATACCAAATTTGGCAGCTTCGAGATTTTCAAATTTATTCTAGGATTACTTTTTTAATAATGTTATAAAAAGATAGAGGAATCATACACATTAGAATTATACACACACACTGAAACAATTTTGTTCTAGTTGTGAAAAGTCCAATTTTTGGTTATGGTCTTCGAAAAAGATAAAAAAATAGGCAAAACAATTTTTATTTCCAGTTTGACTAATATGAAACTATCAAAAACTTCTTCTATAAACAAACATAATTTCAATAAATAAGCGTAATTTTTAAGAATATCAATTTTAGGATATTAAGAATATTAGTTTTAATATTTCGTATTTAAGAATTACATTAAATAAAAACCTCCAATATTTTGCATTTGAAAAAATTTCCTCGTCTGGAAAACAGATGGCAGCACTAAACTTTTCAAATTTATTCTTAAAGAATAAAGTATATTTGAAATATACTAAATTATGTATTTAAGTATTTTTAAAGTATTGGAATTTTTTTTCTTAATTATAGTTTATACACAATTTCTTTTTTTATCTGTAAGAAATTAATTTAATTTTTTTGACATCGTTAAGAAAGTTGTGTTCAGGAGCTGTACAAATTAATTCGGGAAAAAGAAATTGCTAACTTTGTAATAAATTTAGAGATTTTTAATCAGTCTTGAAAAAAAGGCGAATAAATAACAATAAATAACAAATTTAGAAGCAAATAATCAATAAGAAAGATATTATTTTTTGGTTTTGAATTTAAAATTTTTTCTCGTTTATTAGGAGTCAGCGTACAAATATTTGTCAATTTTTTTAATTTTATATTTTCCAATACCTTATTAAAAAAAATAAAGAAACATAATTTCTTATCATATATGTTTGAAAGATTATTACTGTTGATTTTTTCTATTTAATGATAGTCAAATCGTTAATTACAAGAAAATGGTATGCTATTCAGCTCAATGATTGGTTTGATAAGATTTTTCAATAAACAAAATAAATATTTGTTTTACACAATAGCATCACATATCTATTAATAAATTCTGAGTATTGCTATAATTTATTTGGTTTTAATTATAAAACATGTAAATGCCTTTTTTTTCCCCTCAAAAAAAATTTTTAATTCTTAAAAACTGCACTTCTTTATAAATTTTCAGCACAGAGAAATCAGCACAGAATTTGTTACACTTTCAAAATGTTTTAAATCATACTGGATAATTTTAAATGGTTTATTACTAAATGAAAATGTGAAAGTATAATCAATATATCTTGTGTAAACATATTTATAAAATTATTTTTATATTTGGTTTATATTGCAATGAATTATGTTATTCCATGAGTTGTGAAATAGATACATTATTAGTATTGTTATAATATGTCTACAAAATGATTTTTAAGCAGAAACAATCAAAAGGTGGCAGCACCAACTATGTTCAAAAACAACGAAAAAGTTTATATTTAGAAAATTATTTTTGATCATAATGGTATACATATGAGTAATACGAGGTTCAAAATTTGTTTATAAACATAGTTTTGCATAAATTAATTTTTTTATAATATTTGAAAATGGCAATCCTAATTGGGTAAAAAACCAAACAAAAAAAAACTGATAAATTTCAGGACATGATATCAGTTCATTACCATTCTGTATTTTGGACCTTACAAATGCCATCACATCAATGAGCAGAATTTGTCAAAAGCCATACATACATTACGATTTTTGCGATTTTCCAAGACTAAATGTATATGCACTTTTATCAAACATTTATCATGGAACCCAGACTTTTAAAATAGACGATTTTTCTGATTAATTTCGTTATTGTGATAGATTAGCAAATAATCGTGTTTATTTTCTTTCCAAATAAAGGTAAATAATTTTTTTTATTCAAAATAAATTTAATTTTAAACCTTAAAAAATTGATTTTATTACTAGAACATAACCAATGTAGGAATTGAAATGTTATTAATTTTCTGAGAAGTATCTTGATAACAAAAATAAAAAAATCTATATGTTAAAACAGTAGATTACTTACTTTTTTGAGAATTTATATTTAAAAACAGAATTGGCTTCTCTGCATTTAGAAGCATTTATCTTTAAAAGATATTTGGATATTAATGAGAACGAGAAAGGCAAGTCCGTATCATATGAATAATATATATATATACACACACATATACACACACACACACACACACACACACACATATATATATATACAGTGAGCTTCAAAATTGAGTATTCACCTAATCGTGTAACGTATGTTTTTATCTAACGAGCTAAATTCTGCTAGAAGGAAATTGTATTTTTTACTGTTAATACATTTCTTCCTCTTTTATTGTGTAAAGAAAGGAATTACGAAATTGATTTTTTTTTAAATGAATAATTATGACACTTGGAGGAAAAACTACACAGCAAAATTTAATAAACACCTTTATTAATTTCCATAAAAATTGCAAATTAACATGTAGTTCCCATATCATTTTGCTTGGATCATAGCTCACAATCTCTTAGGCATGAGTATCACCAGCTATTTTGTTGTTTCAACTGAAATATTTGCCTACTTTTCTCTTAAGACCGTCTTTAGAATATCTTTACTTGTTACATCATGTTTATGGACAACTTTTTCCAACTGAGCCGATAAATTTTCTATGACATTTAGGACAGGAGATTGGGGTGGAATATGTAACTGCTGCTTGCAGTGGCACAACAAATACAACTTAACCAATTTCGCCGTATGTTTCAAGTCATTGTCTTACTGGAAGACGAAGTTTGACCCAAGTCCTACTTTGTCGGCACTTTTTTGTAAATTATTCTTTAAGATGTCAATATACATCAGTCTATTCATAATGCCACCAATGGAGACAAGTTATACTCCTGTTGCTGCCTTACAGTTCCAAACGAGGACGGACCCACCTCAATATTTAAACGTCTTTACTGCGTTCCTATGATCATGTTCTTTCCCAACTTCCCTCACACTCTTTTTATCATCCGTCGCTCTCGTACAGATTGAATTTGATCTCATTGGACAGCAGAACACTGTTCCAGAATGATTCCGGTTTTGAAATATGATTTTTTTTTTTTTTGGAAAAGAAAGTCTTTTATTTCTTATTGACTAAATAATGAGTAGCTTTCTTATTGGAGTACGACATTGAAATCCTGCTATTATGAAGAAACACGTCTAATAGTTTCTGCTGAAACGCTTCTTCCATTTCTAAGGACATCCATGATGCAAGTTTTAGGGTGCTTAAATTCGGAATTCTCTTTACAAAGAGTATAATCTTCATCTTTGCGGTGGTGCTTAAATTTTCCTTAAACTCTCTTCCTGGAATATTGACCACACATTAAGATTTCCGATACTTCTGAATTATTTTTCGAACACAACCATGACGTTTCCTAATTAACGGCACAATTTATCGAAGAGATTTGCTACCTTTTATCTATTGATTCTTCTATCTATTTGATGACTAACCAACGCTCCTCTTTAGGGAGTTTCCCTTCTGGAGCTCATGACGAAATTTTAAGATTGAAAAATTATAATTATATTCATGAAAAACTATTATTATGTTTATATTCTTCCCGCTCAGCTGTAATAACACTTTAATGAATTTCTTTTGAAAAAAAGTGGTAAGAAATTTACATATTCGTTAAGTGTATACTCAATTTTGTGTCATCGTTTTTTGGCAAAGTTTCCTATCCATTTCTTTTCTGAAAAAACAGAAAGGAAGAAACTGTTTTTTTTTAGTCCGTATCATATGAATATTTCGCCAAATACATTGCAGAAATAACACGGATAAATAATATATATATATAGTTAGGGCAAGAGCATCCGCATTGGAAAATTCGTTTATTTCGACTTAAAGTTAGCTTGTTATTCATAAATATTTAAAACTTTCGAAATGTATACTTACTTTTGGGGCCCACTGTATATAAATAAATAATATATATATATATATATATATCAATTTAAATTCTATTAAATACCAATAATGAGTTTACTGCATGTATTAAAATCTAACTTAAAATGTAATACTTAACAAATTATCTATACCAGAAAGTGGACATAGCAAGGATTTTATGCAAATAAAACGCATGTAAGAGAGATGGTAATCTAAAATAGATTTGTGTCCAAGAGTAATTGTTTATATCTTGTTACAGACTTATTAATAAACTAAAACTGTTCAATGTCTAAAAATAATATTTTATTTCATTTCTAGTTGCACTGTTAATCAAAATTATAAAAATTAAAATTTTATGAAAATTATACTATTTTGCGAATATCAAACAAGTTTATAACATAAAGAAGGCTTTTAAATATAATATTTGACTCTGAATGCTTTAAAAATATTGCTGCCAGCGGAGCAGTTAACTACCAAAATTTTGATTGATGACTTCATAATACAGTTCGTACCAATTCAGTTCAATTTTGATGAGATTTTGATTATTTTGATTTTTTCAATTTTGACAAATAGCTCTTTCAAATAAAAATACATGGTTATTTTAAATAAAATATAAATGGCAATTTCAAATAAGCAAACCGTCTCTAAAAGATGAACTAGTGTTTTTCAGATATTTCTTCTTAAAATAGGACTTCCAAAGGCAATATACGTAGCCACTTTTAATCTATTCTATTTGTTTTTGTAGGACAACATTAGCTATAATACATTTGTGCAAAAATAATTAGTATTAATTTTGATGTTTATGTTATTAAAAGAATATAAAGGAAACTTTTTTTTTATTTCCATATCTTTATTTGTCAAATTTTAATTTGTAGAAATTATGTCAAAACACTTTTTTAAATCTTTCACTCTCTGATTTGGAATCACAATCTATGAATTTCAAATTCAATGAGCCATGTAACTTTGAATGCTTTAAATGTATGCGACTTCTAATCATCTTGTGATACAGTTATGATTTGAAATAGCGTACTTGCAATAAGTAGCAAATGAGAGTTTTTGCTTAACGAACAGAACACACTTTTATTTTTTTCTCATCAGGCTTAATATGCCACTGCACCGATTTACGGTACTTTTTGCAGAACGTACATGCTTATGATAATTTCGAAACTGCTGCACTACTGGATCTTAAATGCCAGGAGCTGGATGATTATGGAGTTTTGCAAATATCACGACAGAAATTATATTTAAGATCTAATAATTAAAGAAGATTGGATTTAAACGTTTTTAAGTTTAAATTTATCTTTTGTTATATATATGTAATAAAAATCAAAACAAATACCAAAGTTTATAATTGCTTTTCATCCTTGTATGACAATAAACAAGTTTTTTTTCCAACAAATTCTCAAATACTATATTCGCAGAATATTTAGAATAATGTTAATTTTTCAATTTTTTTTCTCAAGTAAATAGTTATACATTTGTAATATATGTTGAATTAAATTGTATTAATAATTATTTTCTTACATATAAACAGATTGTATGAAAAATTTCTTTCTATTATTTTATATAAATTTACAATTACATTACAAATACATATACAAATTACAAATACATTTTTTCCCCTATATTATAAATATTTTTAAGATTCTTATAAGAATTTTACTTATTTTTCAATAAGAATTTTAAATACTATTCATTCAAGAACAAATATAATATTCATTATTTTCTTTTACAATAAGATTAATAATATTTATACAGATATTAATTTTAAAAATCTTTTTCAAGTAAAATAGTTATACTTTTGTAATATATGTTTTTTTAATTAAATCCGCTTCATAATTTTGTTCTTACAATTATACAGATTGTATGTAAATTCTGTTTACTATTTTTTTTAAAGATTCTTAAAATAATTTTAGATTTTTTTTTCGCTAAGAATTTTAAAAGTTATTCATTCAAGAACAAAAAATAATATTTATTCTTTTCAGAGTAAAATATTATAAACATATATATATATCTTTCAATACAGCTGGCAAATAGGCATGGACGTCTTTGGATGCCAATAAGGGCGGTGCCGATGTTACTCACTTTGCATTACCCAGGGGGCGCGTGTAACTTGATATTTAAGCCACGGACGCGGAATAACAATGCCCGCGCAGAGCTCTACGATCCTATTAGGACCGGGACCTACGGCTTTAATTGGATTCCGAACCACTACAAACATCCATGGCACCGCCGGATTTGAACCCGATAGACCAGAGCGCTAGCCATTCTGCCATCAGGCGCCCTTTTAACAGTAAAAGAATAAACTATATTTTTTCTTGAATGGGTAACGTTTAAAATTCTTAGGAGAAAAAAAAAACTAAAATTCTTACACAAGAATATTAAAAAGAAAGAATGAAATGTTAAAAGAGATAAAATATACATAAAATATTTTTAAAAACTGCAAATAATTAAATATAGATAAATAAATAAAAAATATAAATAAATAAATAAGTAAAAAATATTTTAAAAAAACATTTCAATCAGCAGCTGTTTTGTTGTAACAAGCATTAATGCTGTGTTTTTGCTTCAATCTAAACATCTGCGTTCCCTCTAAAACATTTATTCATTTCCAACCTAGATATTGAGGAAATAAATGTTTCATTAAAATCATTGTCAGAAGGCATATTGCTTTAACTATAGATGTATTTAACGTTTTAAATATTTAGTAAAGTAATACATGTTTATTTTAATAATTGAAATTCTAATAATCACTTATTTTTAATTTTGAAAAAAATTCTCTACTTCTTTTATGAAAATGAAAAAGACTACACAGATATTTTCAATTTACCAATCTGTTTTCTATTGATATTTAAATTCTTATCTATCCCTATTTTTACAATTCAAAAGGATATTTAAAATTTATAGCTTTTGCCTGTAATTATTATTAAATATTAAATATTTAAACTATTTTTAATTTTTATATGTTCTCTTTTACTTGTATGTTGTATATAGAAACTATATACTATAGAAATATTTTCCATTTATTTACCTTATGTTGATATTTTAATTTTTTATTCTTATTTGTATTTCATGGAATTAATTAAAAGTTATCCATAAATTTTACTTGTTATTAATTTAAAATTAGCATTTTAAAATGAAATATTTAAAAATATTTAATATAAACAAAGTATAAAAAATTGTTCAGTTTTGTGCCCTTTGGCTTTAACAAGTTTATTTTACTATAGGTTTATTAATCTGATTAGAGATTCTTGTGTTTTGAATCGGGATAGATGTACATCAGAATGTAAAATCATGTACTTCATGTAGAATCATGCATTTATATTTCCTTAAACTTATTATTAAATAACTGCATAATAAATTTGTTTCGTTATTGGTTTATTCTTTATTTAAGAAGGCAAATATATTACAAGAAATACTTTTTTATTCATTTTAAAAATTTTTATTCATTCTTCAGTTAATTTTTAAAGATTTGGTTTATTTTTATATTTGTTTTCCTTTTATTTGTATTACAACTTTATATTCCATTTCTTGTAATTTTTCAATGGGAATATTTATAATGATTTAAAAGTTAATATTTTTTATTATATATAGGCTTTCTAATACCCGCAAATATAAAGTTAAGTAGTATTATATAAATAAACCATTGCAATTTTTTTTATCTAACAGGCTTCATGTAGATTCATTGATTTTTTGTAAACCTTTTTAGTAAATTGAAAGTGTAGATGAATTTACTTGCGTTTTTTCTTTATAAATGAGTTAATTTTGTTGAAACATTGTTCTTTATTTAAAGAAATGTCATATTTTAGTGAATCAATTTAAAATTTCCATCATTAATATGTATTAGTTTTCAAAATTTAGTTAATCTGTTTATTTTCCTTTTTGCTACATTTCTGTTTTTTATTTCATTTCTAGAAAAATAAATCTTCTTTTCATGTTTTTTTTTCCTTTCTATATTGAGTTTTTATTTGATAAAATTTATTTTTATCACGCTTAAATTTACATTTTTTTAAAGAAATTTTTTCCATAAAATACAATTAAATTAAAAATAATAATACTATACATTTAGATATATTTAGTAATTGTTTACTTTTTTTATCTCAGTGTGCTTTTATTTGTTTAATTGTTATTTTTTTCACATTTTTGATAATAAACTTAAATTTATTAAATTTCATACTACATAATCATTCAATAAGATCATATGTTTTTATAAGATAATCTGTTAATGCAAAAAATATAGAACCTTTTTCTCCAAATGGCAATATTATTTTTCTTTTTGGTCAACCTTAAAAAAAATACTGAATATAAATATCCAAGTGTAATTGTAATAACTTTATTCTTAGTAATAATAAAATAAATAAATTCAATTATAATTTTAAATGTAGATGAGCCAATAAGTATTATAAACATAAACTGATTAATTTGATATCTTAATAGACTAGATAACTTTTTATTTAAAAAACTAGAAAATTTAAAATGTAGAATTTTTTTAATCTATCTTTTAGAAAAATACATAACTAATTTTGTATATATATAATTAATATTCCAAACAGAATAATTATCTGTACAATAAGTAATTATATTTATTATATTTAGGTAAGCATTTGTTTCATCACATCCTGTATAATATTCATTTTCATTTTACTGAATTTTAGTTATAAAATTAGATGTATTACTTCAATTTATAAAAATAATTGAAAACCAAATTTAAAAAAAAAGACTAATGAAATAAATATACTCAAACTTCATTTCTTTACTTTGCATTTTTTTGAAATTACTTCATGATTCTTTAGAATTATTTTCTGATAATGTAAGTCTCTTTGAGAGTTGTTTTACATTACAAGAAATATTAATTTTAAAAATACTGCTCTTTATAATTTGAATTGTTTAAATGTAGGAATCTAGTATAAAATTATATGTAAATAATAAGTTACAATAATAAATTATGTGTAAATAATAAGTTAAAATGATAAATTATAAGTAAATAATAAGTTACAATAATAAATTATATGTAATAATTATACTTTTAATAAGTTAAACAGAAATAAATCTGTAAAATACCTGCATCATTTTAATGAACATTGAGATTGCCATTTGTTTCGTATTGACAAGTTTTTAATAAACAATTTAATTACTAATATACAATAATTTTTTACACATATGATTATTTGGTGGTATATCTGTATTACATAGTACAGATGGTCATCACATAGTAGGAGACCATCTGTTGATGAATGATCGTTTTTTAGATGAACATCTTTATCGATTTTTTAATTTAAATAAACTGATTTCTTCAGGGTAAAGGATCCTAGACTAATGTAAAAAAATATTTTTATTTATCTAAATGAAGTTTATATAATTTTATTCTGCTTACCGATCTTCATATTCAATCTACTTTATCATTGTTTCATCAGTTTCCCTACCATGTTTGTTTTATACATAATGCTATGAAAACGCTTTCTAATCGCATGCGCAGTAGTGCAATGTTTCCGATGAGCTTGCGGGCTAGAAAGGAAAATATCGAAGCGGATGATATGGAAAAAAAATCTATTTAATATTTGTTTTATGCAATAATCATAATTGAAACTAAATGAAAATATTATCATAGAACAGGGATATCTATGTTACAAATAAATCAACTTTAATTTTATAAGGAATCATTTAAATTTTAATAAAATAGAGATCTTAGACACATTATTTTTGCCATTCCCTTCGACTGTGACAAAGGAAAATATAGTCTTCACAAAGTCCTCACAAATAAGATATTTAAAGATAATTATTATTAGAATAAAAATATTATTAAGAATTAGCGATAAATTATTATCATTTGTTGAGGAAAATTAAAAATGATATAATACAGTTAACACACACATTATGAAAAGTTGTTATAAATTCTTGAGAATGGGACTAAAACCCAAATGAGTTAAAAACTGAGTTAAATGAACTGAGTTAATGAGTTACACAAATGAAGTTAAATTACAATTACTCAACAATTATATTATTACATTTAATTGTTAAAATTTCACAAATGATTTAATGAGTTAAAACACAATTTAGTTAAAGATGAAAACATTATTTGTGTTAAAATTATTCCGTTTTTAATTTTAAAAAATGTGATAAAATTTCTATGTTTCTCAATTTATTATAATAATATATTTTAAGCATTAATAAACATTTAGGTTTGTACATTATTTTATGAGAGTCAAAAATGCGAAGCAAAATTATCATCATAATGACGATACTGTGAAATTAATGAGTCTTATAAAAAAGCAAAGTTCCTAATTGTTAAAAAAATTAAAATATATTGACTAGGGAAAATTACGGACCCCTAGTGGTAAAAATAATTTTTCTTTAACTCAACGCTTTTAACAAGAAAAGAAAAGTCTTTCTTCAAGAAATTCGGGCGTGCTGCCAACTAATCACAGACTTAATCACCGTTTATTAATGAGCCAAATCGCTTTATGTTGAAAAATACAACCATGTATATTTATTTAAAACAAAGCAAATAATATAATATGTTTTGTTATTTATATATATTTTTTAAAATTTTTAATAATTTTTGGTTTTTTTGTATTTAAAAATTAAAATTTATCTCTAAAATTATTCTTTTGTACAATGAAAAAGTATGTATAGAAAGAAATTTAGCAGAAAAAGAAAAACGTTATTATTTTTTTGTAATCTTCGCAGAAAGAAGCAATGTATTCTGTATGTGTAAAATAATTATATGATTATTCTTACATGAAATCGCCGCATTTTCTATTTTTTTCGGGGGAGGGGGGGAGGGATATTGAATTATTTAATTCATTTTTTAAGTAACATTTTTTTCAAACCATAAATTTTGTTTTGTTCATGCGTAAGTTTTGATAAAAACATTTCTGATACGTAAAGTTATTAATATCAAAATCACTCATTTATATGAAATAAAAACTTTTTGAAATAACGAATGAATTGCTATTTTTCAAACAAACAAAAATATTGCTTAACATGTATGGATGTACTATATATGCACTATATAAGGATAAACGCAAATATAAAAATAATATAGGGTAACTACCCTGTATCGAGCAAATACTTTAATAATAAAAGCACTTATGTTCTAATTTGAAGCAAAATATAAACCTCAATCTTTTAATATTTAATACTTTTAATATTAAACACTTTTAAAAAACAATAATCAACTCAACTTTCATATTTTAATATAATACAACGTAAAAATTTGAACCAAAAATTTTTTTCCGCATATTTTTTAAAAAAAATAAAACTGACTTTTTATGATGCAAGTTATAAAATTATAAAAGTAATTTGCTCTCTATACTCTTTCAATACATATATTTTAACTTTGAAAAATATTTTTGTATTTTTATCAATTTATACTGAGACTTAAATGATCATTTAACGAAAACTTAAAATAAAGAAACATTATTTGTTTTCCAGTTTTTTTTTTTTTTGGTAAATATATATATATACAATAATTTTTTTATCTTATCACTTCAAGCTCATCCTTTCCTTTTTTGATATTTTTTGAAAAGTTAAATTAGTTGACTACTTTACAAAGAAAATATCATAACAAAACATCAAATGTCAATTTGTAAAACGTCCCCAGATTTAGCATTAGGAAAGATTTCAGTCTAAAAACTATAGAGTCACTTTCTGAGCACTATATGCAATTGGCCCATATTCATATTCATATAGAAGCAAGAAATGTTCAATGGTTCCTGTCAGATTTGTGAAAAGCGGTATGTAATAGCATTCAAATAAACTAAATGAAGAGTAGATCTGAAAACAACATTAATTTTGAGGTTTTTAAACGATAGTTTTGATTAATATCTAAATATAACTTCTGGAAAAAATTGCTAATATGTAATGAAAGAAAATGTTTCTACCAAGATTCCTAATAGTTTCCATGCTTTATTCTATAATTAGAACTATTTTTTCCGTATGAGATATTTTTACATAAATATTTTGTTTCAATAACATTATACTAAAGAAACAATCAATGTTGAAGCTACCTAAATGGTTGAAGGCATTCTTAAAAAAATGAAGGAAGTTCCTTTTAGTTCAGTCTCGAGTCTCAGTTTAGTCTTCAATGTCTTGAGGGAAGTTGTTTGTTTGTGACTAATCCTCAATATCATGCAGTGCGGGACGGACATTTCATGAGTCATCTACTCGTGGATGGAGGGAAAGGGGCAGCTTCCGATGTGATAGAGCCCCTGTAGGTAGAAGTCTGACTTTTGCTCCGTGATGCACTTACAGTCATATGAGACCGGGACCTATGGCTTAAAGTGTATTCTGAACCACTACAAACATCCATGGCACCGCCGGGACTCCAAGCCGAAACCTGTGGTACCGAGCGCCAGAGCGCTAGGCACTCGACCATTCAGGCCCTTGAGGGAAATATTCACCACTTACGGAGAATAGAATTTCTCAAAACTCTATGGTCCATAAGTGGTGAATACTTTCATAATACTCATTAATAATTTCATAATATTTTCATAAGACTACAAATATAAGTGTAAATAATGTTTCTTCAGAGATATAATGCAATTTAATTCCTTTGATCTCAGTATCTGGTGCATTGTATCAGCAAAATTGTTTGCTTTTCTTTCCTTGACAATTTTCACTAATGTCTTAGAATAAGAAACATATAATTGTTCTACTAATTCAATACAGCATCCCACCGGAAGATTGATAGTTCATTGTATTTTCTAATAATAACTTTTGTTGCTACCTAAATTCTTTCCTCAATTTTTCCTTCATCGATATTAGGATTCCTCTCTTTCAACTACAGAAAATGTCTTTCGTTACTGTTAGTCAATAAAAAAAAAAAAAAAAAATAAAAAAAAAAAAAAAAAAAAAAAAAAAAAAAAAAAAAAAACTTTCACAAACTTAAATGAAAGAAAAGAGTTGGAGATATATGTTTCTTTCAACTAAATAAGCACGTATAAAAATTTTTTTCACTAGGATATTAAGTGTAAGTAAAAAAGTTTTAAAATCAATAATATTAATCTAATACAAAAAGTGATCTACACATTGACTAACTAAGCTCCCTGCATATAATTTATATAAATTGTTTAGATTGTTTGTTGTCTAGAAAATCTTTATGTGTTCATATGTTTCTTTAGGAAAATATAAAGATCTATTAATTGTTATAGCATATAGCAGTAAAACATACAAAAAAATTTTCTGAATTAAGTCACGTAACGGCTTCAAGAATACTATATATATATAGTGTTCTTGAAGCCGTTACGGAAACTCCGGCCGGTTCAATCACTTTCAGAAAAAAAGAAAAACAAAACTTCATGTCGACTCGTCGCAGTACTCTCTTTCTTCTTCTCAAAAAACCTCTCTTTAAGAAAATTCGTCAAGGGTGGGGAGACGGATCAGCTTCCCTCAATTTTTATTGGAGTAGACACTTTCTCAGCCCATGGTCTATCGTCAATCACGATGCGACTATTCATGGTGTAGTTCATATACCATCTGTAATTGTTTCGACCTGTGAAGGTCGCACAGACAATCGCTAATTTCATAATGTATCATTACCCATGACACTGCTTATCTGCTGTCAGATTTGAGTGATAGGTTGTTATTATGCACTTGTTAAAGAATACACAATCCTTTCTCTTGGCAGCAGAAATGCTATAACTCTTCTGGTGAGAAAAATGCGACAGTGCATAGAATTCTGGAAAATAGCATTAAATATTCTCTACAACTTTAGAATTGAATACTTTAATTTTACAATGAAGAAGTTTCCAATCTTTCAGTTGTGATTTCAAAGGTTTTGCTATTTTAAAGCTATGGATTTAAACTTTTCACCAAATCATTCAGGATTCAATGAATGTGGTTGATTAGAAATGTTGAAAATTGTATCATTTGATCACCGTAATCAGCATTCTGATCTTTTCACTCTTAGATTTTCATTTATATCAGCTATAACTGCATCAATAAAATCAGCAGATATTCATTGACCAAAATTGCTGAAGGCAATAAAATCTATGCTTTTTTTAAAACAAATGTGTGGTTCTCATTTTTTAACAAAAAAGTAAAAGTCATGGGGATGAATTTTCCATTCACTTCACATCATAGGAACTGCATAGTGTATATAGTAACAACTATTTTCTCATCTAATTAAAATATTTTCACATAAAATACCACAAAAGGTACCTAGCTTGCGATCAAATTAAAAGAGATATTCTAATGTGAATAACACTGTTTCAAGTTATACTGGGAATTAAAAAAATGAAATGAAAGCCATTTCATTTTTAATTTAATTTAAATTAAATATTGAATTTAATCCACCAATTATTATTATTGTAAAAATATGCTTGCAAAAAAATGTTTTTCAATAGAAAATATGGATATTTCATATGTATGTACAAAAATAAAAATGAATGATTTCTGCAGAAAGTCTATTGGCCGTGTTTTAGAACAACTTTCTCTGTAGACAGATACTAGACACTTCCAACTTTTTCTACACAGAGAAATTTCCAAACTTGTTAAATATTTAACTAATTATTGTTTATGAAAAATTATTTCTGCAAACGAAAAAGAAATTTAATTATTGAAGGCTCGCAGTAATTATTTTTTATAAAAGAAACTACACAATATATTTAATATTTTGATTTCTAATAATACTGAAACGAATTTAATTCATATTATTTTAGTCCTTTGGCAACAAATGTTTATACATGACACGAGATAGTATAAGTCTTTTTTAAAGACTGGCAATTTTAACTTTTTTTTTAAAGAAATTTGAAATTATTTATAACAGTAAGATAAAATTAAGATAGATATATAATCAGTTACATAAAATTAAGATACGACTTTTAAATATTTAAATTATGATATTGTTATATTTTGTATCGAACTCATAGTGTTATTCACATAACATCATAGTGTTATTCACATGTGTGTTTACTCGGTATATTAATTTTATTTTTCCATCAGACAGGCGAACGAGTAACTGAAAAATGAATGTAGTGTAAAATTGAAGTATTTTATTGCCAGGTATTTAAATATGTATGAACAGTATAGAAATTATAGCAGAAAACATTTTTCAAATTCTTTAGAGTTCAATGACTTATTATACCACTGTGTCCAAAAAGTCAGACCAATTTTCGGTTTAAAATTCCTGGGGCTTATGTAATTTTATTTTGTTTTTTCTTTTTTAGGTTGACATCTGTGTGAAATTTGATGACAAAATATTCATTAGTGTTTGAGTTACGCTTGGCTTTGTGAGATGCTGAAACTGATTGCAGCAAATTTTGAAATGTCTGAATTAATTGAGCGAAGAACTTGCATTAAATTTTCTTTGCTGAAACGTATAGAATATTGCAGAATGCCTCTCAATTGGTACCGAAAACCAGAATGTGCCACCTTACACTGCATTGATTCTTTGTGACATTTTCGCCAAAAATGAAACTCATATCGTTCCACAACCAACGTATTCACACAGCGCGACATCTGACTATTCCCTAAACTCAAAACATCACTCCGGGGACACCGTTTTGAGTCGATTGAAGAGATTCAACGTGAATCGCCGCGAGCTTTGAAGGCCATCTCTGCCGATGTCTTTTTTGCATGCATTGAGGATTAGAAAAAAAATTGCCACAAGTGCATTGTGTTTGGAGGGGATTACTTTGAAGACGGTGAAATAAATTTGGAAGAATAATGAAGAGTTTTAGAAAAAAAAATTGGTCTTACTTTTTGAACACAGTAGTAAACAACAGTTTTAGCTTTACTTCCTGGTGCGAAGATATATAAATTAATGGGTAAACCCACCTTTGAACAAGCACATAAAATTTTTCTTGTGAAACTCATAACGATCTTAAATTCACTCCTCGGTACTTAATGGACTGCCCTTATGATGATACTGATAGCGAACACAAGTCTCATTGGAAATTTCAATCTGTTGAGATTAAAAATGAAGATCAATAGGAAACAGTACCAATTTTAACATATAGTCAATAAATCCATAAATAATCTTCATCTTCCATCCATAATAAATCTTCCATACTTAATCCTAAAATCCTTCAACTATTTAGAGAAATTTGGCAAAAACTCTGATCACAATGCCTCCATCCAAATGCTTTGGATAAAATAACATGCAGGCTACTTTGACAATGAGTACACAGACAACCTAGCGAAAGCAAGTTTAAAAATGTCGACTCAATTTGCTTCTGTATGAGTTTTCACTTCTCAAAAATAATTTAAACAATTGTATATGAGATGTTGGTTATGATATTGGAATAAAAGAAACATAGGCCTATACCTAAAGTCTAAAAAACACCACATAATTCAACCTAGATGAGAAATTATATAAAAAACAGGAAAAGGAATTTATATTTATAAGTGGTCATAAGCCATTTCCAACATACCTTAAGAGATTTAACCTCTTAGTACATTATTTCTACTGTTGTGGAGAAATTGGAGGACCCTTTCACTATGCAACTACTTGAGTTTTTACAGAATGATGTTATCGAAACATTTTTTCTCCACACTTTTACAACAATAGCACAGACATATAATTTTCAGCCCATGAATGTGATGGAAAATTATGAAACTAATGAACTTTAAATCCTCCCATTTATTCATCCTATGAAACTATTACCGCTGAAATAGAAATTGAATTATCTGCGTCCATTATACTATATATTCAATATTAAACCCAGTCGTTTATTCCATGCCATACTTCTCCCTCTACAAATTTACTGCCATAATTTATTCCCTTTGTATTGTATAGCTTTCATTTCACTTATTCTTAAGTTAGTTACATAGTGTTATTCTAGTTACATAGTTACTGTTATACTAATTACCATACTGTAATTTCCTTTTGCATATTATAATTCATTATGGTCATTCACTTCTGTAGCTATAAGTTATTATTATTATTATTATTTTCCATCATACCCTTTCTAACTGGTAAAGAGCTACATGGTTGAGGTGTGGTGTAAAGTGATGTAAAGGTATTTGTGTGATAAAAACTGTTCCACTCACTTCTTTTCCTGTTAAAATAGTCATTTCAATCACATTACTTATCATCTCCATAATACACAACCTTGTACCATTGTAAAGTGTTGGCGGGTCGACATTTCGTAGTAAAATTATTTGAGATTATAGTTAAATAAAAGGTGATGTTAGTTAATGAAAGACAATTCAAGCGAAATGAAGTGATTACAGTTAAAAGAAAGGCAATTCAAGAGAATCAAGTGAGTTAAACAACCTCCAAGCTGCGCCTCTTTTAACATGTGTCCAAAACCACTGTAAAGATTTCACAATCTCCGAGTTATATCAACCTGGGCTAGTTCCAATGTTTGAGACCAAAAAACGAAGTATATGAATATTCATGTTCTAACAGCAGCTCCATTGATGAGTATTAAATTCATTTTCTGCAGACGAGTTCACTGATCCTGAAAAGTGATTAAATTCAGCGTGGATAGTGCCAAAGCTTGCGGAATAAAAGCGTTTAAGTAACTCTATCTGTAATTAACTACCACATATTCATCTACTACGATATTTAAATATCTGCATTCAGTGATCGTACCTGTTAATAAGGGAAGTATTTGTTTCGTTTATTTCGTGGATGTCTTCATTTATAGGTGCAAAAAATAGTTCTTTCTTGCAACTAGTTTAAAACTGTGATAATTTCCGGAAACAGCAAGGCTGACAATATAGCTTATCTCTGCGATGTATGATTCCAGATTACAAACATCGGGTGTCAGATTTATGTTGCCGGAAGACTCTACTGTTAATATACATACTCCAATCTGCAGTAGTTTGTCAAATATCAGTAGAAACTGCAAAATCCACTGATTTGAACATATTAAACTACATCCCCATTATTTAAAGAAAGTTTCCCTATCTACTCTAACCCACATAACTCCAATCCTTAATTTCTAATATACTAGTTGATAACCTAGAAGAAAGACTTATTTATTAAATTTTACAGACTCTGCAGTGCATATCTAATGAGCAAGTATTTGTTTCGTTATTTCGTATATATATCTTCATTTATATCAGCAAGAATAATCATTTCTTGCAAATCAGTTTGAACTGCGATAATTTTTTGGAAACAGCAAAGCAGACAGTATAAATTACCTCTGCTATGGCAGATTTATTTTACAAGACTCTTTCTATTTTACTATTTTAGTGATAATCTAAATACTCAGATCTACTTAGTTTGCCAAATAGAAGTAGAAAGTGAAAAATTCATTGATTTGAACAGAACTACATTCTGCTATTTAAAGAAAGATGCCATTTACTCTAACCCACATCATATGGACAGGGTATCCCTATGCCCTATCTACTCTATTACAATCCTTCATTTCTAATATTCTAGCTGATAACCTAGTAGAAATACACTAAAATATTACAGACCTGCAGTGCTGATCTCTCAACTATTTCCTCTTTTTTAAATAGCTGGCTGACAACACGTTTATTTGCTTCCCAGGCGGAATATGGTCCGGCTGCGGCCATTTGAAAAAAATGCAATCTTTTTAAATTTTCATTCTTGTATTTATGGATATATCCAACATCTTAACTTTATAACTCGTTTTATTTTTTGTATTTCCTATTATTATTTTTTTCACAAACGCTCTGATGATAAAATAATTGATGGTAATTTTTTTAGACTTTGACTATTTCAACGTTAGTTTTGATAAAATCTACTACAAAAAGAGAAAAAAATGAAAAAGTATCAAGAGGAAATATTTAGAAAATATTTAGAAGCAGATGCCAAATATTGATAGCGATTAAGAATTGATGTTTGAGTAATTGTAAGGAAAGGATTATTGTGAATAAATATTTATAAGTAAACAAAACAAGTTTAGAAATTAAAATATAAATAAAAGCAGAATAATTGAAAGAAGCAAATATATTTTCAAAAAATAATACAATTCATTAACATAAAAAATTAAATAGTTGAAGCAGTTAACTTTAATTTGTTTTTTAACAATTCACATTATATTAATGAAAATGTCAAATTCAAGTCACTAGATGGCAAAAAAATTACTGTGGTTTAATTAAAAACAACTAATCTGCATTAATGAATTAATTTTCTAGATATAAGGTTAAAGAGTAAAATCATAAAGAGAAAAAAATCAGAATGCTAAATATTCTAATTTTTAAATTTACTTAAACACACTGGTGATAAAAAAATCTCGATATATGAGCCACTAGCTATTGTACCGTTCACGGAAACTGAATTTTTTTTTTAATTGAAGGTATTTTAAAGTAAGAGATAAAAAATATATAAAAGTAAACGGTTGAATAACAACAGTTGCGGTTACAGTGAATAAATATCGAAATTTACAAATCGCAACACTTAATTTTTAATTGGAATATAATCTCCGTAGTGAATAACCATAAATAGCACCTGTAGTGAATTTAGACTCAGATGCCTCAGATATAGGATGGTACCTGTAGTAAGACAACCCACGCTCTAGACAGACTTAGAAGAAATTGAAAACTTCCAATAAAGACAGAGAAGCAACGGCATTTAAGCAAGCATTTAAATAATCCACATTTAAATGTATTTTACAAATTCGTTCCACGCGATGAGACATTGCATGCGGCATATGGTGGATAGCATTGAAGGCAGAACAGGTATCCCTGCAGTGAAAAAAAACTCTATCTGACTTGATGTGTATTCAAGATGGTGTTCCACAATCATGTGGGGCTTCCGTCAAGGGTTTCGTAACATAACAGTGTGGTGACAAAGTTATCTCCTGCCATTTGACGTTTTTGTGGGCTCCAAATAAAAATCAGACTATTAAATTACACACACACAAATACACATACGCACACATATGCCTAATGCATATATATATATATATACCCCGATCTCACGCCAATGGATTTCTGGTTGGGGAGATTTCTGATATCTAAAGTTTATGCGTCTATTCCGCAAACTGTATCTGGTTTGAAAGGTGCCATCAGATGTAAACAGATTGTTCGTGTCATGATATGTCCTTCAGTGCTATCCACCGTTTGTCGAATGCGATGTGCCATCATGTCTGAAGGAGGTCACGTACAAAAGTTGTGAAACGCAACAAAATGCTTTGCTTTCTGTTGTTTCTTTGCTCTTATTGGTTGTTTTTTACTTCATTTCTTAGTCCTGACATTTTCGTGCTACAGATACTGTTTCAACGCTATTTAATGTTTTTTCACTATGTAGATCACATTCCAATAAAAAGGAAATATTTCTGTTTGAAATTTTCGAAATGAGTTCATTGTAACTATAACTGTTAGAGTTTAATTGTTGTTTTTAATATGATTCTTGAGCGCATACCTGAAAATGCCTTAAACATGATAGGAAGGATAGGTTCGTAGTCCGCTTAGAAAATACTTCATATGTAGAAAATCTGGGTATTGGCTTATGACGTCACTCGCAGACGGGTAACAAGCGGGAAACATAAACGAGAGATCAGCCATATTGACTTGACTCAAAACACCTGTTACTTAGTTACTACATTAGCGTATAATTAACTTTGGAATTTCTGTCTAATCATAATTTCTAACAATTTTAACAATAATATGGTTTACACGTGTCCAGTTATTCGTGGTCGTAGTAAAAGGAAAGACAGAAAAGTCAAGATGTTTCGATTAACCAATGATTATATGTTAAAAGATCAATGTGTATAATAGCCATTCCGAGGAAGGCAATTTTTAAGACTTTCATGGGGCTGTTTCCTTTTCACAAACCAAGGTTGATCTGTAATATAAGCGATGCTTTTGTTCTGGAAGACCCGCAACTTCTTAAGATTGGTGATAGATAAAGAAGTTTATACGGGTTCTTCATAAATGATGTTCGTTTCCCAATTATGTAGAGCAGAAGCTTATGTCTAATTTAAAGCTTGCTCGTGCGAGAAATTAGACAGTTTAGCTTAATGCTAATATCAGTTGCTTTTGTAACTGCTTTGATAAGGTAACACTGAAGTCAGTAAATTAAAAAAAAATCATAGGTACTTCCAGTAGTAGCATTATATTATTAGTAGATAGTAGCATTATATCATTGTAGTAGCATTTCAGTAGTAGCGCTAGTAATCATAGGTAGCATTCAGATATCCAGGTGATTGGGATGCCATAAATGGCGACGTCTCCTAAAGGAGTAATAATTCGTTTCCGTGTAAACAGTATAATGTAATTTTTGATGCATTTGACATGTATTTTCCAAGTGGTTAGCCATTTCTTAATTATACGAACGTACTCTTGAAATCGTGTAGACACTAGATTTGGTGATTTGCGCTGTGTGGTTAGTGCTGAGTCATCAGCGTAAATACTAATTGACACTAAGAGGCCTTCGCTGAGTTGTTATTAGCGTAAATAAAAATTGACCCAAAGGAGTCTTCGAATATCGTTGAATATTCCCTTGTGGAATTCCGCTTTTGATTGGTCTATCAGAGGAAAGAGCTTTTCCTGCTAGGACTTGAAAACTTCAGGAAGAGAGGTATGATGAATAATTTTGATAAGTCGTGCTAACCAAGTTTAATAAACTATGATATCAAACTATTACGTCAAATTTTACCAAAAACTTTGTTTTCCTATTGAAATATTATTCTCGTAGATTTGCTATTCTTGAAGCATTCGTTAATCAATTCGATAAAACGGTATTTGGTGGGTAATATTGAGTGGTGTTCTGAAGTCAAATTACTCCTGAATGGTCGTACTATTTACTTTTGTGAACAGAATCAGACATTTAAGGATAATGTATTCGAATACTCTGAGCAAATTATTAAGTAGTCAGATTGGAAGCTAATTTTGAGGATAGGTTAAATTATAATCTGGTTTTCGAATAGGGACTACTATGGCTGTTTTCCAATTTTTTGGAAAGTAGCACATTTTAACAAGAATAAGATAAATAATTGCGAATAAATAACGTTGAGGAATTTGCAATCCTATCTGAACAAGAGGATTTGACAGCATTCTAGTTTTTGGGGAAGTAACAGACTTCGAAAGCTGTGATTTCTTCCTGATCATAAACATAAAAATTCCTCTGTAAAGTCAGTGTTGTTGCTTAGGCAGAATTTTCCATCTTTAGAGTTGCGGACAGACAATCTTATCGCCAATCAAGATTATTTACATATATTGTTACAATTGCCATCAAATTCTCGTTTTTCAAAGCATTGATTGCTTTGTCAATTGCTCACTTAACTATTGGAAACATAATTTTCCCTTCTTGAATTTTTCGTCCAGTACTCCAGTTCTTAAATTTGTCATACAAAGTCGGAAAAAATTGCAATACACTAAGTCTAATTTTATGAAGAGTTCTGAGTGGCCTCATAATAATAGGACTTTTACGAATACTAGAGAATAAATGGAAAACTCTTATACTGATACATTTGGCCCCACTCGCTAGCTCGTGATAGCAATGAATAGGTGCTTGATGGGCGAGTTGCTAGCGTTCTGGCGCTAGGTACCACAGGTTTCGGGTTATAATCCCAGCGATGCCAAGAATGTTTGCAGTGGTTCGGAATCCACATTAAACCGTAGGTCACGGTCTCATATGACCGTAGAGCATCACAGAGCCCAATCAGACTTCTCACCCACAGCATTCCCAAACTGTAAAAGGGCAACTCAGCTCTAGGCACAGTGTGCGGTGTGACGTAGAAGTAGAAGTAGTAGCCACGATTTTGGCAATTATCATTTATTATCAGTAATCTGTAATACATAATAATTACACTCTATCCGAAATAAATACTATGTTTTAAAATTTAGATTCTAATTAACCATTTCATATACATTCAGCCACAATCTAAAATACAGTGATTATTATAAAACCCCTTAAACTAGCAGAACTTTGCTTTGGCGACAAAATATATTCCGTTTCCTTTAAAATATTTAACTCTTATCGAAAGTGGATAGAAACAGGATAAGGACACTGCAGAACCCATATTGAAAAGAATAGGCTTCTCCATTCACAATTCGGTCGATGGAAAGATTAAATGCACTTAGCAAGAGAGAATAAATGCAAAAGTTTTCAAAGTTTACGAGATTGCTGTTTGGAAAAAGGTAAAACTTTGAAACTTTTATTTCAGATCTTTTCATGGTTTCTATGAGCACTTTATCGCATCTTTTAATCAAATGCTGCTCTCAACTTTGAAATGTTTAGAATTACTTTTGAGATTTACCGTTAATTGAAATCTAAATTGTGGTATTTAAAATTATCGTATCTGGTTCAAATTGTAGTATTTGAAATTATTGTAACTGTAGAATTGAATTGAATTGAATTGCAGTTGAATTGTAACTGTAGTATTTGAAATTATCATATTTGGTTCAAAACTGTAGTATTTGAAATTATCATATTTGGTTCAAAACTGTAGTATTTGAAATTATCATATTTGCTTCAAAACTGTAGTATTTTAAATTATCATATTTGGTTCAAAACTGTAGTATTTGAAATTATCATATTTGGTTAAATTTTTCGTGTGATAAATTTAATGTTCAAATAATATATACAAATAGGTAATTGTATTTTGAATACAATCTAAAGTTTCACAAGAGATTATTTACGGAGTTTTTGATAAATATTTTGACATGTCATATTATCATTTAATATGTATTTGTTACAATAATATATTTAAAAATTATTTTTAATTTATTTCCTCAATGGTGTTATTTTAAATTAAATACACATTTAAACACTCGAGATTATTAACATTAACATTTAATACATAACACATATCTTTTAATCAATTGCTGCTCTTAACTTTAAAATGTTTAGCATTACTTTTGAGATTTACCTTTAATTGAAATCAAAATTGTAGTATTTGAAATTACCATATGTGGTTAACGTTTTCATGTGATAATTTTAATATTCAAATAACATATATAAATAGAGAATTGTATTTTGAATACTAACTAAACTTTCATAAGATAATATTTATGGAGTTTTTAAAAAAATATTTTAAACGTGTCATACAATCATTTACGATATATTTGTTGCAATAATACATTTAAAAGTTATTTTAAATTTATTTCCTTCAATAGTGCCATTTGAAATTTAAAATGCATTTAATATCATGAGATTGTTAACAGTAACATTAAGAAAAATTATTTATATAAATTTTATAATTTTATAAATATTTAAATAAACTAGAATATTTATGTTTTTGTATTAGGGAGACTTTTTAAATTATAAGATTGTAATAAATATCATGCATGTCCATTTCGATTAACATTGTAACTTCAAAATACAAAAATAAAATTTGCTTTCTTTGTCATATACGAAATAAACCAAAACAAATCATATCATTTTAATATAAAAATGCAAGATATTATGAATAAAATCCTTAACTTTAATTATATGTAAATATAAGGCTTAATTTGAAATATTTAGAAAAATATTTTAGAAGCAGAATCAAAATTTTATTCACGATTATTTATTAACAGTGCATTTTGATTTTGTTATCGAGTTATTTTTTTGTATTTCCTTAGATAAAAAGTTAACAAAATTTTAAAAGTAAAATTAAAATATATATTATTTTTAGTATAAATAATATTTTATTTGTAAAAATATAATCTCTTACTGTTACTTAAAATATTTAAATATTAAATATATTTGTTGAAAAGTATTAGCCTATTGAATATAAATATTCCCTACTAAATCATCTTACATTAATTTATTTATATACTTAATAAATTGTATAGATGAACGCAATAGATAACATAGTTGTCAAAAATGAACTATTAGTTAGAGGATCTAAATTAGCGCTGCGTGTCCTTATGCTTCAATTACATCACACTAGTTAACATTTAAATTTAAGCATTAATCCAGATATTAGTAACGGTAGTTAGTTTTAATCATATGTCAAATTAAAACTCACGTATACGTTGACAGTATAATAATTATAAAATTATACAATTCTATAAACATTCAAATAAAGGGGAATATCTATTGTTTTGTATTAGTGGAAATTTTCAAATTATAGAATTGTTATAAATATCATGTATTTCCATTTCAATTACAATATTGTAGACTAATCTAACAATAACTTTAAAACGCAAAAATTAAATTTGTTTTTGTCGTATACAAAATAAATGCAACATAAATCGTATCATTCTATTATAATAATGTTAATATATTATGAATAAAACTCTTAATTTTAATCATATGTAAATATATAGCTTAATTTGAACCATTTCGAAAAAAAATTTAGAAGCATAATCAAAATTTGGTTTTCAATTCTATATGAATTTGTGATTTTGTCATCGAGTTAATTTTTTGTATTTAAATAAAAAAATTAATATTGAAATTTATTTTCTCTTGAGTATAAATAATATTTTATTTGCATATTAACATAAACTTAATTAAAGCCTTACTGGTGCTTAATAAATATTTAAATATGAAGTATTAGCCTATTGAATATAAATATTCCTTAATAAATCGTCTTACACTAATTTGTTTAAATACTGAATAATATGTTCTGATAAACTCAGTCAGTAACATAGTTATCATAAATTAACTATTAGTTAGAAGAGTTAAATTAGCGTTGCGTGATCTTATGCTTCAATTGTATCATACTAGTTAACGTTTAAATTTAAACATTAATTCTGATGGTTGTTAGTAACGGTAGTTAAATGTAATCATATGTCAAATAAAACTCACTATCACGTTGTTAATCTGATAATTACATAATTCAGGAATAAGTATAATTTTGACACCATTTGTAGTATTTATTAATAAGTTACAGTTTGTTTATAAAAATATTAAAGATAATTCAATCTCATATATTACTTTACACCATTTGCTTATGTTTGAAATAGACTTCTCATATGTAAGTTTAACCATTTTTACCTTTTAAAATTAAATATTATTCTCCATAGAATTTTTGTATCATAATGTAATTTTTGATGTTATATGAGTTAATATATAAACAATACACTGAAGTGACAAAAGTCATGGGATACCTCTTAATATCGTGTCGGCCCTCCTTTCGCCCGGCGAAGTGCAGCAACTCGACGTGGCATGGACTCAACAAGTCGTTAGAAGTCTTCTGCAGGAATATTGAGCCATGCTGTCTCGATAGACGTCCATAATTGTGAAAGTGTTGATGGTGCAGGATTTTGGGCACGAACAGACCTCTCGATGATGTCCCATAAATGCTCGATGGGATTCATGTCGGGCGATCTAGGTGGCCAGATCATTCATTGGAATTGTCCAGAATGTTCTTCAAACCAATCGCGAACAGTTGTGGCCCGGTGACATGGCGCATTGTCATCCATAAAAATCCCATCGTAGTTTGGGTACATGAAGTCCATGAATGGTTGCAAGTGATCTCCAAGTAGCTGAACATAAGCATTTCCAGTCAATGTTCGGTCCAGTCACACCAGAGGACCAAGTCCATGCCATGAAAAAACAGCCCACACCATTACGGAGCCACCACCAGCTTGAACAGTGCCTTGCTGACAGTTTGGGTCCATGGCTTCGTGGAGTCTGCGCCACACTCGAACCCTACCATCAGATCTTACCAACTGAAATCGTGACTCATCGGACCAGGTCACAGTTTTACATTCATCTAGGGACCAACCGATATGCTCACGTGCCCACGAGAGTCGCTGCAAGCGATGTCGTTCTGTCAGTAAAGGCACTCGAGTCGGTCTTCTGCCGGAATAGGCCAAGAAAGCCAAATTTCTCCGCACAGTTCTAACAGACAAGTCCCTTGTACGTCCCACATTGATTTCTGCGGTTATTTGACGCAGTGTTGCTTGTCTGTTAGAATTTACGACTCTTTGCAGACGTCGCCGGTCTCGGTCGTTAAGTGCAGGCGGTCGACCACTGCGCTGTCCATGGTGGGATGTTATGCCTGAAATTTCATACTCTCGGCACACTCTTGACACAGTGGTCCTGGGAATGTTGAATTCCCTAACGATTTCTGAAATGGCATGACCCATGCGTCTAGCTCCAACTAACATTCCGCGTTCAAAGTCTGTTAATTCCCGTCGTGTGGTCATCATCACGTCAAAACCTCTTCACATGAATAACTTGAACAGAAATGAAAGCTCTGCGAAAGCACTGCGCATTTATACCTGTTCTACGCGATGCTACTGCCATCTGAAAATTTGCATATTGCTATCCCATGACTTTTGTCACTTCAGTGTAAATTTATATTAATATTAAACAATAAATTTATGCAAAATATGAAAATGGAAAAGATAAAATTTAATTAAATACAAAAAGGAATTGAATCGGCAAAATGAAAATAAATTAATAATTTTATTATAAAAGAAGCTTTTATGGAGAAATCTGCTATTATGGATAAATTTATTTCTTCATACCCATTATATCCATATATCATATTGAAATATTGCAGCAAAAAAATAAATCTAATGAATTTTTAATGTATAAATCACCGATTCATAATATTCTTCATTGCTAAATGAGATTTATCCAAAGATCAAATTAATAAAAAACACTTGCAAATTATCTATTAAATTCAATCTAATTATTTGAAAGAATAAATATATTTCTAATACATTTTAAAATCTCTTTCAATATGAAACATAAATAGTAAAATAGTAATGTTGTTAATAGTTAGTTCTATGAATTAATTATTTTTTAACGAATCTGTCTGTCTTTAATCTGTCTTTAGGTGCATTTTTCATTAAAAGATGGTGAATTTCCAAAATTTATAATATGAACTTAAATCTACTAGGTTTCGGCACATTTAGATTTTTAGACAATCTAAAGCATTTATAAATATTGTTTCATGAATAAGTGGGGAGGAAATAATTGACAGTATTTATATGAGCAAATTTTTATATTGAGCAATGATTCACAACAGGAAATTATCTTTAGAAATATATGAAAATAATTACGTATTGAAATATATGCCAAAGAAAAATGGCTAATAGTGTTGTTTATTTATTCAATACAAGGACTTATATTTCAAAAATTGCTGACGAATCTAATACTATTTGAAAATTCTACTTTGAAACTATTAATAAGAAATTTTTATTTCCTGTAAAGGTAGGAAGCAATGCTTTCACACGGGATTTTCAAAGGTTCTGTCTTTTGTGCTTCACTTGTTAACGACGAAGGAAATTTCATCACACAGTTTCAAGTATGAATAGCCTTTGATATTTGATACAATGACGCAATCGTCATTAAGTTTGTTAAAGCAACAGTTACAACAGTGAAAATCCAATATTTGTTCATAATTGAATATATAGTAAAATTATTAAATGTATGGGAAAAAATAAGTATTATAATCAACTAATTATTATGAATTCATATAAATATGATGCAAGTTCTTCATTAATTTAAAGCTTAATTCTTTATTATTACAATACGTTTTCAATTTAAACTAACTTGTATTTTATTTAACTTGTTAAACTGACCTATTCACTGCAAAATAATTTCTTTCGACTATTAAAAACCTTTATCAATACTCTAAAATTAATTAATAGTAGGCATATTTGTGCTTCGGGAAAGCACAGAATTTCAAGAAAAGACGACATAGGAATTTTATATTTGGGGTGGGTTGCTTTTTTTGTTCTTTTCTCGGTGTTATTCATCTATATAAATTCATTCATAACAATTTGGTTATAAAATCTATTATTTTTAAGATAGAAAGCTTGTTATAGAGTGGAAAGCAAGTTGCAAAGTGAACTTTGTTCATTCGAAGGTCACAGAAAAAATATTTCCTTTTGGTGGCTGTGCTTATTTAATGATATTACGAATCGAGATCAATCAAGTACTTAAACTGTTGATCTGCCCTAATCAGCCTACTTCTATTCAGTTGAATACAAATTTTCGAGTGCATTATTTCGCTTTCGCTGAGAAACACCAAGTTAGTAACCAATTTTCTCATCGGTAGACGAATCAGTCAAACATGCCAATTGTATATTTTGTTTGGTTTTGGTTTAATTTGGTTTAAGTTCGGTTATTTTATGCTTCTATTATGCTGATTTAACTTCCGGCTAATTAGACCGGGACCAACAGTTTAACGTGTATTCTGAACCATTAACAAACATTCATGACACCGTGTCAATTGTAGAAGATAATATTATTATAATACATCTCACCCCATTTAAAAATTTCACACCTGACTAATTTTAAATAATTAATATGATTTATAATAGACAATATAGTAGGATTTACAGTTATTTGTCGAGATATTGTATATTTTTTACTCTAGCTGAATCAATATTGATGAAATTTTTCAGGGAATTTCATTAGGTCTCACAAACAGGCCTGAATTAATCATGGCAACAAATAAAAATAACAACACACATTTTTTTTAGTTGATCCTCCACTTATTCATAATAAAAAATTATTATTATTTAAGTATCTCTGGCGCAATACTTGTAGTGTAATAATTTTTGTAAGTATTAATAATTACTTAAAATGATATGAATAGATAGAGAATAATCTCGTTTTGGTCTACAGGTTGCAAAAAAAGAGTTCAAGAATTCATTTTTGTAATTTACATGCATTTAAATAATATTTTGAAGCCTAACAGGTTCGATGGAAATATTATGAAATATATAGCACCTATTCAAATTCTCGAATAGGCTCTATTTTGTGTTAGTTTTCTCCTAGTTATCTTCGAATTTTTCTGAAGTGACATTCCTCATTAACTAGCAAACTATGTTAATCCACCTATAACCTTAATAAAATTGCCAAGTGGTGATAATGTATGTGTCTCCGCATTGAAAATTATATTATTGAATAACTTAATTTAAAAACCTAAATATTGTTTAATAAAGAATGATCAATAGTTCATAAATATAGTCAATGGCTTCAACTTCAGCTTTTGTACCTTGTCTATATAAAAATGCTTTAAAATTGCTTACGTTTATAAACTCAAACAAAATGGCGTTTAACATGTCGAACAAAACTACTAGCATTGAATTAATTTCCTTAGACCACTTGAATCATTTTTAAATTCTTCTGAAGAGACATTCTTCATTAACTAGCAAATTATGTTAACCCACCTATAACCTTAATAAAATTGTCATAAATCTAAATGGCGATAATGTATGTGTCTCCACATTAAAAAGAGTAGGATTCAATAATTTAATTTAAAAGTCCCAAATAATACATGTTAAAAAATTAAGGATTGCTTACAGAAATATAGTTGTTGGCTTCTTTTGCCTATATAAAAAGGCTTCAAAACTGCTTGCGTTTATAAACTCAGACAAAATGGCGTTCAACACGTCGAACAAAATGACTCGCATCGAATTAATTTCCGCAGACCACTTGAAGCCTTTACAATTGCTCTCTAATGAATAAACATCAGAGCAACACCTACTATCATCCATACCCAATTTAGAAGACAAATTTCGGTCATTACGAACGCGACGAATTTCCAGGCCTATCCAACTCAGTGCTCAACCCAGTCTTCCCAAGATACCAATCGGAACGCTAGATTGCTTCCTAATTAGGTTGTGCGGAGGATCGAATTATAAAGTATAATAGCGTTTATCGTATTAATGCTGTGGAGAGCATTAAGGAGCCTTTGCCGCTCAGCCGATTGGGAGAGCACGACTCCTTCCAATGAGCTTCAAGAATACCGGTGACGTTGACTGATCACCAGAGTTGAGGAAATTGCCAGAGTTATCTCGAAGTTATCGGAAGTTGTCCTCCTGTACAGATGGGAGGGGGTGTGAGGTGATTTCGTGTCCGACTGAATCCCAGGTTGCTAGTCGTTCTTGTCGTTGGCGGGTCCTGGAATATGGACAGTGTTTGAGTTGGGAATCGATCTTGGCTTAGTCTGAGTGGAAATTGTTTCTGGATAGTTTTGCTCAGGTTCTGAAAGTGTTAGATGGAAAAATTACGGTGTTAGGGATTCCAAGAGGAACAAAAAAAAAAAGATTCTAAAAATATCTTGACATTATTATTTGTACATTATTGTATGTACATCAACTAAAACTTGGAAACTGCAAAATTTATAAATGACTTCATTTTAAATATGTATGACAGATATACTCATTTCTTTAAAATGTTTGAAAAAGTAACTAAATATATATAAATAATTTAAGATAAATTTAAGTATATGTGTATTACCTTTAAATCTTAAAATGTGGAAATTAAGAGGCTGACAAACAACACTAGACAAAAAGAGAGGTGCATGCAATGATTATCCAATTCTTGTATACATGCCACATGTTTCTGGTTAGTTTAAGGTTTTTTGTTCTGTCATTAAAAATCACTTTAAAATTAAAGTAAAAACAGAAGTAGTATAAACAAATTAATTTATGTTCTAGTTTTATGTACAATGTCAACTGCACATAATGTGTTTGTCATTCAAACAAATTTAAAAGAACTTAAACTTTGCCAAGACTGAGATCAAATTCTGAAAAGAATTTTATTTTATAATGGAAATCATTGTAATTCTGAAGAAAGCATTAAAAAAAAGTGAACCCGTATAATTTTAAACTTCGGGAAAAAAAGGATTTATAGAGAATTCTTTGTATCTACGAGAATAAAGGATGTTTTTTGCTTAATTTATGAACTTCCCGAAATAGAAATTACAACCTCATAAAAGAGTGACTGCAGTATGATGAAAATGAATACACTGACCTAAAATACATATGTTAATAAGAGCCGTTATTTACAATAATTTAATTTTATTTAGAGATAAATTAAATATGTAAGATAATCAGTGGAAAGAGGGACTACTTTGATGCGATACAAGCAGCAATACTGCCAGGTACAAATCCAATCAGCTTTCAAATAGTATCCTGAGAAATGGTAGCCCATATGCTCTCACCCATCCCCTACAGTTCATCTTCCAATTAAAGAAGCATAGAAAGTAAATGATCGCCAATCGTGCTTAAGATTGGTGTGATCCTCACAGATCAGGCGACATTACAAAGAAGCAACTGGATATGATGCAAGGGTTGTCTGCTGATGATTATTGCTTGCGGTCTGCAGTTGTTCTGCTGAAAAATACAGCTCTGCAAAAGTTGAATATAAGGTAGCACAATTAGCTGCAATACTTTATTAACCTATTGCTGTCAATGTGTCTTTGATGCTTACCAGGGATGCACTGCTATCGTGTCTGATATGACGCCAAACAATTATGCCACGTTGGCAAGCAGTAAGATATTAAACAGTAGTGGTCGGATAATTTTGATGTCTTCGACATCTCCAGACTCCCACTATGTGACTGTCAACAGATACACAGATCCAAGACTAGTCGATAATCAATAATAGCCTACGCTAAAGACGGCTTTCAGCCAATTGTCGTGAAACTGCTATCTGTGATATTGAAGCATCCAAAGTTCCTGGGCATTCCACAAAAATTGGCTGTGGGCCACCATCACTTCTCTTCAGGTTTGAAAACACGTGCGTTCTGTTGTACGTCTAGGTGGACCTGGACTTTTATGGCGATTCGTTTCTTCGATTCGACATCTCGTTTATCTTTCCACCTGGTTCCCACTTTATGCACAGTGGGTACATCTACGTAGGAGCCAGCAGCAATACGAAGGTATGACCAACCAGCTGTTCGTAAAATTACATATGTTAATAAGAGTTAATAATTTGACTCCTAGTACTATCGCCCGATCGGACGAACTGCCTTCGATGTCGAAATTCAGGCATCTCTTAATTACACGTGTCATTTCTCGAAATTCTAAATTCCAAGGCGACAGAGTGTAGAGTCTGTGGATTCATACGTCGTTTTCTATCCTTTCATCCTGTGCTATTATGACATGACCAAGTTGCATTTCAGACCATCCGCTTAAATTTTTCAGTTACGTATTTGCCGAAATTTGATATGCATTTTAATGTGTGAGTCTTCATACAGTTGTATTTTCTGTGTTAATCAGTGTATAGTAAATTTCAAGATAAACAAGTTGGTAATTATTAAACGCACATTATCCAGAACTCCATAGAACTTAATTTAACGTTCTTAACAGGAAAATTGGTAAGGAATAAATCAAATAGTGAAATAGGATTCTGCAAATAGTAATAACTCTATAAGTTGCCCAGAAGTATAACTTGTTCATAAAATACTTTTAAACTTGTAATGGGCATGCAGTGATCAAACAGAACTGAAAAATTTATCTTTATTGAATATTGCACTTGAGTTTATATGTATTAATATCAGTATTTACTGTATTATAGCAATTTATATGCATTATAAAAGTACTATTTACTACATTATAGCAGTAGTTATTGCATTATAGTAATTTATATGCATTACAGCAATATTTATTGCAGTATAGCAATTTTAATAGCAATATTTTCATAAATTGCAATTATCATTAGGAAAATGATACTTTTTTTTTATTCAGAAGCAAGTATTTGAATTTTTTAATAATTTATTTTCAATTTATAATTCGATAATTAAAAAAAATTGAAGACAAAAACTTGTAGAAAATTTGATGACATTAAATATCTTATTTGACAAAAAGAAAAACATGCCATATATACGATATTCAAATTAATTTTTAAATCACTTACCTTCTTTTGTTTTAAACTGGATTTTGTTTTAGTTCTATATATATTTTTTATCATCTTTATATTTAATTCAATATAAAATCTTCGAAGAATCATTTATATTTTACCATTTATTTTAACGTAATTAAATATTTGTGATATGCTCTGAAGCACAAAAAACATTGAAATAAATATAGGAAGGGAAAAAAGTAAATTACCGAAGTCACTCATTCAATGGTCTGTAAATGGAGGAAGACTGATTATCCATTGGCAGTGTGAATTATTGTTACTTTTTCCTGAAAAGAGGAGACTCGATGAAAAATATGATAATATGTTTGAGTTTGCTTGCGTTTCTCGGAGGAAAATTTGAAGATTTAATTGCATATAAACATGCAGAATAAAAATTATTCTAGAAACTCTCTTGGTAGGGAACAAAAACCTGATTTTCAGCAAGTTTGTTCTTAGTATGTTTTACGAAAATTAAGGTTCTTCACACAAAAAAAAAAATGCAGAAAATACACCAATTATGTTAAGCAACATTAATCAGAACGTAATAAATGATTCAGTGGATATTAAGGCGACGAATCTTTAAACCAATAACACTACCAAAACACTAATTTAAAATAGTGCCTGATTCGTTTACACAAATTTCTCAATTCAGAGATCACTATATTAAGGTCGATTATTTATTTATTATCGCGACATATAGTGTCCTTTTATATGCATTTAGAAACTTAAAAAAATAAATACTTTAATTTATTTCGTGCTCATATATTGAACATGATTAATTTTGTAATTAGCTTTAATATATTTAATTCATTATTCATTATGAATTTATACCCATTTCGAAATTTTAATTTCCTTTTAATGGAAAAAATGCACCAGTCTTGCATTTGAACATAATTGAACCATATTATAAAATTTGCATTTGACGCAATTAAACATACTTACATAAATTAAGTCATTTGAACATACTTATAATAAAATAATTCAATAGTTGTTAAATAATTAATTACGTAGTTGTTAAGTAAAGAAAACGCAAATAGCGTAAAAGTTGCGATGCCCATTAAGACAAATGACGAAAAAGGTTGTTGCACGATAATTAATAAGTTTTTGTGCAAAAGTTTTTTTTTTTTAATAAGCAGATTCAAAAGCTTTATCAGTAAAATATTTTAATCCATGAAATAAATAAAAATAAAGCTGGACAATGTAAACTGAGAGTTAAATAAATTCAAAAGTTAATTTTTACGTAATTAAAATTAAAATAAATAAAAAAAGTATATAAAAATAATTAAAAATGAAATTGGACAATTTAAACTGAGAATTAAATAAAATTTAAAGATTACTTTTTTTGGGAATAGAATTCAAAAAATTAAAAAAGTATCTACACTTTATATAAGAATGCATATAATAATTTTAATGTATTTTAATTTTAAATGCTTTTATTACATTGATACGAATATCTAATAGGCTACGACTCAATATCATTATATTGGTTATGTCCAAAAACAGAATTTCTTATAAATGTCTTGTAATAAAAAATTATATTCTTTTTAAGAAGTTTCTTATTAAATTAAAATAAAACATTGGCTTGAGTCCAAAAATTATAATAAATCTAGAAATAAATGATAAAAAACATAATTCATAATAGAAACATTTTTAACGTAATTTAAACGTAATAATAATCAAAACAAACACTATTTAGCCAATATCACGAATTTAGTGCAATACAATGCACTTAAAGTATTATTCATAAATAAAATTAAAACTTATTTTCTTAAGTATTTCCATTAAAGATTCAAAAGCATTTCCTCCAATCTAATACATGTGACTACTTTAAGATTCTAGAAAAAGTGGAAAATGAATAAAATATAAGATTCACGTCATTATGATTGAAAATTAAAACGAAACATTTTGCAAAACAAATGAATTGCTGATAAATGATTTGAGAGTTAGAAAACTCAAAAACAACACTGCTTAACAATTTCCAAGACAGCAAATGCTTCTATTGATTGCGTCTTGTTTTGCCTCAATGCAGATCACGTTGAATTCCTTAAACGGTTGTTGCATTTTAAGTTGCTATTCCTTTCTCTAATTGCACTCCACAAAAAGAAAGTACTTCTTTACCGAAATTTTGCACTTAATCTTAGGTTGAATGGTAATTTTCGTCTAGCCTTAATTAGAGCTGCCTTAAACTTAATCTGGGACATCTGGGCCATGGCAAGTTTTGGGAGGTTTAAGACCTCTAATTGCTTTAAAATGGGTCGCGTGAGTTAAGGGTGATGCATTAGATTGAAAATTGTTGCAAGATTATAGGATTCAAGAAGTAATTTACTTTCCCTCCAGCGTTAGATAATGCTAAAAGGAAAGGTTTTTGAATCAGATATTCCCATCGACAGAGTGAGAAAGAATATGTTTTGCATATCTATGCTTTCAAGAAGAATTTTAAATGGACCGAATGTCTTCAGAAAATTTCTTAAGGTTAAGAACTAGTAGACATTGCAGGTAAAACTGAATTGTGGCAGTCTTCTATCCTACTATCTACAACTACCTTTATATAATTTTTTACTCCATCTAATTTATTTTTGTTATATATTATCTTAAATTTTTCTGGCATGAGCTCCATGTAGTTCACAAAAAATGTATGGGAGAAAATATGTATTCAAAAGTTATTGTTAAAAACAAATTAATCTCTTCGCATATTATAATAAATTTCTTTTTTAAAAATTCATTTAAAATATTAATTTGCTACATTATTTTAATTACGTGTGTTTTAAAATTTACATGAGATTGATTTGATATGATAATATGTATAACTAATGTTTTACCAATATCAAATGATCTGTAATCAGTTTGAATTGTCTAGTTTTCCTAATATGTACTGTAAAAAAACTGTTCCAATTTTCTAAAAATATTATTTAATTATCATATAATTCATAATTCTTCATAAAATTTTTTATTTGATTGAATTTATTTTTTGTTACACATTATCATAAATTTTTCTGGTATGAGGTCCATGTAGTTCACAAAATAAAGAGTGGGAAAAAATATGTAGGCAAAAACTTATTGTTAAAAACAAATTAACCTCTTCACGTACTATAATAACGTCTTTTAAGAAACTTCATTTAAAATAAGACATTAATTTACTACATAATTTAATTATATGTGTTTTAAAGATTTGTGTGAGATTTGTTTGCTAATAATATATGCTTAACTAATGTTTTACCAATATCAAATGATCTGTAACCAGTTTGAATTGTCCACTTTTCAGAATGCAAACATGTACGGTAAACATCACTATTTCAGTTTTCTAAAAATAGTATTTTATTACATAATTCATTATTCATTCATTCATAATTCATAATTTTTCATATAATTTTTATTCCACTTAATTTATTTTTGTTATATATTATCATAAATTGTTTTAGTATGAGCTCCATGTAGTTCACAAAAGATGTGTGAGTAAAAATATGTAGGTGAAAGTTATTGTTAAAAACAAAATAATATTTTCGTGTACGAACTTTCTTTATAAAAGAACTTGTTTGAGATTTGTTTCCTAATATCATATGCTTAATTAATGCTTTTCCAATGTCATATGAACCGCAACCAGTTTGCATTGCCTAGCTTTCAGAATGCAATGCAACAATATTTTTTTAATTTTCTGAAAATACTGTTAATTATCAATTTTGTTTAACATTTTATTTTCAAGTTTTGTTTATAAAATAAAAGATAAATATGTTCATACATGACCAGTTGAGATTTGTAAGCAATTTAAATCTTTTTTCTTTCTTTTACAATTTTCAGGGAATTTCTTTTTTTTTATCTTTGTTATTTATTTTTTTCAATTTTTTTTGTTGCATTTACTCATACGATTTTTGTTTTATGTTCTTTTTAAAAAAGTTTATGTTATTTATATTAATTATAATCTTACCCGTTTCATATATGATCACGAAATAATTTAAAATAAATATATGAACATGTAATAATGTTTGGAGAATAAATAGATATATGAGGAAATACAATTTGTACTTCAATTTTTTCTGCATTTATAGAATAACCATGATTTTTTAGGATTAGATATAAATAATAATAAAATGAATTTTTTTTTTATTGTAGCATAATAATTTTTGATTTTAATATAAAATTTATTTCAATAAATATTGTAAAAACAATTTTATCTTATTTATTGCTTCTTTTTGTAATCATCGGTAAATTACTATGATTAAAACTTTAAAAATTCATTCATATTAATTAAAATGGCATGTTGAAATAACTATAAAAATTTAATTCTTAAAATACGAAGAAAAATAATTTCTTTAATCAAATTTTAAAAGGAATTTTCCTATTTGATTACGGTTTTTTCAATACTTTTTTCATAAAAGATAAATTAATTATCTAATTTTTATAAAACCTTATGTAAATGTGTTTTAACAACATAGCATATAATAAAATAATTAATGATCAATAGTTTTTTGCAGATCTTGCTGGTTACGAAATTTGAAAATTTTAATTAAAATTTTTTTTTCTTTTATTGCTAATTAACAAATTATAAATTTCATATAGTTTCATCAGCTTTATTCATAGTTGTTATATAATATTTTCGATTATTTTTTAAAAAAAAACTTTTGAGGCAGTTGATTTTACTTTTTAAACCCTTCAATAATTAATTAACTACCTTCTGAAAAAATGTGTTTACGATTTGCTTTTAAAAATTTGGATCAACATATGACTATTAACCAAACAAGTTTATGAAATGTACTAAGACAAATTTTAATTGATTTTATTGCATTATATAACAAACTTACGTATCATTTTATATATTGTAAATATTAATTTAGCTCAAAATATAAATTAATTATTATAATTATTTATCATGAATAATTACTTTTACAAAAAATATAACTAAATAAATTATATTTTCGGTTAATCTTTGAAATAAAATATTTATTTTACTAAAATATCATTATAATTTTTTTGGATACAATTGCTGCACTATTCCTGCAGTTAATGCATCAGTAATGGTGCAGTCAATGATTTTTTTTTTTTTTTGCATTACATGAATTAACAGCAACAATGAATATACAGACGTGGTTATATAATTCTAATAACTGTATAATAATTATTATCTTTATTACTTAATGGCATAAAGGGAAATTAAAGAAAATTTGTTTGTTTTTATTGTACACAGTCGGTAAAAATATATATATATATATATATATATTCAATTGATATAATCACTTTGGGATTAGATAACTCTAAGAGAAAAAAATCATTGAGATCGTATAATCATCATTCAAGACTGGTTTCTTTTAAAACAAAACAAAACGGATAGCAAACCATATTAATATTTTTTTTTAGTATAACACACGTTTTAATTTATACCTAACAAATTTCTATAAAATGAAAGAATTAAAAAAAAATAATGAAACAACTGTGTTTTTATTGCTAAAATTACAGATTGTAACGAATTCAAATATTGTTTATGTATATTGAATGTAGATACCGAATTAGTGATATGATAAAGAAATATTATTTATTTATTAATTTGTGAGTAGTTATAAATAGTTGAAAACATTTCACAAAAATTGTATGAATGTTGATTTAAATCAACTTCAATAAAATATTTAATCAATCAAAAATATTGATAAAATGTTTTATAAGCAAAATATTTATTTTTAACTGAAAGAAATGAATTTCGACAACTTATTAGTTTTAACTAACTTAATAGTTTTCTTGTTTGAAGAATGTAGTCAATTATCTTACTTACTGCTAATAAAAAGCGTTATATTTTTTATCATCACACATCATCTAAAGATATCATATATATATATATATATAATTATAATTAATAATTTTATATTATCTCAATTAAGTATAGTAGTATTATAGTATTATACTAATTATATTAGCCATTACTAATTAATTAATAAATAATCATATTAAATAAACTATAACTTACTATTATGTAGTACTAATTATAGTATTAATTACAGTACGAATAGTATTCAACAACATATTTAAAAAGTTTTAAACTTCATATCGTATAAAAAAATTATGTATCGAAATTAAATTTTTTATATTAGTATTTTTTGTACTATTTGAAAATTGCGTAACACTTTCTATTTTGAAATAATATTCACCAAGTAAAAAAAAAAAAATCGATGAAGAACTTAAATTCAAGAATCAGACCCATTTCTATAATTTAGAAATCATCGAAGAGAAACTTGGGGAGGAGAGAAAAAAAATCATTATTTCTGGCATAATTTAAAATTCTGATTACGAATTTTTGCTATTCAATGCGAACACTGATTAAAGGTTTCCTAATTACTTTCATTGTGAAATCTGATAACGGTGTTGGATGTTCAAAGTTGGGAATTAGGAAAATTTTTCTTTCAAAGAAAAATGAACAAACACAAAAAAAAAAAGTTTACTTCCCGGAGAAATATTCGGATGCATGAGAAATTCATTCCGAAAAGAAAGTACCAATTGAAAAGATCAAGATAAAGACAGAACTTTAGATGCATGGACTGGAGCAAAACCTATTCTTTTTCGAAAAATGATTCTCAGAATGGAAAAATGCATTGCTGATTCTTTTTTTCAGCTAAAAAAACTACAAGAATAATTAACTGGAATTTTTCAGATCTATTTTTGAACTATGCAAGAAAAGCAAAATAAAAAAATAAAAAAAAATCTTATCTCTCGTTTCTAATGGCACAGTGAAAGATTTCTGAGGAAGTGTTCTTTTTTTTTTTTTTTTTTTTGCTCCGCTTACTTTCTCCCCCTCTTCCATTTTTATTTAAGCAATTTTTTTCTTCTTATTTGTGATGCACTAGTTTCTTGATTTGAGAACGCATTCGTTAAAATGCCTGCTGACGATTGAAATGGTTTGTCCCATGAGGTGATCCAGTTTGTTAAAGTTCAAGTTTTTTGAATTTGTTTTAAAACAGGGACTGACGACAAAACACTATGAAATATAACTTTAGACCTTAAAAAATAGTTAATTTCTCGTTAAAAGTTTCTTAATTTTTGCAATCAGTAAAATAGTTTTTATCTAGTCTATTTCAACTTATAACAATCTGAGTTCTAAAAACCTATTTACCATTAACTGTTGGTATTTTGTATTTTAGTAAGTGCTTTCTTTAAAATAAAGTCTCAATTTGTATTTAGTATTTATTATTATTACTTTCTTAAAAAAAAGACATTTCTGTCGAATATGGGTAAATCTGTTGCTATCTTATATAATACACAAATAATCACCGATTATCGGTTATTGGGAAGTTAAAGCCCTTCTTTCCAGATAAGTAACTCCTCCTTATTTGTGTTGTGAATAAAACTGAGTCATATAGTTTTGTAAGACACGAGCATTCAACCGATGGATGGTTATGGTAAGCAACTACTCCTTATTTATGTAGTGAAAACAACTGAGCTATATAATTATGTAAGACATGAACATTCAACCGATGGGCGGTGAAGATAAGAAACTGCTCCTTATTTGTGTACTGAGAACAGCTGAGCCATATATTTATATGAGACACGACCAATCAACAGATGGCTGTGATCGGCTAACCGAAGCACTAGTTTCTAGATAATTAATTGCTATTTATTTGTGTAGGGAAAAAAACTGAGCCACATATATTTATGTCAATTATTTATACGAACAACCGTAGGCTGGTGATCGGGAAGCTGGAGCAGAGCTTTCTAGATAAGTAACCGCTCCTTATTTTTGTAGTGAAAACAACTGAGCCATATATTTATATGAGATACGAACAATCAACCAATATGCAAGTGATGGTAAATAACTACTCTTTATTTGTAGAGTGAAAATAATTGTGTCGAATATTTTATAAGACACGGAAAATCAACAGAGAGACTCTAATGGTAAGTTCTGCTCTTTATTTGTGTAGTGAAAACAACTGAGCTATATATTTATATGAGATACGAACAATCAATCAATGTATACTGATCAGTTAACCGAAGAACTGCTTTCTAGATCTATAACTTCTCCTTATTTGCGTAGAGAAAACAACTGAGTCATGTATTTATATGAGGCATGAACAATCAACCAACGGGCAGTGATCGGTAAACTGGAGTACTGCTTTCTTGATGAGTAATTGCTACTTATTTGTGTAGTGAAAACAACCGAGCTATATATTTATTTGAGAATCAAACAATCAACCCGACTCGTATCTCAATGCTAATGTGCTCCACTAGGGAGCATTAGGGCTGAGGTTCGATCCGTTGGCGGCATTATTGTAGACACTGTTTCGAAAACGAGGAAACTCAATGGCGTTTGTGATGTTCAGCATCTTGCATCGATAGTCAGACTACTGGTGGGAGTTTTTCCGGGTTTTCTCCAATACTATATGCAAATGAGGAGTAATTCCCCTAACAGTCCTCTCGGAAGGCACTTCCCTTCTTCCTCAGCGTCACGGAGCCAAGTCAGACTTCTATCTACAAGTACCCCATCATAACAGAAGCTATCCCTATAGTTCATATTATATTTTTTTTAATCATTGCTAACTTTAAATTATTCTCAATAAATGGTAGTTTTAAGTAAAATATTTTAAACTAATTTGGAAGTTTAGAACTAATATTTAATATTTAATTTTTATATAGATCCACTTTAGGAAACAAAGCATATACTATTAATGTATGCATTAAAATTCAAAATTCAAAATGCAAGAAAATTTTATACCTGTTATAAGAACTACTGAATAGAACAAATAACATGAAAAATATTTTGTATGATATAAAATTTATTATGGCACAAATCAAGTAATCGTGCCGAACTAGTTTGTCATTTGTTATGTCAGAAATAAAGAATGGTGAGTGAAAGGTTTGTGAAATCAAAAGCAATTGATTTTTGTAAGCATATTCTGAACCGAAGTTTTAAATTAGGAAAAACCTGTTATTCAAGAACATTCTATCATTCTTATTGAATTATTTTTATGCTAAATATTTTATTATATATTATTTGTTAAAAGTTTTTATAATAAGTATATCCTGGAACAAGGCAGCTATTTAAGCAATTATTTTTCCCAACATAATATACATGAAGAGCATACATGGAAATTTTCATATACATCTTGATTACGATTAATTTTTGGAATTCGAATTTGTTGTACATATTTACTTTGGCGCGAATGTAATTTGCATTTATCTTTCTGCCTTTAAAATAATTGGAATAAATATTTTATAATATTTAATTAAATTGATAAATATTTTACATGGAATTATATTTTCCATGTTGTATAAATATAAGTATACATTTATAGAATGCATTCGCGATTAAAGTAAATTTGAATTTCTAATAATAATCAAATATTACTTTACTTTATTTTAAAATTTATTTAAATATTATTATTTTAAAACAGCTGAAATATTGTAACACATTTTAGAACAATCAATGTGCTCTATATATACATCGCTCTTTGATTAATTTTAATGTATGACAACATCTTAACAACTATTTTAAGAGCCAGTCAAATGAAAAATTATATAGAGAGAGACTGATTCCGGACACATATGATCAGTGTTTGAGAATTCGTACTGTAATAGAAACATATATAGATAATAAAATAAGTGTATAAATAAAGAAATCGGTTAGAAACAAACCTATATTTTATTATTTTTGAAGTAAAGATAGAAATGTAAAATACATGAAAAAACTATTTGTGTTTACAAGTTTATATAATGAATTCGATTAATTATTACATTTTTTCCAGACATGTTGTAAATATTAAGTATTCATATATTTATTTTTTTTTTTTTTGCTTTTATTGACTGTACACATCCCATTTTTTTACAATAGTGTATATTTAAAGTTTATTATATGTTTTTTTTAGCATAAAAATGTGTCACTAAAATTAAGCTATTTTAAATAAACTTGTAGAATAATCTTTGAAATAAACGAAAAATTAGTTTGAAAATTTATCATATTAAGCAAGCAGTAATTACAAAACAGTAAATTTCAACTTTTCCATACTGTGTATGATTTCCATAAGCATCAGAGATGAATACATCCTAGGTAATGTATGATTTGTTATGTAGGTCTTATACAATACTTGAAATAAAGCAACAAAAGTATGATTACTCACTATGTCTGCTTGAAATAAGGCAACTGACAGTTCCAATCCTTTCTGTAGAAAAGGAGACAACTTCATTAACTTTAATGAACTTTAAGGAAGATATATTTTAAAGAAATGTGTCATTCTTATTTGAAATGTCGTAAAATTTTAGTGTATGTTTCCTGCATGTTTATAAGGTGTTATGTGTGTGTATAATGTTTATATTTTTCCTCACAAATTCTTGTTTAGTATTGAAGAATGTTTTATCATTACATTATTTAAATGTTATTCAAAACTGAAAACATTTGCATTCATAACGCAATCAATAATTCAATCTATGAATTTAAACATCTGTCTATAAAAGTTTCAAAATATGTTATGCATTACGTATATGGTAGCTTAAATATTACAAAAAAATTTAGTAATTGCGTCATTTTACTCCTCTTATTTTCATGTTATGCATGTCTCATAAATACGTAGGAAACCAGAAATATTACGAAAAAATGGTCCTTTTTAATTTTCAATGTGATTTAAATATAAAAAAATAATGGAGTAATGAAAAAAAATCTATTTTTTAATTTTGTTTGCATACATATACCGCTTTAAAATTAATATTCCTTAAAACAAGAAAAATCTAAGTATTATTTTTTATAGCTTCATACTCGTTCCCCGCTCCCCCCCTTAAAAAGTAACAATGGAAAAACAAAACTCTTAATAACTTTCTCAATTATCATTATCATTGGAAATGGCTCAAAGGAAACTAACATACTGTGTAATGTATAACAAAGTTAATTAACTTCTTACTCAAAATATTTCCTTTACAAAACAATTATTTAAATACAATCGGATCAACGTATGGTAAACACTATATCCAACAATTTTTGTGAAAAAATTCCTACTATTTTTACAGATACATAAGATGGTTCGTATCCAAACTTTCAATCATTTCAGTAATTAATTAAATAATATGATAGCGTTTTCCTGTTATGATTACTTTAAAAAAAAGCAAGAGATATTTGAGTGGTTTTATATAAAAACAATGCAATTAATAAAAACTAAAACTTTTTAACTAAATAATAATCACAGTTTATCATTATTTTGTCGCAATCAAATCATTTAGAGTCATACTTTTTAATGACTCTAAATGACTAACTTCTCCTGTTAAGTGAACGATATTTGTTTAAAATGCAATATGACAATGGCCAATAAAATTGCATCTCTTTTTATGGTCATTTAAATTTTCTAAGCCAATGACATGCAAGTGGAAACTAACAATGAAGATCGCCTTTGGCTTTTAATGACACGAATTAAAACAACGAGTTTTGATTCGAGATAGCTCTATTAAGCATTGGTTTTTAAAAACATTTGGTGGAGTTTGTCGTGGGAAAAAGGTGGAGTTTTCTTTTCTATACTGGTCGTTTATTGATAATTCAAGAGTGAAAGGATTTTTGTAAGATTGCGATTTAAAAAAAAAAAATTCTAATAAAAATTATACGGATATTAACAGGCGATTTTTAATGATTGAACATGGCAAATGATTGGAAAGTTTAAAAAAATATTTAGTGGAACTTGTCCGGTCTAGTCTACATATTTATTTTTAATGTTTAGCTAAAAGAGGCGGAGTTTTCTTTCATGTACTGGTTTTTTATTGATAATTCACAAGTGAAAAGGTTTTTGTAAGATTGCGATTAAAAAAAAACTTTTTAAAATATTATGGAAATATTAGCAAGCCATTTGCATCGATTGAACACAGCAAATTATTGAAGAAGATAACTCATTTTATATTTTTAATCCTTTGTTAGTTGGAATTACAAAATAATATTAAGTTACGATATAATTATTAATTTTAGGCATATTTAAAATCAATTTATGTAATTTAATTTTTGTTAACTCATTTCTTATATAATGAAGCTAAATATCTTTTATTATTGCTAATTAGTTTTCTCATAAAAATTTTTACAATTATTTTAGTAGATTTTTCATCTATATATTCTTCTTTATGCTTCAACTATACAGTTCATTTTTTTAAAATTCATTCAAATACTTCTATTAATGTTTATATTGTGTTGTTATAAATTGTATTGTTTGCTCTTAGGAACTTTAAAGTTTGTTCATATGATGTTCACTGTTTTCATTTAATACTTAAATACATTCACTTTTTTAAATTTTTATTTTGATATTTTAATTTCCTTCTTCGTATTTACTTTCAATGTCTAATTAATGCTCATATCATATGGAAACTTTTGTGTTTCTGATTTTAAAATTTTACTTATTAATGAGTGATAACATTTAAGTAGCAAACAAATATTTATCTCTTTTTTCATTCACATGTTTTATTGCATCATGATATGGTATTTAACCAAATTGAGATAATTTAGATATTACTGTTTCTTTTTGAATTCAATATTGTAAGTTTGAACAGTTTTCTTAACATAATATGTCTAAAAATTTACATTTATTATTTTTTTAACATGACTTGCGCAACGTCAAATAGTAGGCAATAAATATAATATATTTTAAACATACATGGCAAAATGTTTTGAACAAATTATTGGATATGTGTGTGACTAGCGCTCTTGAGCTCGATGTTATGGATAGGGTATTGTATAGGGGATGGGGATTGGGGATAGGGGATTGTAGTGGTTTGGAATTCACTTTAAGCTGTAGGTCCCGGTATAATATGACTGTTGGGCGTAGTAATGGCAATTTATCCAGTAAAAAGATAATATATTATGTCTTGAATTCTACCAGTAGGTGATAGCCTTGGCTTACCTTGTGTCACGAACGATGATGATGAAACAATACAATATGCCCAAAATATAAAATTATGAAATATGCATTTTTATTGTACAAAATAAAATTTTATTTTAAGGTAGAATAAGTCTTGAAATTTTTCTTTAAAAAGATGTTTGGTAATTAACGTGGTAAGCTTCTGCCGTTGTGAAAGATTCTACAAAACGCAACATGTGTAAATATGTCAATAAATAAGTAAACCGGCAAAGACTATTTTAGATTTTAGGAGAAAGGGTGAATAGATGAGAAAGTACAGCGCCCTCAGCTATCTTCTTCTATCAGAACTTTTGGAGCATTTGTTTCAAGTTGTGGTAACATCAGAAACCAAAATTGGTACACCAAAAGGACTTTGAATTGTAACTGATGAATAAGCTCGATTAGCTAACACTACAAGATTTAATAGAGGATCCATTGAACTTTGAGGAGGAATTTTCAATGAAATTAAAAGTTATAAAGCATTCTTTATCTTTTTTAATCATAGAAAGTATGTTTTACTTATTTCGAAAACAATTCTGCAAATGATAAACAAATTCAATTTATTAAAGCTTCTATATAATGATGTTTTTATATAAATTTAAATCATTGAAGCAATTTTTTTAAATATTAGTTCGAATTATTTGCTTTGGTTTGTCGCCATACTAATTAGGGGCTAATTAGACCATCTACTATTTAAAATGGATCCATTACAGACATCCATGGAATCGCTGGGATTCGAACCAGAAACATATGGTTCCGAGCTCCAGAGCGCTAGCTCCCTCGACATCAGGTGTGTAATCAACCATGAAAGCATATTATCTTTTCTTTGGTATATAAACTTTTTCTAAAATAATTAATAAATAATTTTAATTGAATATTTTTATCAGAATGATTTCTTCAGTTTTGAATGAAATCAATGAGATTCAGTATAGATGGAACTATACTGGATCGGTATGATTATCTGCATTAAACTGAATGATGTATATATAATTTAATAGTGATAGTGTTATACAAGAATAAAAAGAGGGTTATTATTAGTTTATTAATAAACAAACAGTTTTTAATGGTATATAAATAGTTTCGAAAATTTACTTTAATTTTTTGTACAGCATCGTGTATTAGAAAATTGATTAAAGTTATTAAACATTATATTTTATTTAGAACTTCGACAGATATTATAATAAATTATTTAGTAAAAATATCTTCGCTTCATAGTTTATAAATACAACTTTTTTATTTATATATTATACTTTTTAATGCTTCAATCATTCTACATTGTAAAAATACTGAAATTCAGTTTGAAATGTTACATAATTTCCAAACTGGAAGCAGCTGTTATTTAAAAAAAGAACATTTAACATATTAAATTAATATGTATTTAAAGCATTAAATTTTGTGGTATATATCATTTAAATTATAAAACAAAAATTTACAATCGAACTGCTGATGATATTTTGTATGATGTAATAAAAAAAATATAAATTAAAAAAAATCTTAATCATATGTTAATAAAATGATATCCTTGATTATTTTCTTGCAAACGTTTTGTTTTGGAATTAAATTAAATGTTTATACGAATTATATGTATAAAATAATAATATAAAAAAATTGAATTACTTTATGTACTCAATTCAAAAGTTATCATAAAAAAGGCCTGTTTTTTCATTTCTAATTTAAAGTTTCCTTTTTGTTAAAGCTCACAAAAAAATTCTGAAAATGGTTCTTAGTTAATTTATCTCTTATTTCATTCTTATGACTGGAATAATTTGCAGGGGTTATCAAGTATTGTTCGTTTTCTTCTCTGGTTTTTTTTTTAATTTTTATAGTTTTTACTTATTTTTTTCTTCGCATAATATTTTTTTCCTTTTTTTTTGGTTTCCATTATGCTATTTTTGAGTTTAATTATGAAAAATCTGAGTTTAAGAAGTGAAAATTATGAGGAAGCTGTTATGCCTCATCACGTGCTATCGAAAAGGAAGAGGTCTGTAATTTACAATTTCCAGAAATTATCTTAGAAATAAGAAATTTGCTGTATGAAAAAAGCGATATTCGTTTTAGTTTAAATTTTGACTTTATATCTTACGGAGATGAACTTCTTTAATAACTTTTCGAAGAAGAACTTTTCATTACTAATTTTCAAACAAATACTCCTACTACCTTAGAAAATTCTCTTCTTGGTTTAAATTTTTTTATACAGAGATTTTAAAAAGTCTTTTTCAGATTTCGCATGCATTGCTCCTGTATCCTTTTTGCCTGTACCCTTTTAAGTATTGCATATATATCCTTTCGAAAAGTACCATCGGTGAAAGGAATGCTAAAAGAATCTTAAATACTTCGAAAGAAAAAATCAGAATTAAGTTTATTAGAAATTTAAACAACAATAACCTCGATGTGAAATGAGTAGAAGAAAAATATATTAAAAAACTTTTACATTCAACAGATAATTCAAATTTACTCAAAAATAAGATTAGGCATCTTAAACCGCATGAAAGGTTCCCCAAATTAATTTTTTGCAATATTTAAGGATATATCTTAAGGATATCGATCTTCAGGAATCCTTAGAAAATGCAAGAAGTCAAAACAAACTCTTATTCACAATTTCTTTCAAGATAAAAGGAAGAAGAACTAATTTGAGACCATTGTATCGCAGATGCTTCTTCATCAGCTATCAAAACTCTGATAAATGAAGACAAATTAGATATTAACTCGCCTATTCACAATATCAGAGAATATTACAACGTAAGAAGATGTTACAACTATCATAACTTGGACACAATATCAGTGCCCAAACAAAAGTCACCTTTTGCTCTTGAAAGCATTTCTCACATAATTGCAAATCAAATGAGCTTTACTGCATAAACTACCACGATGTTACTGTCAAAAATAGAACAAACTTCGATCGCAGGCTTTCAGCAGGCAAAGAAAATTGTCCTTATTACGCAAAAGAAATCGAACTATACAAAAAGTCATTAATCTATTAAAAGTCTTGGAATTTTTTTTTTTTTAAAGATCTGCATTCAATTAAAAAAAACTGAATAAAGCTCCTAATTAAGAAATTTTAATGTCTTCAGATCTTGAGTTTGTAATAAAGCTGAAACGCTTTAAAATTTTCTTCAATGGTCACTTCAAGATTTTAATTCCATTAACTTCAACATTGTACAAATCCAGCCTGAAAAAAAAATACAGCTGATACAATTTTATTAAATCAATTTGTTCCCAATTTTAATGAGAATTTAATTCTCATACAATAATTTTATGTTAAATATAGTAGAATTGAAGGGATATCTAGAAAACATGGTCAACTCGCAATGGAAACGCAGGCAAAGCACAAATATTCAACTACCGATTAATCTGGGAAAAGGCTGTTGTGTAGTGGCAATAAAAATTTCTCATAATAGTCAGCTTCTTAATTACAATTTAAGGAAAAAAGACATCAAATGGGATTAATAATTTTACTTAAACATGAGAAAATATTTATTGGAACAGACTTAATTGCATACAGCATTCGGGGTTACAATTCAGAGGACGCAAGAAGTTTGTTAGTAGAGGGAAAAAAAGCCGAGAATCAGTGTCAACTTTTGTTCATCTCAATAGTAAGGGATAATCAGATCTCACACTGATTTCTGAATCACCAATTCTTCCGAATCAGTCTGGAGGACAATTCTCCAGATGTGATTGGGAAGTTCTAGAGGAAGAAACTCTCAGTGATCACAAATTTATAAGAACAATTATTTATTCTAATAGGAAAACTATTCCATTCTATAAAACGTTAAAATAATCACTTAAGGATTGTCTCCTTTCATTCCCAAATTAATTTTAATGTTGAATAATGTTAATAATGGATATCAATTAAATGAAGCTTCTCACTTTCTTCCAAACAGGCATTGTTAAAGCATGCACTAAGGCGTATAGAATCAAAACTATGATAAAAAATAAGCCTCTTACTTGGTGGAACTCACAACATGACACAATAAAAACAATGATTAAATGCTTTTAGAAAAAAGAATGCAAATCTCGGAAGGGTAAAAGAAAACTTTATTTCGATTTACTCTAAAACAAGAGAAATCTACAAAAAAGACATTCTCCATGCATAACATCAAGTCTGGAGAAAATTCTGTTCAGAATCAGGTAACCCTTTTGGGAAATCTTTTAAGACCACAGTTAAAACTTCATTTTCTTCATCTGAAATCTTTAAAGCTATAGTTGTATCTGGAAATGGGAATAACAAAAAAAGTTGGCTAGAAACTTTTGAAAAAAAATCTATACCATAAGTCCCCAAGAATCTATTTCTTGTACTCTGGAAATTTTCTCTTTTGCGGTTGCTTTTGTAAAATAAGAAATAAAAAAAAATACAAACGCTTTCAAAAGGGAAAACTCAGATAATCAAGTTCATAATATTAATGCTGATTATTGTCCAGATATCTTCCATAAGCCTTTTAATAAATGTCTACAGTTTAATACTTTTCCAAATGTTTTTTAAATAAGAGTTATTTATTAAAAAAAGGAAAAGACAAAAGAGATGTGTACTAATGTACTAATTTCTCTTCTCCTTACTATAGGTATTTTTTTTAAAACTCTTAACTCAAAGATCTCACTTTAAACTTCAAGAAGAAATTAAGCTAAAACTTATACAATATGGAGGTAGATCAGTCGATGACACGCTCATAGCTCTAATGGACTTCGTTCACGATAGAAACAACAACAGCAGCACATTGTAATTATTTCATTAGATATTAAAGGTGCATTTGATAACCTACAATATATTTCAATCCGAAATAGAATGAAATAAGTCCTCCAACCTACAGATTAGTTCAAACAATTCAAACTAGTTTCAAACAATTCAAACTAGTGAAGGTTTAGTAATCTAGAAAAAAACAAAAGATTGTCATCAAAGTTATTGTAAAGACCAATAATTTGGAATCTTGTACTTAATTATCAATGACCTCCTGCAGTGAATTTCCATGCCGTTGCAGACGACTTTATATCTGCCATTGAATGTTCTACTGGACGTGGACTTGAAAAATGGAAATGAATTCGTGGAAGTGGTTTCCTTCAGAAATTTCAAATTCAGGAAGATAAACAACAATGTTAAATGTTAAGGATTCCAAATAAAAGCAAACACATATTTTCAGTGGATTATAAACATCAAATTTGTTATTTAAGGACAAAAACATTATATTTATTTTTAACGTTTCTTGCTCATTAAAGCAAGCTCACGCCCATGCAGACGAGGAAGATATAATTCATCTGGAATGAGTTTACATTTCCATTTTTTTGTAATTAATTACGCTAGTGTAGCGATTTATATTCATGAAGCAACATACCACCGCTCATTGGTATGTATAACTAAACATGCAACAACTTGTACAAGAAAATCATATGAATAGGAAAGATACAAGTTTTAAATACATGTCTCTTAAAAATTCCAATCTGCGTTTTTACATCAGAACTCTAATTCTACTATAAATATCATAATAAATATCAATTATTCTGCCTAGAAACCATATATAAGTAAGTAAATTATCTCGACAAATAGCAATAAATCACCAATATTTACATTATTATTTTCAAGTACCCATTTGTTTCTTGGTTTCAATTGATTTAAGTAAATATGGTACAATTTGTGTCCATACTAACTGATTTGTTTTAGTTATTTTCCCGTTTATCAAATTTATTGTTTTTAAACTACATTCTAAAATAGCATTCATTGAATCAAAAAAATGGGCAGGAGTTAAAATTTCGAAGTCATCACTATCAGTAGAAATTGGACTCAATGGCCTAGAATTCAAAATTACTTCATTTTGTATACATACAGTTAAAAACTCTTCATAGTTAAAACTACCACCTTGAATTACTCTTTTAAAATGAAGCTTAAATGATTTAATAGCCACTTTCTACAGACCATCAAAATTTGGGGCACCAGGGGGAATAAGTTTTCATTCACTACCTTATTCACATAAATATGAAGATAACTTAATAACAGGATTGATAACAAACTCATGGAGCTTTTGAATTTCTCTATTTGCACCTACAAAATTATTTGCTTTATCAGAATACAATTTAGAGCATTTTCCTCATCGTGCAATAAATCCTTTTAAGGAAGCTATAAAGGACTCAGATGATAAATCAGAGACAAATGCTCCACTTTAAGTACAAAACAAATAAATGAAGATACATGCATTTCATGCACAATACTGTTTCTTTGTTTACCAATTGTAACGAAACATAACCCACAGATATCTACTACTGTAACATTAAATTTATAACCCAAGGTAACTCTTATCTCTTGGTAAACTACTCATTAATTGGGTTGACACGATAGATTTTACTTTAAAGCAAATAACACATTTTAAAACTATTTTTCTTCAAATAGATTTTCCAGCTGTAGGCCAGAATTTCCCACGTACACGACACAAAAGAGCAGATACTTCTACATGAAAATACATTATATGATTATCAAATAACATTTCTGTAAAAGCATGACTTTTTGGCAAAATTATAGGGTGTTTTTGATCAAACTATACTCTGCATTACTGAAACATTTCACTTACTTTTAATATTCCATCTGAATCTAAAAAAAAAGGATTTAATGAAATGAATCTTTCACATAAACTTTTAATATTTTAATAGTCTTTTAAACTCACAGGAAACTTTTTCTCTTGTATAGATTCTATTAAATATCTTTCAATATTATTGATTTCTGATATTTCAATTGGATCATATAATTTAAATGCTGGGCACTCGGTATTTTTAATAAATATGACTATCTCACGAAACAGCAGAACCATGCTATGTAAAATTAAACTCAGCTGCTAAACTTTCACGTAAATGTTACTTAAACTCAGCAATTGATTCACAAAGTTCACAGTCACTTTTAACAAACTTTTGTTCACACTAGCACTAAATGAATCATAAAAGTACCTAGAAAAATATAATAATATTCAGAAATGTGCTCGTTCCTGTTTGCCAGTGATATGATTTTGTTGATAGGGATACTGTTCTCCAGCCAGGATCAGTTCTCTAGACAGTGAGTTTCGCCACAACTTACTGTGCACGAGTCTGTAAGGATCCACTCCTCACGGAATAAGGTCAGCAAGGTTCTAGTTTGATCTAATATGGTGCCACTGAAAATCAGACGACAATCGAAGAATTTAGCCACTTTGTTGCTCACTGAAGGATTTAAATCACTCAATTGCTTCTTAAATGAGGAAGAACAATATTGAATCCCGCCTGCAGAATAGTTTAAATGACTTAAGCGTCAAGGCTACGAACATTATTTTCATTAATTTCACCAACAATACAGCAACACAAAGTTCAAGTCTCGTGATCGTGAGATTTTTGATTGGGGCAACTCTCGATTTACTAGTTATTATTTTTACCAGTGCTTTAACCGATTACGTAATGGATTTGCAATAAACGACAGTTCCATGACAATGTTCCGAAGCATCAGAAAACCCATGAATCACAATATTCACAGCATGCTCTAGTACAATGCACCTTTTAATTATCTTATTCACAATCTGACGATTTCCCATTAACTGATGTCATTCTCTTGTTTCTGGATCTCGAAACAGATCGGCTCAATCTATGTTGATACTACACATTCGTCGCCTGAAGATCTTCGCTTTCTATACCCCTGGACCCAAAAGTCCAAAGGGATCAAATAGTGTCGCTATAGTTGACAAGATACTTCGCTTAAGGTAAAAATTTGCTAGTTCTACTCTTACTTTGAAAGAAAAATAGTCCTCTATTGGGTTCCAAGACATTTCTAAATTCTACATTTCGATTGATACGGCAAAATCGCATTTCTGTCGGCTAAAGTGGTTTTCGAACTACTCATACAGTGTCATTCCTTCTTTTTTGATATATGGCAATAAGTTGATCCTGCAATTCTTTAGCATCTTGCAAAGTATTAGTACCACTCAGTACGTCGTCCACTGAATACGTATGTAAAAGTCGTTTCTTATGACAGATGCAGCTGTCGGGAACTTTTTCTCTTCATCATTATCTAACTGTCTCAAAGTATACATCGTAGGCTGCGGCACACTAACAGTCCCATATGTAACTATGATTAACTCTTACGTTTTTGGTGTCTCATGTTTCACTTTTTTCCACAATATTCTTTGAGGCCCATGTTGACTCGGGTTAATCAGGATCATACGGTACATTACTTTGATGTCCGAGTTTAAAGCATAAACATGAATCTAAAATCACATCAGGATTGTAAATAAATAATCCTGTATCATGTCTCCTTTGTACTGTGTATCATTTAGACGTCTTCCATTCGTAATCTTTGAGGAACAATTAAAAACTGCACGTAATTTTGTGCTTTCCTTCTCAGGAGGTAGGCGTCATGATAAGTTGCACTTGCACAATAAAATGCATCTGGTTCTTTCTCCTCAGTAATATCCTTCATGTGACACAATCTCTCGTACTCTTTCATGAGTTATCTGTCCAGTTTCAAATATTCTGTATCTTTTGACAATCTCGTCCATATTGGTAATATCTATTTAGAATCACCTAAGCAAGATGGGTCCTGTTTAAGTGGCATTTTTACTACGTACCTGCTTTCTACTTTCCTCCAATGCTTTGTCGCAAATTGTTCCTCACATATAGACTTTTTACTATCACATTTTGATTCTAATTCCTCGAACCCTTCTACTTCCCAAAAATTTCTCAATATTTTATTTAGATCTTCTCTAATCAATTCAACTGATTAACTTATGAATTATTCTGCCAGAATAATTGATTCTATGAATCCAACTGATTAACTTATGAACTGATTAACTTTTTGCAAAAGTAAGTTAGGGTTTCAAATTGAAATTTGTTCGGCTCTCAATAGTTGTATAATAATTAAGCTCCTAACAGCAACTCTATTTTACTTGAGATATTAAAGTTTGTTTTCTATTTGTTTTACAGAATTTAAAACATCACTCTTAATATCTAGAAATATAATAAGGGATAATATAAGCCATCTTTTTAATTACTAACATAGTCAGGTTTCTCTGAAAACTTTTTCCTTATTAGTGACCAATGCTAGTACAGGTTTTCGGTGCCATTGTTTGACCATACTCCGTTTATCCCAAAGTCATTTAGGCAATAAATCTCCTCATTTATCCATTCTTTCTTAAGCTGTAACCTATTTACACATTCACTGCTAATCAAACATTTGACTTCTTACGTATAACATACATCTAACCTCTCTCCATTCTGAACTGTAATCTTTTATTAAACAGCAAATAGCGCTGAACAATGTTTTGGGCTCTTTCCGATTCAAGCTAGAAACAACAACAAGCGGGTATGAACTACCGTAATTCTCACCTTTCCTTTCTATGCATTTTTATTCCTTCTTAGATTTCTTTGTAAATGAATTAATTGGTTGCGTGGATTCCAGTTGAACAATTTTTATATTTGCATTTAAATGCAAAACAATCTTGAGCCAGACATTTAAAACAAGCTTTATGCTCCATTAAAATATCGATTTTCTGGGTACCTATAGGAAGTTGAATTTGGGCCAAGTGTATAGTACGTGAATCTCTTTACACAAAACGCGATTGGAACTCTTTATTCAGACAAAAACACATTCGGAACCGTTTTGTTGTACCGTAAATATTGAAATCAAGTTTTTGTTTCTGCAAAACATTTATCTTCGTTTACATTTAAATCTCTTGAATCTAGGAGCGACGACGAGTTTCCACTAGTTGTCTAGGGTTTAAAATAAGATTCTCCCTGCTAGGATTAGCTAATTCTTTATCTAAAGGCATGAATATTCTATCCTTTACAATTAAATCCCACAGGCATTTAAAAGTGTTAACTCTTCTTAAGTGACAGAAAGAGTGAAAGATCATACTCGATTTCGAGGTAAACTGCAGTAACATTCAAAATCTGATTTTACTGCTTTACGAAAGGTATTAAAACAATTCTCAGGGCGGTTTGATGTTCTTTAAGTTTAACTGCTTTTATATTAACATTATTTTTCAAATTATTTTTCGATATGTAAACCATTAAACGGATAGATTTTTATCCCAAAGTATTCAAAAGAATTTCTGATTTTAATTTTCGAATAAGTTTATGCTATTTAAGTTATCATAATGCTAATAATGTTTCATAATAATGTTTTATCAGTTATGCTATTAAATGCCTTCTCAAAGGACAGAAAATATAAGGGGAATTAACCTTCTCTGTTAGGTAACGGTGTACACAAGGTCTTCATACATTTAATAATTAAGGTTTCTAGATCATCCACAGATTCAGTTTTGAAGTTAATCGTCTTAAAGTCTTTCTTTTAGCAGGTTCTTTAACACTAGCTCTTTTTCTGTTAGTTTACGCTGATGAACCTCTGTATTCATAATAACTTTCTTAATTTTCATTTTCTCTATCTCCAATCGCTCATTTTCTGGTTTTAATCTTTCCAATATCTTCCATTTTCTGTTTAATCGGATTCTTTTACAGATTCATCTATGCTATTAATGAGATCGGTTTCAGTCTTAAAAACCTCATTGCATTTTAATGGTTGTCAAATGCATTCTATTTATTTTAATACTTCTTGCTCACTGTATAGATCACTGTATAGAAATATAATTGCTCTAAGAGTAACATTATATTTTTTTAATAGTAAATTCTCTTTTTTTTCCTAAATTTTCTTCAGATGTGTTTACAATATTTTTCGCATTTAGTATAAATAAAAAAAGACTTTATAATGAAGTATATTTGTACCATATAAAAATTGAACATAATTAATTTTAAATGGAAAAAAAGCTTGTTATTGTTTTCACATTCATTAAAAATCTTCCTTTAAATATATTTTATCAACAACTTTAAAAGATTACTTTGTGCAATTGTTGCCCAAATTTTTCAATTTATATAAGACAGAGAAATATTTCTGAATTTTTCTCGATTTAAAACAGATCAGGAATTATTTATATTCTCAACATTTTAAAGAACACAAATTGATGCCGAATTTAAATCTTATTTATTTAGTTTCTTTTTTTTGTGATTTAATGCGTACTTAAATCACTTTTAATGAATATTTAAACAAATTAATCTTTAAATCAGACAAAAATTAAGTTTTCAACGTCTTTTATGAATATTAAACTTTGCCTGGATTGTTTGTCGAGCTACCATCGCTAATGGGATAAGAGTTAAAAACTTGTTTTAGTAAATATTTATTCATACTCGGGGGCAAATTCTGCAAAGAAACTCCAATGGAAAATATGTGTACTTAAAGAGAAGAAAGCATTAACTTCAGAACACTAAAAGCTTCAGCAAAGAAAATATATTTCTTTAAGTAAATATTGGGACTCCAAAACTATGGAAATTTAAACGTTAGCTACATTTCTATAATATTTATTTTACGTGTATAAAAAGAATTTTTTTTTGCTCTTATATAATGATGTTGGGTTTGTGATATTGCTTACATAAATGGTTTAGTTACAATACTATATCAAAAACAATTATATTAAATCAAACATTTTTAAAATTTATAAAAAAATTCAATGTTTTCTGAATAAAATATTATAGATGGTGTTATAGGTACAAGGCGTAAAAAGATCTCGCTCTCTTTTCATGTTTTTATAATTAAAAAGCAGCATATAAATATTGAGAAAATTCGATGTTTGTTTTGTTGGTTTTTTTTTTAATTTCATCAAATTCTATATGCTACAGCTTATATAAACAATAGATTTGAAATCTATTTACCTTTAAAATTACTTCTATGCATGCATTACAGCACTGTATAAATATGTTGAGGAAATATCCACTAAAACTTTCTTATCGATTGCTTTTAACATAATTGCTTTTTTTTTTTTTAAAGAAAGAAAAATAATGAACAATTTTTGTTTTTAATTTTTCCCTTTTTTCTTGTTTTTAAGTAACATTGAGAATGTTGTTAAAATGCATTCAATTATTTTCTACAATTTTAAATTTTTGAATATTAAATGTCACAATCAATTTTTATATAAACAAAAACAATTTATATCTATTCAAAGCAATTAAAAGTTCTCAACATCTGAGATACATAAGAAAATGGTTCCTTTTCAATAATGTAAAAGTTTCATTAATAAAACTCCCTTAATGCTTTTCAAAAAAAAAATTTGGGTATGAATTTTATCCTTGACGTAAGAGGCTTAGAAACATTCTTGCATTAAAATCAACACTAGACGCCATTTTAATGAAAGAAAAATGTCATTGAAAAAAGGCAATTAGAAAATTTTAAGCTTTCCCATTTATTTTTAATACATAAGTTCAATATTTGCCTAGATTTATCAGTACTAAAAGAGCAATAAAATTAAAAAATGAAAATTTTTGTTGCAAAATTTTATTTTGAAAGCATTTTTTAGATCATTATTATTTTTTATATAATTCAACTATGCCTTATTTATAAATACAATAGAAGAACAGAAAATAGGAAAAAAATATTCATGAATATTAAATGATGAATTGAAAAGAAATAAATAAAATAAGTCACTTAAAAGTCATTTTTTAATCCTCAAGGACATTCGGTAAAAAATTCAATAACTGTATAAATAGTAAAAAAATCTGGGGAGTTATACTTCCACACAATAAAGAATCTCGGAGCTTTAGTCAAAGATATTTCTTCAAATAAAATATGTCCTGTTCAATACGTGTGTCTTGTTTATGCTCGCTTTCTCATAATTTGGGTACAGATACAATTTGATTGTTTATCCCTCATAAAGTGGTTTCTTTATAAAAAAAAATGTTCATTAAATGTATGCTTAGTGTGTCATTAATTTCGCAGTATTTATTTAACAATCTGTAATGAAATTATTATGCTATGTTTAATTTCGAAATATAATTATGAAATATTATTATAAATATCGAAATATTATTATAAATTTCGAATATTAATTATAATTGAGAAATAAAATAAATGATTTTATTTCTCAATTATAACAAAAATACAAATTTCATCTGAGTTTTAAAAAAAGGAAATTTATTTCTGTCATTGATTAAAGTAAGAGCATTTAGTAAAAACGGAATATATTAGCTAATTTTAGGTTTATTATTCAAATGTTTCTAAATTTAAGAATAATTTTCTCATTTTACTGCATCATACTTATGGCATCTATTCTTATAACCATTCTTTAAGTAAGTATCTTATTAAACAATCTACATAATTATATTTTTATATGAAATTCAATTTCAAAGTAAAATTGAGTTCTGAAATCAACAATTATTAATGAATTTAAGAGTAATTTTAATGAATTTAAGTAATAAAATTTTGTAGAAAGATCTTAGTGAACCATTGTTTTTTTTTACAATACTTTAGTGTTTATTGTATCTTCTGCTTTATTTATTTTATCTTACAATCATTAACAAAAAGTAAATATACTGTAATTTGGATATCGAAGGAAAACAATCTACAATATATTGTGTAATTTTTAAAAAAAAAAGTTCAACAGATGTTTTAACTCCTTCTGTTACTCAAGTTCTGAAATATTTTAGAGAAAGAAAAGTAACAATTTTGTAGCAATGTACAATTTGAAGAACTCTACTTTCACACTGTTGTTTTCACAGCAGAAGCACTATTTTCCATAGGATGGAAAATAGTGTTCAAAAACAACAACCAGTTAACACAAAAATCCTCAAATAAATTTCTCCTTTCAAGATGTATTCGTAAACACAGTGCATTCTGGGAAGATAATTCGAAAAATGGAGCAAACAGAAGGTGAACAAAAAACTGTTCCGTTATCTACTATATCCATCTATTCTTTATGCAAATTTTAAATACATATACTACTATGTCCAAAACGTAAGACCAGTTTTCAATTTAAGTTTCCCGGGCATACGGTATTTCAATTTTTATTTCTTTTTGAGGTTGTTGGTACTGTCTTTGACATCTGTGTGAGATTTTACGTCAAAATATTCATTAGTGTTTGAGTTACGCTTGGTTTTGAGAGACACTGAAACTGATTCCGGCGATTTTTGAAAAGTCTCTTCTTTTGACTCAAAACGGTGTCCCCGGTATGGTTTTTTACATTTAGAGAATAGCCAGAAGTAGTACGATACTAAATCAGACGAATACGGTGGTTGTGGAATGATATGGGTTCATTTTTGGGGAAAAAGTCATAAAGAATCAATGCAGTATGAGCAGGCGCATTCAGTGTTTTCGGTACCATTCGAGATTTGACGCGTTTGAGGCCCAAAACATCTTTTAAAGTGGACTTTTGAAATTCCAACATATTGAGCAAGGTCTCTAATTGTAAATCGGCTGTTTGCAAGCTCCAAATCTTTATTTTGGACGGGAGCTTCGTCGGTTGGTGATCGGTCAGAGGGCTCTTCGTCTTCAACGCGTTCTCTGCATTCTTTGAACTGTTTTTAACACTTCTAAACATTTCTTTACGATTCATGCTCATCGAATGTCTTCTGCAACATTCTATACGTTTCCTTTATGATTATATTTTCCCCACAATAAAACTATTATGAATACATTATCCTATATTATCCTTATGTTTACATTGTTACAGTGAGAAATATGCAAACTATATTAAAATGTAATTCATTCTACCATAATTATGTATGTAAATAACTTATCAAAATTAAATGATTGGTTCAAGCATAAAAATATTGCAAATTTACAAAACATTAAATTTTAAAGAATATAATTCGCAAATATCATATGACACCAATTTCGATAGAAATAAAATTCCTGTTGTTCATCATTTTTATAATAAATTTTATCATTAAGTATGACGCTGCCGCTAAAATGTCAGTATATTATATAATAAAATAACATGACTTTCAAAATACGATTAAAACGGAAACAAATTTTACTAATATAGCTTTCAATTAAAAATAAAATATCTTTAAAAGAATATCGTAAAAATAATTATTTAAATTACATTGTATATTTTATCTGAGAAATTACACATTTTATTTACTTTTTAAATAAATATAAGGATAGATATTAATTAAATAGAAAATAAGTTTACATGAAATGCAGCTTTGTGTTTGGTGTTAGTTCTTTTTTTATTTTTTATCGCCTTTCAAATTCTACTTTATCCTTTCTTTCATTTTCCTTAAATTTAACTTGACAACGTTTGTTGTATTCCTACTAAATGCACTTTCCATGCACATTTCGGTGCCATAAATTGGCAATTATGAAAAAACGCTAGATATTCAAATATTCGAAGAGTAATCCCTTTTCTTAGATAAGGTGCATTTGTGTTTCACGATCATTTCATTATAATTCTCTTCAACTCTGAGTAATTTGAAATCTTCAACCCGGAGATTAAGATAAACCAAGTGAATAAGGAAGCATAACGGCCCGTTTTTGCTGAAGTTTACTCCTGTAATGAGAGCTTTAAAGAAAATAAACAAACTCAGTAGGAAAAAATGTAAAGCGTCTGGTCGCTACATTTACATCTCTTTGCATCAACAAAGTCTTTTCACTCCCAAACACAAAGAGTTAAAAAGAAATACATAAGCGTAATTTTATGTTTTGCTGCTTACAAATTGCTGATTTTCTTTTCTTTTTCCTGGGTTTCCTCTTCGTTTGGAAGTATTTTTGCTTTATTGTGTGACGAAAAATGGAAAGAAAAGTAATTTCAAATGCGGACCAAATCTCAGATGCATGTGGAGAATTTGAAACATCCGTCGCCCCGTGGTAAGGATTCCGTAAAACACAGATACGTGTTTATCATCCGCAGAACACAGATATAATAGATATAGCACCATTCCGTGCATGAATTTACAATTCGTTTTTGGAATCCGCAATTTCCGAAATAAATGTTCCGGTGTTTTATTTTAGCCAAAGTTTAAGCAAAATGTAAATTTTCAAAAGATCACATATATATGTATCACATTTATTTTTCACTTATTATTTGTTATGGTGTTTGTATGAATAATAATAAATTGTAGACAGATATAATGTTATATTAATAACGTATATGTAATTCCTAAATTGTTTTTTTCTAAATATTAAAATTATGATTGTAATTAAATGAAAAGTATTTAATTTATAGTATGAAACAATAAAAAAATTAAGGTATGTTTATGTTTTTCAGCCTACAAATTTCTGATTTTCCTTTCCTTATATGTAATTCCTAAATTGTTTTTTTCTAAATGTTTAAAATTATGATTGTAATTAAATGAAAAGTATTTAATTTATAGTATGAAACAACAAAAAAATTAAGGTATGTTTATGTTTTTCAGCCTACAAATTTAAAATTATGCTTGTAATTTGAAATTATTTAATTTTTTGAAACAATAAAAAAAATTAAGGTATGTTTATTTTTGTTACAAAGAATATTTGTTTTCTTTGTTATGATTGTAATTAAATGAAAAGTATTTAATTTATAGTATGAAACAATAAAAAAATTAAGGTATGTTTATGTTTTTCTGCCCTACAAATTTCTGATTTTCCTTTCTTTTTCCTCTTTCGTTTAGAAGTTTGTTTTCTTTGTTGTTTAAGCAAAAATACAAAATAAAAATTTTTAAATGAAATATTTAACTTTACTGGAAATAAATAAATTATATTATGAAATTGAATAAGTATATAATTATGCATTTCACATTAATTATTATATTATATACATAAAAGTAAGTAAATGAGCTTTCGCACTTTCCAAAGTAAATTAAGAAAAATGTAATTTTAACGGGAAAAAATAAGTTTTATTTGGTAGTGTTATATGGTTCGGTTAATATCAACTATTATAAAAAAGTATAATATAACCTCAGTATAGTATAAGCTGATAGCCTTAATATAACTAGGACTTAAACCATTGTCAATTATTATTAATTATGTAGTTTATTTTTATATTTAAATGCTTGCTTAGACATATTATCATGAAAGAAATTTTAAAACCATTTGGTTAAATTTCGGTTAGATTTCAATACTTTTATAACACTTGAGTAATTTTTAAATTGATTAATTAAAAAGGGTAAGGTTAAAGTTATAACGTCTGTAATTTTATAGAAAAAAAGAAAGATCAGCAATCCCATTGTTATCAAGTAATCATATATAAATATATATATATATATATATATATATATATCCTCTAATACGACAGTAATTGTATATATATATATATATATATATAGACAATTACTGTCTTATTAGAGGATACATTAAAAAAAATAAAATTCAAATACATCTGATAATTTATTTACTATATATACAGTAAACAAATATTGCTAATAGCGTTTTTAATAATATTTTTTACATGAATGAAATTAATTATTATTGCATGTTATTGTTTTAAGTCAAACTAGAATAACTTTTAAAAAAAAAAAGGCTTCGCAATAGATTTAGTAAAGTTGTGAAGCAATTGTTCATAATAAATATAATTAAAAAATAAATTTGTAATAGAAAACCAGCTATTTTTTCAAGATTGTAACAATTTTATTTGTTGCATTGTCTTAAAAAAACTCAATTATTACACTTTTTAAAATGAAAACGTATTCTAAGGTAACAATAAAAGCATTAATTTTATAATAAAATAGTTTTAATTAAAGGATTGTATAATTATATTTGAGACTAAATCTAAGTTTGAATGTGTGAATTGAACACTTGATATATTTTAACTATCGGGAAAAATCAGCTGCTGTTATTTTCTGGAAACAGATTCATTGATAAAAATCTAATTATTTTTAACCATTTTTTATATTTCCATACAAATATGCATAATTCAATAAACTTAAATTTAAAAAAAATAACGAAATTATAATTACGTCTTGTAATTCTTAATGAACAAAAACGTTTATGAGTTAGAATTAAATTAAATATTTTCTGTAAGACATTTTTTATACAATAAAAAAAAATTTGTTCCATTATCGTAAAAACAGCTTTATCTATAAGATACATAATTAAATAATCACTTGTTTATATCTCAATTATTGTGTACCAAACTATATAAACTTAACAAATTAAAATTTATCAAAAACATAGTTATATTTTTGTAATCTTGTAGCTCTAGTCAAGCTAAATAATTTCCTTTGAATTACAAAGAAATTAAAAAAATTTTTTTGATTTACATTGGTAGATAAATAATATGTTTACGTATAGACAGCATATTAGAATATGTGTATATTTTTTATTGTCTTTTATGTAGTTTTGCAATTAGTTAAGCTAAATAATTTATTATGAGTTACAATGAAATTAAAAAAAAAAATATGATGCATAGTGGAAGAAAATAATATATTTATTTATAGAGCATATATTAGAATATATATATATTTTGCAATGATACATAAGACTAATTGATTTTTTTCCTATTTAACATATTTTTCTCAAAACAATTGTTACTTTTTAAAATTTATGTGTATGTGAAAATGCATTCGTATACACAGAAGTAATTTTAGATTTTATTACCATTTATAAAACTTAAAAATTAAAATGTTTTATATGAAAAAAAATTCCTTGTTTTATTAATTATTAAATAAAATATTGAAAGTAAATAAACTTTATTTTCCTTCCTTCCTATAAGTCGCCACCATAATAATATTTTAATCACTTTGATTTATGAGATTAAATATTAATAAATTTGCTTTATTCTTGCCCCAATGAATGGCAATGTGCTTTAGCTGGTGTACAAGCAGTAAATGTTTGATTCTTTATCTTGGCTTTGATTTCAGGCACTACTTTAAAAGATTTTTAATTGTATTGAACTGTGAGAAAATATTTTTTGACACTCTGGGTACTTCTATTATGTCAACCAAATATAATCGCGTTACTGTTATTGGTAACATTTAATCTCTTCTACACTGTCATAAAGCAATCAATTATTTGCATACAAGTGTGATAAATATTAAGTGACTACTGTCTTTTTATATTTTAAAGTAATCAATAATGTTCTGAGGTATTATAGATAAATAAAGAGAAAATCAAAGAAAGACAAATATTTGACTTTAGTAGTAGTAGTATTACTGTAGTAGTAGACTTTAGTAGTATTTTAGTAGACTTTACTGTGTCCCATCTTTAAAAGATTCAATGTGAAACCTTTATTTGAATAATTACTGAATTACTGTGTTTCAATAAAACAATTGTGTTCAACATTGAAAAAAAAAATATCTGAACATGGTATTTAAATTTAACACTAATTCTGACGCATTTATCTTAATATTTATTCAATAAACAATACGTAGGAACTACACTGAAAGAGTTTTTAATTCCTTTAACTCCTTGAAAAAACTATTTTTTATCTGAAGTGGTTTGCACATTTTTTTTTCTTTCGTATAAATAAAAGGACTTGAAATAGAAACCACAGACAAAGCGCAAACATGTCAATGGCCTAAACAAGTTCTTAAATATTCAAAAATTGAAAAAAAACACTCCCAAAATAATTTTTATTTTTGACACCCCTCTTGACATTGAATCTCTCCTGCATCTTTCAACGTCATGAAGTTTCTTTGACGGTATATTTTACCTTCAAAAAACTGCCACATCTATCAATAGATGTTTTTAAGGATGTCTTTTTTCTAAAGAATACTTAACAAAAAGTAGGAGAAGTACCTTGTTCTGTGATGTTAATAAGACACAAGATGCTTGACATTAGGTATCAGTGTCAAAAACGAGAAAATGTAACAAAAACCTGGTATCTTAGAATTCGAAAATCCCATTAATTATTTAATTCCTTTAATTTTTTTTTTCTTCTAAATACATTAATTTTATTTAAGAATATTTGCTGAGTGAGCTCCACAGGAATCTAAGGTCTTAAAAAATATAAATCGAGCTTTTCAGCAATTTTTATTAATAGGCTCATAGAGTTCTAATTATAGCAAAATTATTTATCTGTATTGGTTTTTCTGTAACATTATTTATGATCTATATTATTTGAAAGATAAATAAATGTTTATGAAGACATTTTGAAATACATAAACTTTAAAAGAAATTGATGAAACATTTAATAATAAATAAGTTGGATAAAATCTTATTTGAATGCTATGTAATTCCTGAGCAAATTTGTCATTGGGGTTATATAATTCATATACCTTATAACTGTAAAAATTTTAGATAAGAATTAAAAATAAGAATTTAATAATTATTTCAATTTATTAATTGTTAAAAATCATGTGGTTTGAGTATTCATTTAAAAAATTGAAGGTGAGACTTAGTAGCATACAATTGCAGAATTTTTTTTTACCTATGATATTTGTAATGTATTAAAACTTAAAAATCCTGTAGTTTAATTAGTATTATGTAATTTTAGATTGTTTACCGCAAAAAAAAATTATAATTTATTTTAGTGATAAATTAAATATTTAATTTAAAAATATTATTATATTTAAGTCAATCAATTTATTGAATTAATTTTATTATATTTTGCAAAGACAAAAAAAATATTTTAATTTTACAATATTTTAATGAATTCTTAGAAAACATTTTAAATTAAAATAACTTTAATAGGAATATTTATTTTCTTCCAACTGAAAGAATTGCATACTGGTTATTGTAGATTTTGAATGAACTACAATAGGTTTTTTTTCACATTTATTTATATTAATTATTTTATGTGCTTTAAAAAAATATCCTTTGAAAAAGACAAAGTAAAGTATTTTAATTTTTTTTTACTTATTCGTGTTAACCTCACAGGTGTGTTGTGTTGACAATCAAAATAAAACTCACAGACGAGAGAGAAAAACTTTTTGCGATAGAGGAGGGACAGAGAAAGCTTTCTTTTCAGAGGAAAAGAGCCCAAGAAAAAGACACAATCTCAGCTCGTACCAGGCAGTCAAGGGTTTTTCATTTTCATGTCCGAAGTGTTTGTTGAGGAGTTTCCGTTCAGATTACTTGGACGCTGAACGAGCGAAATTTGCTTTTTTTGCTTCAGCGAAAACATTTCTTTATTCATAATAAAAAAGAACAAGAAAAAAAAATGAAAATTTGATTTGGTCTATTCAAAATTTTACAACGACATTTTTCTCTCCTCTTCTATAAGAATTTTTATTTACTTGTCTAATACGGAATAATGCTTAGTTTATTTTTTAGGATTTGGTTTTTATTGATGCATACAATTTTCTGTGATAAGTTATTGAAAAGTTTCATAACCTGAAAAAAAAAATTGAAATGCCTTTTTATTGTTTGTTTAGGCAAAATGATATAAATGTTCAGCGAGTTTGAAATGCTAATATTTCGATTAAAAGCTATATTTAGCAATTCCTTAATCATTAACAAGATAATTATTGAAATTTAAAGAAAGTACGTATATTTTAATGCAATTTCAATCAATTAAATGCATTGAAAGTTCTAATTTTACATGGTTTTAAGAATTTTAGGTTGTTTATCACAAAAAAAAATTTATTTATATTGATAAAAAATATTTAAATTAAAAGTTTTAATATTATTATATTAAAGTCAATTAATTTTGATGAAATTTGAATTTTAGGGAAGAGCAATATATATATATAATTTTGCAAAGACAAACAAAATATCATTTTACTTTTATAATATTTTAATGAATTCATTGAAAGCATTTTTAATTAAAATAATTTAAATATGAATATTTATTTTCTTTCAACTAAGATATTTGCAAACTGCATATTGTAGATTTTGAATGAACATCAATTGGTTTTTTTTTCACATTTATTTGTATTATTTTATATGCTTCAAAGAAATATCCTTTGAAAAACCATAGTGAAACATTTTTTTTTTTTTAAAAATTAGTGTTAAGCTTAGTATTATTCTAATTTACTTTTAATTTTACATACTCAGAAATTGAAACACTCATTCAACACTTCAATATCAAATTAGCCAAAGAATGTCTTTCACATATAACAAATGTCTTGTGTAGACAATCAAAATGAAGCTCACAGACCAGAGAGAAAAACTTTTTTGTGATAGAAGAGGGACAGAAAAAGCTTTCTTTTGTGAGCAAAAGAGCCCAAGAAAAGGACACAATCTCAGCTCGCCCCAGGCAGTCAAGGGTTTTTCATTTTCATGTCCGCAGTGTTTGCTGAGGAGTTCCCCTTCAGATTACCTGGATTTCGATGAGCGAGCGAATTTTGCTTTTTTTGCTTCAGAGAAAACATTTCTTTATTCATAATAAAAAAATACATGAAAAAATAAAAATATGATTTGGTCTATTCAAAATTTTACAGCGAGGTTTTCTTCTCGTTTTCTATAACAATTTTTATTTGCTTGTCTAATACGGAATATTGCTTAGTTTATTTTTTTAATACATGGTTTATTTTTATGCATACATTTTCAATGTTTGTTATTGAAAAGAATTGTAACCTGAAAAAAATTGAAATGTTTTCTACTTTATGTATTCAAAATGGTATAAATGTTCAATAAGTTTGAAATGCTAATATTTCTATTAAAGCTTTATTTATGAACTGAAATGTATTAATATAATTATATAAATTTTAAGAAAAACATTTATTTTAATGAAATTTCAATCAATTAAATATATTTAAAGTTGTAGTTTTATGTATTATTTGATATGGTAATCAATAAAGCTTCATTTTTATTAAAAATAAATTCAATAAATAAAAATTCATATAAAAATATTTATAAATTTCATTTCTGTACTATAAAATATAATAATAAAATATAATTTTTATAGAGTGAAAACTAATTATTGGTATGCTATTTTTAATCTATTAATTGGTATGTTATTTTTAATCAATTTATTGCTATGATATTTCAAATCTATGATTTGGTATGATATTTTTAATCTATTGATTGTCTGTATATTTATGTTCAAAATTAGGCATATTAATTAGTATTGTGTAATTTTAGATTGTTACCCATAAAAAAATTATAATTTATTTTATTGATAAAAAATATTTAAATTAAAAAAACATTATTATGTTTAAATCAATTATTTTAAATGAATTTTACATTTTTGGAAACAACACGAAATATTTGTCTTTTGACAAGACGAAATAATTTATTTTACTATTACAAAATTTTAATGAATTCTTAGGGAACATTTATCATTAAAATAATTTAAATAAGATTATTTATTTTCTTCAAACTAAAAGAACCGGATGGTGTAGATTTTTAATGGACTGCAATAAGTTTCTTTTTTTCATTTATTGTTATTAATTATTTTATGTGCTTCAAAGAAATATCATTTGACCACATGCAGAATGAAATATTTTTCTATTTTACAAATTAGTGTTAAGCTCAGAGTTTTTCTAATTTATTTTTAATTTTACATTCTCAAAAATATATTCAACACTTCAATATCAAATTTCACCAAGGAATTTCTTTCACGTATAACAAACGTCTTTTGTTGACAATCAAAATAAAACTCACAGACGAGAGAGAAAAACTTTTTGTGATAGAGGAGGGACAGAGAGAGCTTTCTTTTGTGAGGAAAAGATCCCAAGAAAAGGACACAATCTCAGCTTGCCCCAGGCAGTCAAGGGTTTTTCATTTTCATGTCCGCAGTGTTTGTTGAATTCAGATTACCTGGACGCTGAGCGAGCGAAATTTGCTTTTTTTGCTTCAGTTGAAAACTTTTCTTTATTCATCCTAAAAAATAAACTAAGCATTATTCCTTATTAGACAAGAAAATAAAAATTCAATGACAAGAACAAGAAAAAAAATGAAAACTTGGTTTGGTGTATTCAAAATTTTACGACGACGTTTTTCTCTCCTCTCCTATAAGAATTTTTATTTGCTTGTCTAATAAGGAATAATGCTTAGTTTATTTTTTAGGATTTGGTTTTTATTCATGCATACAATTTTCTGTGATAAGTTGTTGAAAAGATTCATAACCTGGAAAAAAAATTAAATGCCATTTTATTGTTTATTTAGGCAAAATGATATAAATGTTTAGCAAGTTTGAAATGCTAATATTTCGATTAAAAGCTTTATTTAGCAATTGCTTAAGTATTAAGAATATAATTATTGATATTTAAAGAAAGTACGTATATTTTAATGCAATTTCAATCAATTAAATGCATTGAAAGTTCTAATTTTACATGGTTTTAAGAATTTTAGGTTGTTGATCACACAAAAAAAATTAATTTATATTGATAAAAATATATTTAAATTAAATGTTTTAATATTATTATATTAAAGTCAATTAATTATGATGAATTTTGAATTTTAGGGAAGAGCAATATATATATATTATTTTGCAAAGACAAACAAAATATCATTTTACTTTTACAATATTTGAATGAATTTTTTGAAAGCATTTTTAATTAAAATAATTTAAATATGAATATTTATTTTCTTTCAACTAAGATATCTGCAAACTGCATATTGTAGATTTTGAATGAACTTGAATAGGTTTTTTTTCACATTTATTTGTATTATTTTATATGCTTCAAAGAAATATCCTTTGAAAAACCATAGTGAAACATTTTTCTTTTATAAAAATTCGTGTTAAGCTTAGTATTATTCTAATTTTCTTTTAATTTAGATACTGAGAAATACAAACATTCATTCAATACTTCAATATCAAATTAGCCAAAGAATTTCTTTCACATATAACAAATGTCTTGTGTCGACAATCAAAATGAAGCTCACAGACGAGAGAGAAAAATTTTTTGTGATAGAGGAGGGACAGAGAAAGCTTTCTTTGTGAGCAAAAGAGCACAAGAAAAGGACACAATCTCAGCTCGCCCCAGGCAGTCAAGGGTTTTTCATTTTCATGTCCGCACTTCTGGTTGAGTTCAGATTACCTGGACGCTGAGAGAGCGAAGTTCGCTTCTTTTGCTTCAGTGAAAACATTTCTTTATTCATAATAAAAAAGTACAAGAAAAAATAAAAATATGATTTGATCTATTCAAAATTTTACAGTGAGGTTTTCCTCTCTTTTTCTATAAAATTTTTTATTTTCTCGTCTAACATGGAATAATGCTTAGCTTATTTTTTAGGATTGGGTGTATTTTGATGCATACAATTTTCTCTGATATGTTATTGAAACGAACAATAAGCAGAAAGAAAATTGAAATGGTTTTTTTTATTATTTGTTTAGACAAAAAGGTATAAATGTTAAGTAAGTTTGAAATTCTAAGAATTCTATTAAAACTTTATTTAGCAATTACTAAATATTAAGAATGTGATTATTTAGAATGTAAGGAAAATTATTTTTTTAATGTTAATTTATTCAATCAAATATTTTAAAAGTTGCAGTTTTATTTAATATTTGATATGAAAATCAATAAACCTTCATTTTTGCTTCATCATACGAGTTAAACTTAAAAATCTGGATTGATTAATGAATAATGCTCTTTCTATATAAACTGATTTTAATTTTTAAGAAAACATGTGAAATTACCTTTTGAAAGAATCTAATTAAAAATTATTTGACATCTTTGACTTTACAGCAAAACTAAATTCTTTCTCAATAACTATATCAATGATTAAAAATTTCAAGAATTTTAGGTATATATTTTACATGATAAACAGTTAAAAAGTCTAATATTAAAGTAATTCAGTTTTTAAAATGACTAGGATTGCTTGTGTAGAAATTCAAATCAGAATAATTAAGGTTCAAAATTTTAAAAAAGTATTAAAAAAATTTCGCAATTATGAAGACGCACATCCACTTTTTAGAATACTATTTTTTTTTTGTAATAACTAAATATAAAAAAAAAATAATTTATGCATAAATGGAATTTCCCTAATTTAATTTAACAGCTTTCCATTTAGATTAACAAATAAATGTTTTGATTCAAAAAGAGAGAAAAAAACTCGTTTTAAAATACTGAAGAGATCAAATTATATTTTTTCACTTCTTTTTTATAATAAAATAAATTTTTCTCAGCTTCCAGGCAATTTGAACATTAACTCCACAGCAAAAACTGCTCACACGAAAATGAAAAACACTAGACTGCCTGGGGCAAACTGAGAATGTGCCACTTTCATGGGCTCATTCGCTCCCATACCAAATTTTCTCTGTACATCTTCTATCAAAGAGGTATATATACTCAAAATACTTTATCTTGATTGCCAACATAAAATGATTGTTTATAACGACGAATTCCCTTAATGAAATGAAAAAAAAATCTTTTTAATGTAAATTATAATTAAAATATAATTAAAAAAGATAATTTAATCGAAATTAATGAATAAAAAATATTTCTCAATTGAAAACATCGAATTGTAAAATATTTATTATTTATAACTATTGAAAAACATATCTGAGTATTTTTAAAAAAATCATTCAATATGTGTTTTAATTATAAAAAGCTAGTTATTTAATATCTTATTTGTTAATAAAGATACTTATTAAATAATTCCGTTAGAATTGTTTTGATGTAAATTTTAAATTATCTGCACAAGGTTATATTCTTTTAACTTCACAAATAAAGGTTAAATGATATATTTCTGTTTATAAAAAAAGTTTGATTTAAAATATTTTTTAAGAAATTATAAATTTAGATAATCTTTTCATTGTAATTTTATTTTAAAAATATAATAGTTTCTCATCTGTGTAGTAAACGATCACATAATATTATTATATTAAATTTATAAATAAATATTCAGATTATATGTAAATATGTGTTGCATCATATGTTATTATATGTACACTCATGTCCCTGAATTAAGATAATTCAGAATCACACAGAAATTGAACTCTAAAATAAAAATTCCACCTGTAGAATTATCACACACATCTTGAAGAAGAATATGCAAATTACAGGAAACCACCAGATGGCGCGAAAAGTACGTCACAATGACGAGAGTGTAAGAGAGGGGTATATAAGGAATGGTGGCAAAGAAGTAAAATTGTTACAAGCGCTTTAAAAGCCTTTCAGTGTTATAACCGCATAGTTATGGCACAAAGGAAGCATTAGGATGATTTTTTACGTGGTAGAATTATCGGACGACTGGAATGTGGACGTACCCAGCTGGAAGTATCCGAGGAACATGGAATCGCCCAGAGTGTCATCTCCAGGCTTTGACAACGATTCCAAGATGATGGTAATGTGAGTAGATGTTACAGCACAGGTCGCCCCCGAGTTACAACGCCGAATGAGGACCGGTATTTAGCAGTTACTGCCAAAAGAAACAGACGGAGCACAGCATCAGACCTGTCTCGTCAGCTCTCTTCAGCTACGGTACGACAGTTTCAAGGCAGACCGTGTACAGACGCTTAGGGCACATTGGTCTATATGCTCGTAGGCCTGTCAGATGTGTTTCCCTTACCGCAACTCACTGTCGCCTGCGATTAACCTGGAATAGAGAGCATGCATTGTGGCACCGCAACAGTGGTCTGGTGTCATGTTTTCCGACGATTCCAGGTTTAGTTTGCAGTCTGATTCTAGCCGGACTTTCATATGGAGAGCGCCAGGTACCCGTTACCACCAAGATAACGCCATTGAACGACACCGTTACGGTGGTGCAGGATGGCTCGTTTGGGGAGGAATTATTCTTGGTTCCAGAACTCACCTGCATGTTCAGAGTGACAGGCCATGACAGGCCACATCTATCATGATGTCATTCTGGAACAACATGTACGTTTGTTTCGGTGTGCCATGGGTGCTGAATTTCTGTTTATGGATGACAACGCCCATCCTCACCGTGCAAATATTGTAGACGAATGCCTTCATTTGGAGGATATCCCCCGTATGGATTGGCCAGCATACTCACCGGACTTGAATCCAATAGAGCATGTGTGGCATATGCTTGGCCGACGAATTGCAGCCCGTCAACCCCCTCCCACCTGCCAACTGGAATTTCGGAGGGCATTGCTTGATGTGTGCTGTAATATTCCCCAAGATCAGATTGATAATTTGATACTCAGCATGCCTAGGCGTTCTAAGGCCTGTATTGCATCGTCCGGGAGACATACTCCATATTAACCATCATACTAACCATGTTATATTGTTTTTTGTAAATAGGTTTCTTTTGAAATTGGCTCCAGGGAGTAAAAATTGCAATTTTTATTAATTATGTAAATTATATAGCATCTTTTTTGCTCTTTACCTTTTGTTTAATAAATAGACTTTACAAATAAGTCAAATTTGTTTTGCTTCTGTTTCTTTCTTTGCCTGAACTTCATTATCCTTAATTTATGGACATGAGTGTATATGATATAGATATTCATATATTGTAAAGAAATGATACGTGTATCAATATTTTACAAACATATGTAAACACAAATGGATTTAAAGTTTGTTTTTTTACATTTCTTCTTAAGTTTATAAACTGAACATTTTTCATTTCTGTATAATTATTTTAATCACTATAAAAGTTATATGTTATTATTATCTTTAATAATGCACAAATAAAACACTAATAATCTTATATGAATTGTTTGGTTGATTTAATATGTTTAAATAAAAATAAAGCTTTATTCTTTATCATAAAAAATATTAAATAAATTACATTTAATTATTTGAAATGATACGATAATAATTGTTTTGCATTATTTAAATAATTGTATTCTGATTACAAGACAACAATTTCTAAATAAAGCTTTTATTCGAACTACCAGTTTTTAAACTTACTGAGCATTTATACCATTTTGCCTGAACAAAAATAAAAAAAAAAAAAAAACCTACAGTTTTCTTTCTGATTATAATTCTTTTCAATAACTTATCATAGAAAATTGCATGCATCAAAATGCACCAAAACCTAAAAAATAAACTAAGCAATGTTCCGTATTAGATAAGCAAATAAAAATTGTTTTAGAAAAGGAGAGAAAAACCTCACTGGAAAATTTTGAATAGATGAAATCATATTTTTATTTATTACTTGTAATTTTTTATTATGAATAAAGAAATGTTTTCACTGAAGCAAAAAAAGCAAATTTCGCTTGCTCAGCGTCCAGGTAATCAGAACTCAACAAACACTGCGGACATGAAAATGAAAAACCCTTGACTACCTGGGGCTAGCTGAGATTGTGTCCTTTTCTTGGGCTCTTTTCTTCACAAAAGAAAGCTTTCTCTGTCCCTCCTCTATAACACAAAGTTTTTTTCTCTCGTCTGTGAATTTTATTTTGATTGTCAACACAAGACGTCTGTTATACGTGAAAGAAATTTCTTGGCGAAATTAGATATTGAAGTTTTGAATATATTCTGAGAATGTAAAATTTAAAGTAAATTAGAAAAACTCTGAGGTTAATACGAGCTAGTAAAAAAGAAAAATATTTTACTGTGATTTTTCAGAGGAAATTTATTTGAAGCATATAAAATAATTAATAAAAATAAATGAAAAAACTTCTTGTAGTCTATTGAAAATCTACAACATCCAGTATACAAATCTTTTAGTTGCAAGAAAATAAATATACTTACTCAATTTACTTAAATTAAAAATATTTTCTAAGAATTCATTAAAATATTTTAAAAGTAAAATAATTTTCTTTTGTGTTTGCAAAATAAAAACTATTTACCTTGTTCTTCCCTAAATTTTAAAATTCAATTACAAAATAAAATTAATTGGCTTAATAATGTTTTTAATTAAATTAATTATTATTAATAAAATAAATTATACATTTTTGTCATAAGCAATCTAAAATTATATAACAGTAATTAATATGCTTAATAATGGAAATAAATATTCAAATAATTAATATATTAAAAATATAATACCAATTTATATATTAAAAATAGCATACCAATAATTAGTTTTCATTCTATGAAACACGTATATTTTATTATTATCTTTCATAGTACACAAATAAAATTTCTAACTATTTTTATATTAATTTTTTGTATATTTTAACTGTTTAAATAAAAATTGAAGCTTTATTGAACATCATATCAAATATTAAAGTAAAATTACAAATTTAAATACATTTAATTGATAAGATATACATTAAAATAAAACTTTTTTCTTAAAATTTAAATAATTATATGCTTAATACTGAGCAATTTCTAAATAAAGCTTTTACACGAAATATTGGCATTTCAAAATTACTGAACAATTATGCCATTTTTCCTAAACAGAAAATAAAAAAAAAATTATCACAAATAACTTATTCAATAACTTATCACAAAAATTGTATGCATCAATATAAACCAAATCTTAAAAAATAAACTAAGCAATGTTACGTATTAGATAAACAAATAAAAATTGTTATAGAAAAGGAGAGAAAAACCTCTCTGTAAAATTTTCAATAGATCAAATCATATTTTTATTTTTAACCTTTTCTTTTTTTATTATGAATAAAGAAATGTTTTCGCTGAAGCAAAAAAAGCAAATTTCGCTCGCTCAGCGTCCAGGTAATCTGAACTCAACAAACAGTGCCGACATGAAAATGAGAAACCCTTGAATGCCTGGGGCGAGCTGAGATTGTGTCCTTTTCTTGGGCACTTTTCCTCACAAAAGAAAGCTTTCTCTGTCCCTCCTTTATCACAAAAAGTTTTTCTCTCTCGTCTGTGAGCTTTATTTTGATTTTCAACACAAGACGTCTGTTATACGTGAAAGAAATTCCTTGCTGCAATTTTATATTGATGTGCTGAATATATTTCTGAGAATGTAAAATTAAAAATAGGTTAACATGAATTAGTAAAATAGGAAGATACTAAACCGAAGATTTTCAAAGAATATTTCTTTGAAGCACATAAAATAATTAATCCAAGTAAATCGAAAAAAATTACTTATTGTGGTCCATTCAAAATCTACAACATCCATTTTAGTTGAAAGAAAATAAATATTGTATTTAAGTTATTTTAATTAAAAATGATTTCTAAGAATTCATTAAAATATTGTAAAATAAAATATATTTGCTGGTCTTTACAAAAGAAAAAATATTTCTTGCTTTTCCCTATATTATTAAATTAAAAAAAATTAATTGACTCAAATATAATATTTTTAATTGAAATATATCGTATCGTAAATATATCAATTTCAGTAATTGTATTCTACTAATTCTCATTTTTTATTTTGGAAATGATCAGTCAAATTACAAGATTTTTTATAATTAAATGATTAAAAATATTCTGAATAAAAATTGTATAGTTATATATCTGAAACAAATAAATCTCTAACTAATTTGCTCAAATACTACGTAGCAGTCAAATATGATTAAAACCAAATTATCAATTATAAAATTTTTCATCAATTTATTTTAATGTTTATATATTTGAAAATGTCTTCATGCACAATTATTTTTCTTTAAAACAATATAAAATATAGATAAAGTTATAGGAAAAACAATATAAAAATAAATAACTTTGTTATAATTAGAACCATTGGAGGCTATTAATAAAAATTGCAGAAAAGGCTGTTTTATATTATTTAAGATCTTATATTCCAGTGGAAATAACTCAGGAACTATTCTTAAGTAAAATTAAGGAATTTAGAAGACAAAAAATTAAAGAAATTAAATAATTGATGAGATTTTCGAATACTGAAATACCAGGTTTTTGTTGCATTTTCTCGCTTTTTACAATGATACTTAATGTCAAGCATTTTGTGTCCTATTAACATCACAGAACAAGGTACTTCTCATACTTTTTGTTAAGTTTTCTTTAGAAAAAAGACATCCTTCAAAACATTTATTGATAGATGTGGCAGTTTTTTGAAGGTAAAATATACCGTCAAAGAAACTTCATGACGTTGAAAGATGCAGGAGAAATTTAATGTTAAGAGGAATGTCAACAAAAAAAAAAAAATATATATTTTGAGGTCTTTTCTTTTTAATTTTGGAATATTTAAGAACTTGTTGGGGCCACTGACATGTTTGCGTTTTGTTCGTGGTTTCTATTTCAAGTCCTTTTATCTATCAGAAAGAAAAAAATATGCACACCACTTCTGATAAAAATTTCATTTTTTTCAAGAAGTTAAAGGAATTAAAAACTCTTTGAGTGTAGTTCCTATGTATTGTTAATTGAATAAATATTAAGATAAATGCGTTATTATTAGATTTCAATTCAAGTACTAAGTTCAGAGGTTTTTTTTGCAATTCTGAACGCAATTCTTTCATTGAAACATAGGAACTCAGTAGTAATTCAAATAAAAGTTTCACGTTGAATTCTTTAGTGATGGAGAGCATTAAAATCTAAAGCTTCAAATAATTATCTTTGTTCGCTTTTCTCTTTATTTGATTATCATGCATCAGAACTTTAGTGATTACTTTAAAATATAAAAATACAATAAGCAGCTAATATTTATCACACTAACGGGTAAATATTTGAGTGCTGTATAATAGTTTAGAAACGATTAAATCCTACCAGTAAAAATAATTCCTTAAAATAGGATTATCATAATGGAATTACCCAGAGTATCGTTGGTAAAATTTTGTCCTAGATCCATACAGTTACAAATTTTTAAGTAGAGCCTGGAATTAAAGCTAACAAAAAGAATCAAACATTTACTGATTGCACGCTAGCTAAAGCACATTGCCATGGGAAAAGGATAAAGCAATTTTATTATTATTCAATGTAATAAAACAAAGTGCTTAATAGTGCTACTTATAGAAACAAAGTGCTACTTAAAGAATTGAAGAAGAAGAAAGTTTAATTATTATTCTATATTTTATTTAATAATTAACAGATGCGAGGAGTTTCTTTTCATATAAAATAATTTATTTGTTAGGCGTTATAAATATAATAAAATCAAAATTTAGTTTTACATATACGATTGCATTTTCCCATATATATATATATATATATATATATTATAAAACTAACAACTTTATTGAGAAAAATTCATGGAATTTCTTTTCATATAAAACATATATTTTTTTAAGTTTTATAAATAATAATAAAATCTAAAATTACTTTTATGTATAGGAATGCATGTTCATATATACATCCATTTAAAAAAACTAACAATTTTATTGAGAAAAATATATTAAATGAAAGTAAAATTACTTAGTCTTATGTATCATAGCATAATATATACATATTTTAATATACTGTCTATACGTAAATATATTATTCATCTTCCACTAACCATCATAATTTTTTTTTTAAATTTCATTGTAACTCAGAATAAATTATTTAGCTTGACTAATTGCAAGGTTACTTAATAAGACAGCAAAATATATACATATTCTAACATTCTGTCTATACGTAAATATATTATTTATCTACAAAATACATCAGAATAAATTTTTTAACTTCATTGTAACTCAGAAGAAATTGCTTAGCTTAACTAGAGCTAGAAGATTACATAAATCTAATTACGTTTTTAAAAAATTTTTAATTGTTATGTTTATAGAGTTTGGCACACAATAATTGTATGATTATTTAATTATGTATTTTTTTAGATAAACCTGTTTTTAAAATAATGGAGCGAAATTTTTTTTTAAATGTGTAAAAAGTATCTTAGAAAAAATGTTTAATTTAATTCAAACTCAGATAATTTTTTGTTCAATAACAATTACAAGACTTAATTATAATTACTATATTTTCTTAAATTTAATTTCATTTAATTGTGCTTATTTTTAAAGGTAATATAACAAATGGATAAAAATTATTGTATTTCTTATCAATGAATCAGTTTCTAGAATAATGGAAGTATTTTTTTTTCTTATAGTTAAAATATCTGAAGTGTTCAATTCAGATATATTAGATTTTATTCAAATCTAGATTTGGTCTCAAATATAATTATACATTCTTTTAATTAAAACTATATTTATTATAAAATTAATGCTTTCATTTTTCCCTTAGAATGCCTTTTAATTATCAAGATTGTAATAGTTGAGTTTTTCTAAGAAACTGACACAAATAAAATTGTTATAATCTTGAAAAAAATAGCTGGTTTGCTATAACAAATTTAATTTTTAATTATATTTATTATGCACACTTTTTTTACAACTTTAGAAGAGAAGAAATAGAGAATGCAAAAAAGACTTCCCAATTTCTATTGGGAAGTCTTTTTTATAATATGCAACGATAATTAATTTAAATCATGTAAAACATATTATTAGAAATACTATTAATAATATTTGTTTGGTAAACATAATAAATGAATTTTCAGACGCATACCGTTTTAAATATATATATTTTTTTCAAAATGCATCCTGTAGCATGACAATAATTATATAAATATATAAAAGTACAATTATTTCTTAACAAAATGATTCCTTATCTTTCTCTCAGTTTTTTTTTTAAATTTCAGAAATTATAACTGCAACTTTACTTTACCTTTAACAGTTTATCAATTTAGAAATTAAATAAGTATTACAAAAGAAATGAAATCACTCGTCAAATTAAAACTTTTTTTTTAAATATCTCTCTTGGAAATATGTCTAAGTAAATATATAAAAATAAAAATAAACTACACAATGAATAATGATTGACAAATGCTTAAAACATAGCTATACTAAGTCTATGAGCTTAAACTATACTAAGCTTACATTATACATGCCAATAATATTTAATATGAGCCGAACCAAGTTTGTTAAACACTATAAATTAATAAATGTAATTATTCCCTTTAAAATTACATTTTCTAACTTACTTTGTAAATTGGGAAAATGTTTATCTACTTTTTATGTCTATAATATAATAATTAGTAATAAACTTTATTGTAGAAGTATATACATATTCAATTTTATAATCTAATTTATTTGTTTCCAATAAAGCAAACTAATTTTTTAAACATATTTTGCTTAAACAAACAAAACAAAATACTATGAAATGAAAATCAGAAATTTGTAGGCAGCAAAACATAAACATACGCTTATTTTTGATTGTTTCATACTATAAATTAAATACTTTTTAATTAATTACAACCATAATTTTGTATATTTAGAAAATGCAATTTGGGAATTACTTATAAATTACTATTATAATATTATAATTGTCTAAATTTTATTATCATTCATATAAACAACATAACAAATAATAATTTGAATTTGAATATGAAGCATTGGAATGGCTTGGAATGGGTTACAAATTATGCATAGAAATAATAAAGGAAATATGAACGATCCTTTGAAAATTCAAATTTTGTTTAATCTTAGATCGCTTAAATAAAACACTGGAACATTTATTTCCCCAAAACGAATTGTGAATTCATGCACGGATTGGTGCTATATCTATTATATCTGTGTTCTACGGATGATAAACACGTATCTGTGTTTTACGGAATCCTTACCAAGTTGCGACGGATGTTTCAAATTCTCCACATGCATCTGAGATTTGGTCCGCATTTGAAATTACTTTTCTTTCCATTTTTCGTCAAACAATAAAGCAAAAATACTTCCAAACGAAGAAGAAACGCAGGAAAAGGAAAGAAAATCAGCAAATTGTAAGCAGCAAAACATAAAATTACGCTTATGTATTTCTTTTTAACTCTTTGTGTTTGGGAGTGAAAAGACTTTGTTGATGCAAAGAGATGTAAATGTAGCGACCAGAGGCATTTGGTTACTTTAGCGTTACGTTTTTTCCTACTGAGTTTGTTTATTTTTTTTTAAAGCTCTCATTACTAGAGTAAACTTCTGTAAAAAAGGACCGTTATGCTTCCTTATTCACTCGGTTTATCTTAATCTCTCGGTTGAAAATTTCAAATTAAGTTGAAATTTTGAGTTGAAGAGAATTATAATGAAATGATCGTGAAACACAAATGCATGTTATCTAAGAAAAGGAATTATTCTTGGAAGATTTGAATATCTAGCGTATTTTCCTAATTGCCAATTTATGGCATCAAAATACTTCTCGGACATGGAATGTGCATTTAGTAGGGATACAACAAACATTGTAAGGGAAAATGAGAGGAATGAAAATGTAAAATTTGGATAATGATAAATTGTTTCATAAGGTACGGAAAAAGGAATTCTACCTCTTAGGTAAAAAAAAACCGATATCAAACAATCCATTTAATTAGTAAATAAAAAAATGCCTGTGTTAAAACTTTTTAATTGAATGCATTGAATAGTAAAATATTTATTATTTAAGCTAATGAAACACGTATTTGTGTATTTTTAAAAACATTTAGTAAATATTTAAATTATTTGAAATGTAATGATTTTATATTTGTTTTTCTTAAAATAAAAATAATTTTTAAATAAGTCCATTAGAATTGTTTTTCGATAAAAATTATAAAATATCTAAGCTAAAGTATATTCTTTTCACTTCGCAAATTTAAATAATATATATTTCAGCAAATAAATACATTTGAATTAAATTTTATTTAGGGAATTTTAAATTTAGATCTTTTAATTGTAATTTTACGTAAGCATTATAATCGTTTATAATATGTGTGGCGAATGTTCATATAATATTACTATATTAATTTTTCCCACCATTCAGTCATATTCATATTATATATAAATATTGTAATGCAAATATCTGGACTCAAATGGATCTAAAGTTTGTTCTTCATATAAAAATCATTTTTTATTGCAATTAAATGAAAATTTTTCATTTATATATAATTAGTTTTCACTCTATAAAAGTTATACTTCATTATTATCTTTTATAAAACGCAAATAAAATTTTACTCATTTCATGTGAATAGTTTTTGTTTATTTAATCAATTTAAATAAAAGCGAAGTTTTATTGATAATATTGTCAAATATTAAATAAAATTGAAATACATTTAATTAATTGAAATTATATTAAAAAAAATAAATGTTTTTCCTTATTTAAATAATTATGTACTTAAGAAAAGTGAATACCTAAATAAAAATATTAATCGAAATATTTGCATTTCAAAGTTACTGAACATTTATGCCATTTTGCCGAAACAACTAATAAAAAAAACTATTACATTTTACTTTCAAGTTATGATTATTTTCAATAACTTATAACAGAAAATTATATGCATCAATATAAACCAAATCCTAAAAAATAAACTAAGCGATGTTGCGTATTAGACAAGCAAAGAAAAATTGTTATATAAAAGGAGAGAAAAACCTCTGTAAAATTTTGAATAGATCAAATCATATTTTTATTTTTTCTTGTACTTTTTTTTATTATGAATAAAGAAATGTTTTCACTGAAGCAAAAAAAAAAAAAAAAATTTCACTCACTCAGTGTCCAGGTACTCTGAACTCATCAAACACTGCGTACATGAAAATGAAAAGCCCTTGACTGCCTGGGGCGAGCTGTGCTTGTGTCCTTTTCTTGGGCTCTTTTGCACACAAAAGAAAGCTCTCTATGTCCCTCCTCTATCACAAAAAAGTTTTTCTCTCTCGTCCGTGAGCTTTATTTTGATTGTCAATACAAGACGTTTATTGTACGTGAAAGAAATTCCTTGGCGAAATTTGATATTGAAGTGTTGAATATATTTCTGTGAATGTAAAATTAAAAATAGTTTAGGAAAACTACGGCTAACATGAATTTGTAAAAAGGCAAAGATACTTTACTGCCATTTTGCAAAGGATATTTTTTTAAAGCACATAAAACAATTAATATACATTAATAGAAAAAGGAAGCTTGTCCATTGAAAATCTTTAACTTCTAGTATGCAATTATTTTATTTGGAAGAAAATAATCTTATTTAAGTTATTTGAATTAAAAATGTTTTCTAAGAATCCATTAAAATATTGTAAAAGTAAAATTTTTTTTCTTTTTGCTAAACAAAAAATAAATAAATAAAAAAATAAAATAAAAAAATTAAATTTAAGAAAATTAAATAAAAATTAATTAATTTATAAAGAAAAGTTAAAATTTATTAAAATTATTTGAATTTCATATAATAATATTAGTTTTTTAATTTAAATATTTATTTTGACACTAAAATAAATTAAATTTTTTTTGTGATATACAACCTAAAATTCTAGTAACAATATAAAATTACAACTTTAAATGCATTTAATTGATTGAAATTACGTTAAAATAAATGTTTTTCATAAAATTTAAATAATTATATTCTAAATTCAAGTCAACTCTTGAATAAAGTAATTAATCCAACTATTAGCATTTCAAACTTGCTGAATATTTATGGCATTATTATTGTTCAAAACAAAAAAAAAAAAAAGCATTTAAGTTTATTTCAGGTTAAGATTCTATTCAATAACTTTTCATAGAAAATTGTATACATCAAAATAAACCAAATCCTAAAAAACATACTAAGCAATGTTTCGCATTAGACAAGCAAATAAAAATTTTTATAGAAAAGGAGAGAAAAACTTAGCTGTAAAATTTTGAATAGATGAAATCATGTTTTTATTTATTTCTTGTACTTTTTTGTTATGAATAATGAAATGTTTTCACTGAAGCAAAAAAAAGCAAATTTCGCTCGCTCAGTGTCCAGGTAATCTCAACTCAACAAACACTGCGGACATGAAAATGAAAAACCCTTGACTGCCCGGGACGAGCTGAGATTGTGTCCTTTTTTTGGGCTCTTTTGCTCACAAAAGAAAGCTTTCTCTGTCCCTTCTCTATCACAAAAAGTTTTTCTCTCTCGTCTGTGAGCTTTATTTTGATTGTCAACACAAGATGGTTGCTATACGTGAAAAAAATTCCTTGGCGAAATTTGATATTGAAGTGTTGAATATATTTCTGAGAATGTAAAGATAAAAATAAATTAGAAGAACTCTGAGGTTAACACGGATTAATAAAAAAGAAAAATAATTTACCATGAATTTTCAAAGGATATTTCTTTGAAGCACATAAGATAATTAATAGAAATAAATAGAAAAAAAACCTTTTTGTAATTCATTTAAAATCTACAAAATCCAATATGCAGTTCTTGTGGTAGGAAGAAAATTTTTATTTTAATTCTTAAAATTATTTTTTTAATTAATTTAGTTAAAAGTATTTTGTAAGATATCATTTAAAATATTTATGAAGTTTTAATTAAAAGAACGTAAAAGAAAAATAACTATTTTCTTTTTTGCAAAAGAAAATATAACTCTTGATCTTCCTTAAAATTTAAAAATAAATTAAACAATGACGTTAATTGACTAAATTTTAATAATATTTTTAATTTAAATATTTGTTTTATCACTCAAATAAATTATCACTCAATAAAATTACTTAAAGCAAAATATTATGCTTAATTTTGGAAATAAATATTCAATAACTTATTAGTTTAAAAATAGATTAAAAATAAAATACCAAATACTAGATTAAAAATATCGTTGGTAATAAAATTTCGATGATTGTATGTTACTAATTTTCATTTCAATATTTTAAAAATTAATACTCAAACTACATAATTTTTCTCGATTAGTAGATTAAAAATATAAATCATAATAACTTTTTCTATAGTTATATAACATAAATAAATAACCACACTGACTATTTTGCTCATGAATTAAATGGCATTAAAATGTTTAAGCCAACTTATTTATTATTATGTTTCTCATAAATTTATTTTATTGTCTGTATATATTTTAAAATGTCTTCCTTCACATTTATTTTCTTTTAAATTATAATAAAGTATAAATAATGTTGTAGGAAAACAATATAAAAAATAAAATTTTTGTTATAAATATATCTGTATGCGTAAATTGATAAAAACTGCTGAAAGGCTTGATTTAAATTATTTAAAATCTTAGATTCTAGTTGAACTAACTGAGCAAATATTCTTAAGTAAAATTAATGAATTTAGAAGACAAAAAAATTAAAAGAATTAAATAATTGATGTTATTTTCGAATTCTGAAATACTAGGTTTTTGTTACATTTTCTCTCTTTTTACACTGATACTTAATGTCCAGCATCTTGTGTCCTATTAACATCACAGAACAAGGTTTTATTAAGTCTTCTTTAGAAAAAAGACATCCTTCAAAACATCTATTGATAGATGTGGCAGTTTTTTGAAGGTAAAACATACCTTCAAAGAAACTTCATGACATTGAAAGATGCAGGAGAAATTTAATGTTAAGAGGAATGTCAAATATATATATATATATATATATAAATCTGGTTACTACTTCAGTTAAAAAGGTAGTTTTTTCAAGGAGTTAAATCAATTAAAACTCTTCAGTGCAGAAATTTTTTCCTTTCATGTTTGCGCTTTGTTCGTGCAGTTCCGTTTATTTATCATATTGTTAATTGAATAAATATTAAGGTTAAATAAATTCTTTAGCAATTAGTGTTAAATTTAAATACGTTGAATTCAGTTTAAATTTTTTTTTTTTTTTTTTTTTTGCAATTCTGAACACAATTGTTTCATTGAAACACAGTATTTAAATAATTATTCAAATAGAAGTTTCACGCTCAATTTTTTATGAATGGAGCGCATTAAAATCTACAATCTACAAATATGTGTCTTTGTTTGGTTTTTCCCTTTATTTGGTCATCATACCTCAAAACTTTAGTGATTACTTTAAAATATAAATCTACACACGTGCATTAAATCTTACCAATAACAGTAACGCCATAAAATTGGTTGTCATAATAGAAGAACCCAGAGTGTCAATGGAAATATTTTGTCATGGCTCCATACAGATACACATTTTTTAAATTACTTCCTGAAATTAAAAACCACATAAAGAGTCGAACATTTGGTACTTACACAGTATCTTATGCACATTGTCATTGGGCCAAAATAAAACAAATTTATCCAGATTTAATGTAATAAACCAAAGTGATTAATATGTTCTTTTGGTGGTGACTTATAGAGTTGAAGAAAAATAAAATTTATTCATCATTCTATATTTCATTTCATGGGGCCTGAATGGCCGAGTGGCTAGCACTCTGGAGCTCGGTACCACAGGTTTCGGGTTCGAGTCCCGGCGGTGCCATTGATGTTTGTAGTGGTTCGGAATCCACTTTAAACCGTAGGTCCCGGTCCTAATAGGATCGTCGAGCTTTGCGGGGGTATTGTTACTCCGCGTCCGTGGCTTATCTTAGAGTTACACGTGCACTCTGGGTAATGCAAAGTGAGGAACGTCTGCGCAGCGCTTGCCTTAAGGCATCCAAGACCAAGTCGTCTAAGTGTTTGCCAGCTGCATTGGAATATATATGTATATTATTTCATAATTAGCAGAATGAAGGCATTTCTTTTCATATAAAATATTTTATTTTTTAAGTTTTATAAATAGTAATAAAACCTAAAATTACTTTTGTATATACGAATGTATTTTAAAAACTAACTATTTTATTGAGAAAAATTATATTAAATGGGAAGCAAATCAATTAGTCTTATTTATCACAGCAAAACATGCATATTCTAATATAGTTTCTATAGATAAATATAGTATTCATCTTACGCAATGCATCAAAACCAATTTTTAAATTTCATTGTAACTGAGAAGAAATTATTTAACTTAACTAGACTTACAAGATTGCATAATAAAGCAGCAAAATATATAAACAATCTAACATAATTCCTATACGTAAGTATTCATCTACAGGGTACATCATAATTTTTTTTTTAATTTCATTGTAACTCAAAAGAAATTGTTCAGCTTAACTAGAATTACAAGATTACATAAATCTAATTATGTTTTTGATAAATTTTTAATTATTATGTTTACAGAGTTTGACACACAATAATAGGGAAATAAACAATTGATCATTTAATTATGTATCTTATAGATAAATCTGTTTTTACTATAATGGAGCAAATTTTTTTAAATTGTATAAATAATGTCTTAGAGAAAATATTTAATTTATTTCAAACTCAGATAATTTTTTGTTCAATAAGAGTTACAAGAGGTAATTATAATTTTGATATTCTCTTAAATTTAAGTTTATTTAATTATGTATATTTTTACGGATAATATAAAAAAAACTGGATAAAAAAATATTGTCAGTGAATCTGTTTCTAGAAAATAATAGAAGCTACTTTTTAAATTTTTTTTGATAGTTAAATTATTCGACAATCTAGATTTTGTCGCAAATATAATTAGACAATATTTTAATTAAAACTATTTCATTATAAAATAAGTGATTTTATTTTTCTTTAGAATTAGTTTTCATTATCAAGACTGTAATAGTTGAGTTGTTTTAAGACAATGATACATTAAAATTGTTACACATTTGAAAAAAAATTTTTTATTTAATTATTATCAAAATTTTGCATATTTATCTGTATGTAAATTCTAAAATATTTTTATATTTTAGAATTTACATACATATTATTAATATAATACATTTGGGTACATTTCTTATCATTCATTTAAATATCATAACAAATAACAATTGAAAACTAAATGTGAATGCATTTGCAAGGTTTGGAATGGGTTACAAAATATGCGTAGAAATAATAAATTAGATATGATGATCTTTTGAAAATTTACATTTTTTGTGTAAGCTTAGATCGCTAAAATAAAACACCAGAACATTTATTTTGGAAATTGTAGATCCCAAAAACGAATTGTGAATTCATGCACGGAATGGTGCTATATCTATTATATCTGTGTTCTGCGGATGATAAACACGTATCTGTGTTTTACGGAATCCTTACCACGGAGCGACGGATGTTTCCAAATTCTCCACATGCATCTGAGATTTGGTCCGCATTTGAAATTACTTTTCTTTTCATTTTTCGTCAAACAATAAAGCAAAAATGCTTCCAAACGAAGGAGAAACCCAGGAAAAAGAAAAGAAAATCAGCAATTTGTAAGCAGCAAAACATAAAATTACGGTTATATTTATTTTTTTTTAACTCTTTTTGTTTGGGAGTGAAAAGACTTTGTTGATGCAAAGAGATGTAAATGTAGCGACCAGACGCATTTGGTTACTTTAGCTTTACATTTCTTTCCTACTGAGTTTGTATATTTTCGTTAAAGCTCTCATTACTGGAGTAAACTTCAGCAAAAAAAGGGCCGTTATGTTTTCTTATTCACTTGGTTTATCTTAATCTCTGGGTTGAAGATTTCAAATTACTCAGAGTTGAAGAGAATTATAATGAAATGATCGTGAAACACAAATGCATATTATCTAAAGAAAGGGATTATTCTTCGAAGATTTTAATATCTAGCCTTTTTTTCCTAATTGCCAATTTATGGCACCGAAATACTTCTCGTGCTGGGAAAGTGCATTTAGTAGGAAAACAACAAACATTTTAAGGGAAAATTTTATGGAAAATGAGAGATAGGGTAAGGTAAAATTGGGAAAAGGATAAATTGTTTCATAAGTTAAGAAAAAAAAATGAACTCTACCTTTTAGAAAAAAAATAACTAATACCAAACACAAAGGTCCATTTCATGTAAAATCATTTTCTCTTTAATTAATGTATATTCTTATATTTATTTAACCAACAGCTGAAATATGTAATTTCTCAAATAAAATCTAAAATGTTCTTAAAGGAATTATTTTTAAGATATTTTTTAAAAGATATTTTATTTTTAAATGAGGATTATATTAGTAAAATATATATTAATTTCATTTACATTTTGAAAGTGTTGTTATTATTATATAATATATTGGCATTTTAGCAGCAGCAACAAACTTATTAATAAAATGTATCATAAAAATAATTAACAATAGGAATTTTATTTCTTCCGAAACTAATGGGATAGTACACAAGAGATTGGGAAATTAAATTCTTTTAAATTAATTATTTATTATACTTTTATTTTGAACCAATCATTTCGTTTCCATAAGTTATTTTACATACATTCTTATGGTAGACAGAAATACATTTTAATATATATATATTGCATGTTTTTATCTGTAATAATATAATCATGATGTTAATGTATTCATAATAACTTTTTGTGTGGTACATATATTCATAAAGTACTTATTTCCATTGCAGTAAAAAAATAGAAAATAATTAATTATTTATGAATATTTATAAATTTCTTGACTGTTACGAAAAAGTTAAAACATAGAGGAAAATTTCGTGTCAGCAATAAAATTTTCTTATTAGTTTATTATATTAGATTGAATTTAAAGAATATATTTTTTTTATAATTAAATTTAAAAAAAATATACATTTTAAATTCATAAGTAATAAATAGTTTTAAAATGATTAATTTTAATTAATTAAATTGTTTTGAAATCAAATTTAAATATTGTGGTACTGTTTCTTACGGATTTTTAAAGGAAGTTTAGAGTTTATTTATTAGTATATTAGATTTTGTATTTAAAAAGGTATAGTTATATATATCATATTTATGTAAGCAGTAAAGTACTTCATATTTTTTAAAAATAAACGTACTTCAGAAATTTCCTAATGTACAATTATAATGTAATTCATAAGCTTATGTTTTTAAATTTCTTATTTTATCTAGTACTTTTATAATATTCTAATTTTTGTAATTCTAGTTAAATCTAAGCTCCAAAGCTCCAAAATTCTTTATTGTCTGGGCGTATATCTCCAAGGATTTTTTTTTTTTTTTTTTTTACATTTATGTGGTTATTGAATTTTTCACTGAATGTCCTTGAGAATTAAACAATGACTTTTAAGTGACACATTTTATTCTTTTCAATTCACCATTCAATACCATTCAATATATTGATCTTAAATATGCTTTCAAAATAAAATTTAGAAAGAAAAAATTTTATTTTTAATTTTATTGCTCTTTAGTACTGATAAATCTAGGCAAATATTGAACTAATGTAATAAAAATAAGTTTGAAAGCTGAAGTTTTTCTAATTGCCTTTCTTCAATCTAATTTTTCTTTCATTTAAATGGCGTCTAGTGTTTATCTTAATGCAACAATGTTTCTAAGCCTTTTATGTCAAGGATAAACTTCATACCCATTTTTTTTTTTTTGAAAACAATAGGGGAATTTTAATAATGAAATTTTACATTCTTTAAAAGGGACCATTTACTTATATATCTCAGATATTGAGAACTTTTAATTGTTTTGAATTGTTGTAAGTTGTATTGTTTATATAAGTATTTATACATATAATACATACTTATACATACTTAATTGCTGTTTAAAGATCTACAATTCTAGAAAATAATTTAATGTATTTTAACAATGTTCTCAATGTGTCTTAAATTACAATAATAAAGGTGAAAAATCCAAAACAAAAATTGTTTATTGTTTTTCTTACTTTAAGGAGAAACAAACAAATTATGTTAACATTATTTAAATTATGTTTTCCTTAAAAACACTAAAGGAATTTTATTAAAGAATCTTTTACAATCTGTGAAAGTGAGCATTTCCTTGCATATCTCAGATATTGAGACCTTTTAATTGCTTTGAATTATATCAATTGCTTTTGCTTATATAAGTATTTATTGTTACATTTAATTAATATTTGAAAATTATAATTCTAGAAAATAATTCGTCGCAATTTAACAATGTTATGTTTCTTAAAATAATGTTAAATTAATGTTAATTATATTAAAAGCAATAGATAGGAAAGTTTTGGTGGATATTTTCGCAACGTATTTATAGAGTGCTGTAATGCATACATAGAAGTAATTTTAAAGGTAAATAGACTTGAAAACTATTGTGTATATATACTGTAGAATATAAAATTTTATCAAATTGAAAAATAAACAAACAAACGTCGAATGTTCTAAATATTTACATACTCTTTTTCAATTCTATCTATTAGCTCACACTCTCCCTATATACATCTAGTTCATTCATATCACATCTCCCTATATTGTTCAAATTTTCAATCAAATACGTTTTATCATCTACTTACGTTCAAGTACATTTTTTTTAACTTTTAGTTTATGACACTTGATGTTAATACAGTTTTTTCAAATATTAATTCAGTAATTAAATTAAATTAATTGATTTGATTTTTTTTAGATTTATGTTGCATGTATCTAATAATAGATGGCGCCATATGTAAGAGGAAAATTTCAACTTCATTTGTAAAGGACGTTTCTGCAATATAGTAAAAAAAAAGTAGGAATTGACTTTATTTTTTTTTTATATTACTTTTTTAATTATAGCAGCATGAAAAATGAGCCATATCTTTTTCACCTTATAACTAGAACACCATCTATAATATTTTATTCAGAAAACATTAAATTATAATATTATTTAATATAATTCTTTTTGATAAAGTATTTTAACCAAATGATTTATGTAAGCAATATCACAAACCCAACATCATTATATAAGAATGAAAAAAATATTTCTTCTATATACGTAAAACAAATAATATAGAAATGTAGCTAATGTTTAAATTTCCATAATTTTGGAGATCCAATATTTACTTTAAAAAATATTTTCTTTTGCTAAAGCTTTTAGTGTTCTGAAATTATTGCTTTCTTCTCTTTAATTACACATATTTTCCATTGATTGTTTTTGTTTATGTAAACTTGTATTGTATTTTACTTTTATTGTACATTTAATTTGTATTTGAAAATTTATAATTCTAAAAAATAATTCACTCCATTTAAACAATGTTTGCAATGTTTTTTAAATTATAATAAAAAAAAGTGAAAAATCAAAAACAGTTATTTTTCAATATATTTATACAGTACTGTAATGCATGCATAGAAGTAATTTTAAAGGCAAATAGACTTGAAAACTATTGTGTATATATGTTGTAGCATATAAAAGTTCGCCAAATTAAAAAATAAACAAACAAACATTGAATGTCCTAAATATTTACATACTCAATTTTAATTATAGCAGCACCAAAAATGAGCCATATCTTTTTCACATACCTACAGCACCATCTATAATATTTTATTCAGAAAACATTAAATTCTTGTAGAAATTTTAAAAATGTTTGATTTAATACAATTATTTTTGATATAGTACTGTAACCAAATCATTTATGTAAGCAATATCACGAACCCAACGTCATTATATGAAAACCAAAAAAAAATATTTTATATACCTAAAACAAATAATATAAAAAATGTAGCTAACGTTTAAATTTCCATAGTTTTGGAGACCCAATATTTACTTAAAGAAATATATCTTCTTTCCTGAAGCTTTTAGTGTCCTGAAGTTAATGCTTTCTCCTCTTTAAGTACACATATTTTCCATTGCAGTTTCTTTGCAGAATTCGTCCCCGAGTCTGAATAAATATTTACTAAAACAAGTTTTTAACTCTTATCCCATTAACGATGGTAGCTCGACAAACAATCCAGGCAAAGTTTAATATTCATAAAAGACGAAGAAAACTTAATTTTTGTATGATTTGAAGATTAATGAGTTTAAATATTCATTACAAGTTATTAAGTAAGCATTAAATCGCATTAGGAAAAAAAATAAGATTTAAATTTATCTGGAAAATATTTTTTTTTTAAATACTGAGGATATAAATAATTCTTTATCTGTTTTCAATATCTGTGGAAAATTTCTCTGTCGTATATAAAATTCAATATTTGGATAACAATCGCACAAAGTAATTTTTTTAAAGTTGTTAATAAAATATATTTAAATGAGTGTTTATAATGAATATAAAAACAAAAACTTTCATGCCATTTAAAAATGATTATGTTCAGTTTTTATATGCTGCAAAGATACTTTATTATAAACTCTCTTTTTTATTTCTACTAAATGCAGAAAAAAAATTATAAACACATTTGAGAGAACGTTAGAAAATGAAAGAGAATTTATAATTCTATAATAAAATGTAACTTTTTGAAAGTAATTATGTTTCTATACAGTGATTTCCTTAAATACTGAGAATATAAATAATTATTTATCTGTTTTAAATATCTACGGAAAATACAGAAATTTTTCTCTGCTTTATATAGAATTCAAAATTTTCGTAACATTTTCACAAAATAATCTTTTAAAGCTGTTGATAAAACATATTTAAAGAAAGACTTGTAATGAATATTAAAACAAAAACAAGAAAGTTTTATGTTTAAAAATAATTATTTTGAGTCTTTATTTAATAAAAAAAAAATTATTCTAAATTTTTTTTTTATTTCTACTAAATTAAACAATTGTTTTAAGCACATTTGAATGAAATTTAGAAAAACAGAGAATTTATTATTGAAAAATATAATGTTATTGTTAGAGTAAATATATTTCGATATAGTGAAATGTAGCTAACGTTTAAATTTCCATAGTTTTGGAGACCCAATATTTACTTAAAGAAATATATTTTCTTTGCTGATGCTTTTAGTGTTCTGAAGTTAATGCTTTCTCCTCTTTAAGTACACATATTTTCCATTGGAGTTTCTTTGCAGAATTTGTCCCCAAGTATGAATAAATATTTACTAAAACAAGTTTTTAACTCTTAACCTATTAGCGATGGTATCTCAACAAACAATCCAGGCAAAGTTTAATATTCATAAAAGACGTTGAAAACTTAATTTTTGTATGATTTAAAGATTAATTTGTACAATTTTACAAGTGATTTAAGTAAGCATTAAATCACACACACAAAAAAAAACTAAATAAATAAGATTTAAATTCAGCTGGAATTTGATTTCTTTAAGTACTGAGAATATAAAAAATTCTTTAGCTGCCTTAAATATCTGTGGAAAATTCAGGAAACTTTCTCTGTCTCTGAAAACAAGAACAAGCTTTTATGTCATTGAAAAATAATTATTTTTAGTTTTTATTTGCTGCAATGTTATTTTTTATAGACTCTTTTTTCATTTCTTCTAAAATATTAATTGATATTAATTTCTACTGAAATATTTTAAGCACATTTGAAAGAAATTCAGAAATTAAAAAAGAATTTACATTTCTGAAATATAATGCTACAATTAGATTAATATATTTTTATTTAGTGAATAAACAATAATATAGAATATTTAAAATAAATCAAAAATAATTTCTTTAAAGTAACATCGAACTTTTTAAATTCGCTGTATTAACACTGGTGATAAATAATACACTCCTGGATTGCTGGATTAAAATTAAATATTCCATTTAAATATATATTTTGAATTATATAATCTGAATTTTATCATTTTAATTCAGATGTTCTTTTACGATACCAATTTTGAAATTTTTCATTTCGTCACTTAAAATGTTTAATAACGTAAAGCCAGTTTCAAATACCATCAAGACATTTTAATGCATTAGTAAACATTTGTTTCAGTGCATAATTTAAATAATTATATTCTTAATACAAGACAATTTCTAAATAAAGCTTTTCATCGAGATATTAGCATTTCAAACTTCCTGAACATTTATATCATTTTGCCTAAACGAATAATAAAAAAAATAGTACAGTTTTCTTCAAGATTATGAATAAATTTCAATAACTTATCATAGAAAATTATAAATCGAAAATGCACGAAATTGAAAATGCATCAAAATAAACCAAATCATAAAAAAATAAACTAAGCAATGTTCCGCGTTAAAAAAGCAAATGAAAATTATTATAGAAAAGGAGAGCAAAATATCACTGAAAAATTTTGAATAGATCAAATCATATTTTTACATTTTCTTGTACTTTTTTTTTATTACGAATACAGAAATGTTTTCACTGAAGCAAAGAAAGCAAATTTCCCTCGTTCAGCGTCCAGGTAATCTGAACTCAACAAACACTGCGGACATGAAAATGAAAACCCCTTGACTGCCTGGGGCGAACTGAGATTGTGTCCTATTCTTGGGCTCTTTTGTTCACAAAAGAAATCTTTCTCTGTCCCTCCTCTATTACAAAAGTTTTTCTCTCTCGTCTGTGATCTTTATTTTGATTGTCAACACAAGACGTTTTGTTATGCGTGAAATAAATTCCTTGGCAAAATTTGATATTGAAGGGCTGAATATATTTCTGAGAACGTAAAACTAAAAGTGAATTAGAAAAACTCTGCGGTTAACAGGAATTAGTGAAAAAGAAAAATACTTTACTGTGTTTTATATATTTCTTTAAAGCACATCCAATAATTAATATAAGTAAATGGAAAAAAAGTATTGTAGTTTATTCAAAATCGACAACATCCAGTATGTAATTCTTTTACTTGGAAGAAAATCGATTTTCTTATCCAAATTATTTTAATTAAAAATGTTTTCTAAACATTCATTAACTTAAATAAATCATTTTAATTAAAATATCGTAAAAGCAAAATAAATATTATTATCTTTGCAGAAGAAAATATATATGATGCACTTTTTTAAAATTTAAAATTGAATTACACAATAAATTAATTGACTTAAATATAATAATATTTTTAATTTAAACTTTTATCTTAATCTAAAAAAAATGATACGTTTCCTGATAAATAATTTGAAATTGCATAATACCAATTAATATGCTTAATTTTGGGAATAAATATTCAAAAAGTTAAAAAATTTAAAAAAAAATATTAAATATATCATACCAATGAATTGATTAAAAACTTACCAACTAATATATAATCAAATATAATACCAATGAATAGAATAGAAATATCAAGACGGTTAATAAATTAAAAAATAGCATTGGTAATAAAATTTTCTATAAATGTTTGTTACTAATTCTCACGTTTTTTCTTGGAAATGATTACGCAAAATACATGATTACAGTTAATAGATTAAAAATATCATTCTTAATAAAATCTTCTATAGTTATATACATGAAATAAATAACGCTACTGACTAATTTGCTCATGAATTACATAGCATTAAAATAAGATCTAAATTAAATTGATTATTAAATTTTCCATCACTTTCTTTTAATGTTTACATATTTTAGAATGTTTTATGTACATTTATTTTCCTTTAAAGTATAATAAAATATAAATAATGTTATAGGAAAAAAAACAACTTTATTATAATTATAACTCTATGAGATTATTATTAATAATTAATAAATGAATTAAATAATTGATGGGGTTTTCGAATTCTGAAATACCAGGTTTTTGTTACATTTTCTCGCTTTTTACACTGATACTTAATGTCAAGCATCTCGTGTCCTATTAACATCATAGAACAAGGTACTTCTCCTACTTTTTGTTAGTATTTTTTAGAAAAAAAGACATACTTGAAATCATTTATTGATAGATGTGGCAGTTTTTTTAAGGCAAGACATACTGTCAAAGAAACTCCATGACACTGAAAGATGCACGAGAGACTTAATGTCAAGAGGGATGTCAAAAAAAAAATATATATATATATATATATTCTTCTGTTTCTTTTTTTTACAATTTTTGAATATTTAAGAACTTGTTGGGGCCACTGACATGTTTGCACTTTGTTCGTGGGTGCTATTTCAAGTCTTTTTATCTATCAGAAAGAAAAAATAATATGCGCACCACTTCAGAAAAAAAAAAATTCAAGAAGTTAAAGGAATTACAAACTCTTTAAGTGTGGTTACTATGTATTGTTAATTGAATAAATATTAAGATAAATGCGTTATAATTAGTTTTAAATTCAAGTACTGAGTTCAGAGTTTTTTTCGCAATTCTGAGCACAATTATTTCATTGAAACACAGGAACTCAGTAGTAATTCAAATAAAAGTTTCACGTTGAATCCTTTAGTGATGGAGAGCATTAAAATCTAAAGCTTCAAATAATTATCTTTGTTTGCTTTTCTCTTTATTTGATTATCTTGCATCAGAACTTTAGTGATTACTTTAAAATATAAAAATACAGTAAGCAGCTAATATTTATCACACTAACGGGTAAATATTTGAGTGCTGTATAACAGTTTAGAAACGATTAAATCCTACCAGTAAAAATAATTCCTTAAAATAGGATTATCATAATGGAATTACCCAGAGTATCGTTGGTAAAATTTTGTCCTAGATACATACAGTTTCAAATTTTTAATTAGAGCCTAGAATTAAAGCCAACAAAAAGAATCAAACATTTACTGCTTGCACGTTAGCTAAAGCACATTGCCATGGGAAAAAGGATAAAGCAATTTTATTATTATTTAATGTAATAAAACAAAGTGCTTAATAGTGCTACATATAGAAACAAAGTGCTACTTAAAGAATTGAAGAAGAAGAAAGTTTAATTGATATTCTATATTTTATTTAATAATTAACAGATGCGAGGAGTTTCTTTTTATATAAAATATTTTATTTGTTAGGCGTTATAAATATAATAAAATCAAAATTTAGTTTTGTATATACGATTGCATTTTTCCATATATATATATATATATATATATACTATAAAACTAACAACTTTATTGAGAAAAATTCCTGGAATTTCTTTTCATATCAAACATATATTTTTTTAAGTTTTATAAATAATAATAATATCTAAAATTACTTTTGTGTATAGGAATGCATGTTCATATATACATCCATTTAAAAAAGCTAACAATTTTATTGAGAAAAATATATTTAATGAAAGTGAAATTACTTAGTCTTTGTATCATAGCATAATATATACATATTTTAATATACTGTCTATACGTAAATATATTATTCATCTTCCACTAACCATCATAATTTTTTTTTAAAATTTCATTGTAACTCAGAATAAATTATTTAGCTTGACTAATTGCAAGGTTACTTAATATGACAGCAAAATATATACATATTCTAACATTCTGTCTATACGTAAATACATTATTTATCCACGAAATACATCAGATTAAATTTTTTAACTTCATTGTAACTCAGAAGAAATTGCTTAGCTTAACTAGAGCTACAAGATTACATAAATCTAATTATATTTTTGATAAATTTTTAATTGTTATGTTTATAGAGTTTGACACAGAATAATTGTATGATTATTTAATTATGTATTTTTTTAGATAAACCTGTTTTTAAAATAATGGAGCGAAATTTTTTTTTAAATGTGTAAAAAGTATCTTAGAAAAAATGTTTAATTTAATTCAAACTCAGATAATTTTTTGTTCAATAAGAATTACAAGACTTAAATATAATTTCTATATTTTCTTAAATTTAATTTCATTTAATTGTGCTAATTTTTAAAGGTAATATAACAAATGGATAAAAATTATTGTATTTCTTATCAATGAATCAGTTTCTAGAATAATGGAAGTATTTTTTTTCTTATAGTAAAAATATCTGAAGTGTTTAATTCAGATATATTAGATTTTATTCAAATCTAGATTTGGTCTCAAATATAATTATACATTCTTTTAATTAAAACTATATTTATTATAAAATTAATGCTTTCATTATTCCCTTAGAATGCCTTTTAATTACCAAGATTGTAATAGTTGAGTTTTTCTAAGAAACTGGCACAAATAAAATTGTTATAATCTTGAAAAAAATAGCTGGTTTGCTATAACAAATTTAATTTTTAATTACATTTATTATGCACACTTTTTTTACAACTTTAGAAGAGAAGAAATAGAGAATGCAAAAAAGACTTCCCAATTTCTATTGGGAAGTCATTTTTATAATATGCAACGATAATTAATTTAAATAATGTAAAACATATTATTAGAAATACTATTAATAATATTTGTTTTGCAAACATAATAAATGAATTTTCAGACGCATATTATTTTAAATCTATATATTTTTTTCAAAATGCGTCCTGTAGCATGACAATAATTATATAAATATATAAAAGTACAATTATTTCTTAATAAAATGATTCCTTATCTTTCTCTCCGTTTTTTTTTTTAAATTTCAGAAATTATAACTGTAACTTTACTTTACCTTTAACAGTTTATCAATTTAGAAATTAAATAAGTATTACAAAAGAAATGAAATCACTCGTCAAATTAAAACTTTTTTTTTTAAATATCTCTCTTGGAAATATGTCTAAGTAAATATATAAAAATAAAAATAAACTACACAATGAATAATGATTGACAAATGCTTAAAACATAGCTATACTAAGTCTATGAGCTTAAATTATACTAAGCTTATATTATACATGCCAATAATATTTAATATGAGCCGAACCAAGTTTGTTAAACACTATCAAATAATAAATGTAATTATTCCCTTTAAAATTACATTTTCTAACTTACTTTGTAAATTGTGAAAATTTTGTCTATAATATAATAATTAGTAATAAACTTAATTGTAGAAGTATATAGATATTCAATTTTATAATATAATTTATTTGTTTCCAATAAAGCAAACTACTTTTTTAAACAAATTTTGCTTAAACAAACAAAGCAAAATACTATGAAACGAAAGAGAAATATATAAGAAAAAATGAAAATCAGAAATTTGTAGGCAGCAAAACATAAATTAAATACTTTTTAATTAATTGCAACCATAATTTTGTATATTTAGAAAATACAATTTGGGAATTACTTATAAATTACTATTACAATATTAAAATCGTCTAAATTTTATTATCATTCATATAAACAACATAACAAATACTAATTTGAATTTAAATATGATGCATTGCAATGGTTTGGAATGGGTTACAAATTATGCATAAAAATAATAAAGGAGATATGAACGATCTTTTAAAAATTTACATTTTGTTTAATCTTAGATTGCTAAAATAAAACACTGGAACATTTATTTCCCCAAAACGAATTGTGAATTCATGCACGGAATGGTGCTATATCTATTATATCTGTGTTCTGCGGATGATAAACACGTATCTGTGTTTTACGGAATCCTTACCACGGGGCGACGGATGTTTCAAATTCTCCACATGCATCTGAGATTTGGTCCGCATTTGAAATTACTTTTCTTTCCATTTTCCGTCAAACAATAAAGCAAAAATACTTCCAAACGAAGAAGAAACGCAGGAAAAGAAAAGAAAATCAGCAATTTGTAAGCGGCAAAACATAAAATTCCGCTTATGTATTTCTTTTTTAACGCTTTGTGTTTGGGAGTGAAAAGACTTTGTTGATGCAAAGAGATGTAAATGTAGCGACCAGAGGCTTTTGGTTACTTTAGCGTTACATTTTTTCCTACTGAGTTTGTTTATTTTCTTTAAAGCTCTCATTACTGGAGTAAACTTCTGTAAAAAAGGACCGTTATGCTTCCTTATTCACTCGGTTTATCTTAATCTCTGGGTTGAAAATTTCAAATTAAGTTGAAATTTTGAGTTGAAGAGAATTATAATGAAATGATCGTGAAACACAAACGCATGTTATTTAAAAAAAGGGATTATTCTTGGAAGATTTGAATATCTAGCGTATTTTCCTAATTGCCAATTTATGGCACCAAAATACTTCTCGGGCATGGAATGTGCATTTAGTAGGGATACAACAAACATTGTAAGGGAAAATGAGAGGAATGAAAAGGTACAATTTGGATAGGGATAAATTGTTTCATAAGGTAGGGGAAAAGAAATTCTACCTATTAGGTAAAAAAAAAACCGATATCAAACAATGCATTTAATTAGTAAATAAAAAAAAAGGCTTTGTTAAAACTTTTTAATTGAATGCGTTGAATAGTAAAATATTTATTATTTAAGCTAATGAAACACGTATTTGTGTATTTTTAAAAACATTTAGTAAATATTTAAATTATTTGAAATGTAATGATTTTATATCTGTTTTTCTTAAAATAAAAATAATTTTTAAATAAGTCCATTAGAATTGTTTTTCGATAAAAATTATAAAATATCTAAGCTACAGTATATTCTTTTCACTTCGCAAATTAAAATAATATATATTTCAGCAAATAAATACATTTGAATTAAATTTTATTTAGGGAATTTTAAATTTAGATCTTTTAATTGTAATTTTACGTAAGCATTATAATCGTTTATAATATGTGTGGCGAACGTTCATATAATATTACTATATTAATTTTTCCCACCATTCAGTCATATTCATATTATATATAAATATTGTAATGCAAATATCTGGACTCAAATGGATCTAAAGTTTGTTCTTCATATAAAAATCATTTTTTATTGCAATTAAATGAAAATTTTTCATTTATATATAATTAGTTTTCAGTCTATAAAAGTTATACTTCATTATTATCTTTTATAAAACGCAAATAAAATTTTATTCATTTTATGTGAATAGTTTTTGTTTATTTAATCAATTTAAATAAAAGCGAAGTTTTATTGATAATATTGTCAAATATTAAATAAAATTGAAATACATTTAATTAATTGAAATTATATTAAAAAAATAAATGTTTTTCCTTATTTAAATAATTATGTACTTAAGAAAAGTGAATACCTAAATAAAAATATTAATCGAAATATTAGCATTTCAAAGTTACTGAACATTTATGCCATTTTGCCGAAACAAATAATAAAAAAAACTATTACATTTTACTTTCAAGTTATGATTATTTTCAATAACTTATAACAGAAAATTATATGCATCAATATAAACCAAATCCTAAAAAATAAACTAAGCAATGTTGCGTATTAGACAAGCAAAGAAAAATTGTTATATAAAAGGAGAGAAAAACCTCTGTAAAATTTTGAATAGATAAAATGATATTTTTATTTTTTCTTGTACTTCTTTTTATTATGACTAAAGAAATATTTTCACTGAAGCAAAAAAAAAAAGCAAATTTCGCTCGCTCAGCGTCCAGGTAGTCTGAACTCAACAAACACTGCGTACATGAAAATGAAAAACCCTTGACTGCCTGGGGCGAGCTGTGATTATGACCTTTTCTTGGGCTCTTTTGCTCACAAAAGAAAGCTCTCTCTGTCCCTCCTCTATCACAAAAAAGTTTTTCTCTCTCGTCTGTGAGGTTTATTTTGATTGTCAATACAAGACGTTTGTTATACGTGAAAGAAATTCCTTGGCGAAATTTGATATTGAAGTGTTTAATATATTTCTGAGAATGTAAAATTAGAAATAGTTTAGGAAAACTACTAATTATGTTTTTTGGCTAACATGAATTAGTATGAAAAAGGAAAGATAGCGAAATTTTTTTTTTAAATTTACTGCCGTTTTTCAAAGAGGGATATTTTTTTTAAAGCACATAAAATAATTAATATACTTATTTTTAAATAATATAAAAATGGATAAAAAATTGTATTTCTTGTCCATTGGAAAATTTTTTAACTTGTAGTATGCAATTATATTATTTTATTTGGAAGAAAATAATCTTATTGCAAAGTTATTTTAATTAAAAATGTTTTCTAAGAATCCATTAAAAAATATTGTAAAAGTAAAATAATATTTTTTTGTTTTCTAAGAATTCAAAAATTGTAAAGTAAAAAATGCAAAACAAAAAATAAATAAATAAAAAAATAAAAATAAAAAAATTAAATTTACGAAAATTAAATAAAAATTAATTAATTTATAAAAAAAGTTAAAATTTATTAAAATTATTTGAATTTCATACAATAATATTAGTATTTTTAACTTAAATATTTATTTTGGCACTAAAATAAATTATAATTTTTTTGTGATATACAACCTAAAATTCTAGTAACAATATAAAATTACAACTTTAAATGCATTTAATTGATTGAAATTACGTTAAAATAAATGTTTTTCATAAAATTTAAATAATTATATTCTAAATTCAAGTCAACTCTTGAATAAAATTATTAATCCAACTATTAGCATTTCAAACTTGCTGAATATTTATGGCATTATTATTGTTCAATACAAAACAAAAAAAAAACATTTAAATTTATTTCAGGTTAAGATTCTATTCAATAACTTTTCATAGAAAATTGTATACATCAAAGTAAACCAAATCCTAAAAAGCATACTAAGCAATGTTTCGCATTAGACAAGCAAATAAAAATTTTTATAGAAAAGGAGAGAAAAACTTAGCTGTAAAATTTTGAATAGATGAAATCATGTTTTTATTTATTTCTTGTACTTTTTTGTTATGAATAATGAAATATTTTCACTGAAGCAAAAAAAAGCAAATTTGCTAGCTGAGCGTCCAGTTAATCTGAACTCAACAAACACTGCGGACATAAAAATGAAAACCCCTTGACTGCCTGGGGCGAGCTGAGATTGTGTCCTATTCTTGGGCTGTTTTGCTCACAAAAGAAAGCTTTCTCTGTCCCTCCTCTATTACAAAAAGTTTTTCTCTGTCGTCTGTGATCTTTATTTTGATTGTCAACAGAGGACGTCTGTTATACGTGAAATAAATTCCTTGGCAAAATTTGATATTGAAGTGCTGAATATATTTCTGAGAACGTAAAATTAAAAGTGAATTAGAAAAACACTGTGGTTAACACGAATTAGTAAAAAAGAAAAATACTTTACTGTGTTTTATATATTTCTTTGAAGCACATTAAATAATTAATATAATTAAAAGGTAAAAAAGTATTGTAGTTCATTCAAAATCTACAACATCCAGTATGTAATTCTTTCATTTGGAAGAAAATCGATTTTCTTTTCCGAATTATTTTAATAAAAAATGTTTTCTAAACATTCATTAAAATAAATATTACAATTTAATTAAAATATCGTAAAAGCAAAATAAATATTTTTATCTTTGCAGAAGAAAATATATATCTTGCTCTTTTCTAAAATTTAAAATTGAATTACACAATAAATTAATTTACCTAAATATAATAATATTTATAATTTAAATTTTTATCTTAATCTAAAATAAATGATACTTTTTCTGATAAATAATCTTAAATTGCATAATTCCAATTAATATGCTTAATTTGGGGAATAAATATTCAAACAGTTAATAAATTAAAAAAAATATTAAATATATCATACCAAACAATTGATTAAAACTTACCAACTAATATATAATCAAATATAATACCAATGAATAAAATAGAAATATCATGCCGGTTATTAGATTAAAAAATAGCATTAGTAATAAAATTTTTTACAAATGTTTGTTACTAATTCTCACTTTTTATTTTGGAAATGATTACGCAAAATACATGATTACAGTTAATAGATTAAAAATATCATTCTTAATAAAATCTTCTATAGTTATATACATGAAATAAATAACGCTACTGACTAATTTGCTCATGAATTACATAGCATTAAAATAAGATCTAAATCAAATTGATTATTAAATTTTCCATCACTTTCTTTTAATGTTTACATATTTTAAAATGTTTTATGTACATTTATTTTCCTTTAAAGTATAATAAAATATAAATAATGTTATAGGAAAAAAAAAACTTTATTATAATTATAACTCTATGAGACTATTATTAATAATTAATAAAGGAATTAAATAATTGATGGGGTTTTCGAATTCTGAAATACCAGGTTTTTGTTACATTTTCTCGCTTTTTACACTGATACTTAATGTCAAGCATCTCGTGTCCTATTAACATCATAGAACAAGGTACTTCTCCTACTTTTTGTTAGTATTTTTTAGAAAAAAAGACATACTTGAAATCATTTATTGATAGATGTGGCAGTTTTTTTAAGGCAAGACATACTGTCAAAGAAACTCCATGACAGTGAAAGATGCACGAGAGACTTAATGTCAAGAGGGATGTCAAAAAAAAAATATATATATATATTCTGCTGTTTCTTTTTTTTACAATTTTTGAATATTTAAGAACTTGTTGGGGCCACTGGCATGTTTGAACTTTGTTCGTGGGTGCTATTTCAAGTCTTTTTATCTATCAGAAAGAAAAAATAATATGCACACCACTTCAGAAAAAAAAAATTCAAGAAGTTAAAGGAATTACAAACTCTTTAAGTGTGGTTCCTATGTATTGTTAATTGAATAAATATAAAGATAAATGCGTTATAATTAGTTTTAAATTCAAGTACTGAGTTCAGAGTTTTTTTCGCAATTCTGAGCACAATTATTTTATTGAAACACAGGAACTCAGTAGTAATTCAAATAAAAGTTTCATATTGAATTCTTTAGTGATGGAGCGCATTAAAATCTACAAGCTTCAAATATTTGTGTTTGTTTGTTTTTTCCTTTATTTGGTCATCATGCCTCAGAACTTTAGTGATTACTTTAAAATATAAAAATACAGTAGGCAGCTAATATTTATCACACTTACAGGTAAATCTTTGAGTACTTTATAAGAGTTTAGAAAATATTAATATTACCAATAAAAGTAATTCCTTAAAATGTGATTGTCAAAATGCAATTACCCAGTGTGCCGTTGGTAAAATGTTGTCATAGCTCCATGCAGTTACAATTTTTTAAAGTAGCGCCTGAAATTAAATCCAACTTAAAGAATCAAATATTTACTGCTTGCACACTAGATAAAGCACATTGCCATTGGAGCAAGGATAAAGCAAATCTATTACTATTTATTGTAATAAACCGAAGTGATTAAAATGTTCTTATGGTGGCGACTTATAGAATTGTAGAAAAACAAAATTTATTCATCATTCTATATTTTAGTTAATAATTAACTGATGCGAGGAATATTTTTTTCATAAAAAATATTTTATTTGTTACGCCTTATGAATATAAATAAAAAATAAATTTACTGTTGCATATACGATTGCATTTTCCCATATATATATAAATTATAAAACTAACAACTTTATTCAGAAAAATTATATTAAGTGGAAAAAAAATCTCCTTATATATATATATATATATATATATATATGTATGTATTCTAATATACACTTTATAGGTAAATATATTATTCATCTTTCACGATACTTCAGGGCATTTTCTTAAATTCCATTGTAGATGAACTCGAATTAGCTAAGCAATTACCTTAACTAATTGCAAGATTATATTATAAGACAACAAAATATATACATATTATAATATGCTGTCTATAAGCAAATGTATCGTTCATCAACCAGGCTGCATCAGAATAAACTTTTTAACTTCATTGCAAGTCAGAAGAAATTATTTAGCTTAATTAGACTTACAAAATTACAAAACTATATTTATTTTTTTTATAAATTTTTAATTGTTGAGTTTCTAGAATTTGGTATACATTAATCAGAACAGAAACAAATATTTATTTAATTATGTATTTTATACATAAATCTGTTTTTAAAATAATGGAGCGAATTTTTTTAAAATACATAAAAAGTGTCTTAGTGTCTTATGAATATTTAATTTAATTCAAACTCAGAAAACGTTTTGTTCAATAAGAGTTATAAAACGTAATTATAGTTTCGATATTTTCTTAAATTTAATTTTATTGAATTATGCGTGTTTTTAATGGTAATATAAAAAATGGAAAAAATAATTATATTTATCAATGAATCATTTTCTAGAATAATGGAAGTTGATTTTTTTGATGGTTAAAAATATCTCACGTATTGAATTAACACATAGTAAATTATTTTATTCAAATGCAGATTTTGTCTGAAATATAATTATACATTTTTTTATTAAAACAATTTTAATATAAAATTATCCGTTTAATTTTTACCTTAAAATTCGTTTTCATTATCAAAACGGTAATGGCATTTTTTTTAACAATTTTTTTTTTTTTTTATGTTACAAATAAAAGTGTTAGTCTGTTGAAAATAAAATAGCTGGTTTGCTATTACTAATTTATTTTTTAATTATATTTATTATGCATATTTTTTACAACTTTAACAATTTTATTATTACATATCTCTTTACATTCCATGTTCAAATGTTTAAGTAATCCTTATAGTTCGAGTTAAAAATATAAGGTGCAATAATAGTTAAACTCATTCACGTAAAAAATATTATGAGAAACACTATTACTAATATTTGTTTGAATGCTGTAGATATAATAACTAAATTGGCAGATTTAATTGGATATTATTTTTTATCAAAATGCAGCCTGTAGTACAACAGTAATTATACAAATATATTAAAATATAATTATTTGATAACAAAGTGATTCTTTATCTTTCTTTTCCTTTTTTTTTGTTATATACAATTACAGACATATCTTTAACTTTACTTCCCCTTTAAAAAGTTAGCAGTTTGAAAATTACATAAGTATTATAAAAGTAATGAAATTATCCGACAAATTAAACCTTTTTTTTTAAATATCTTTCTTGGAAATATGTCTAAGTAAATATATAAAAATAAAAATAAACTAGACAATGAATAATAACTGATAATTGCTTAAAACGTTGTTATAATATGACAATCAGTTAAGCTATATTAAGTTTATATTATAAAAACTTATAATATTTACTATGGATAGAACAAGTTTGTATAACCCTATCAAATAATAATTGCCATTTATCCCGTTAATATTACATTTTTAAATTTTCTTTTCAATGTATGAAAATGTTTTACCTACTTTTATCTCTACAATATAACAATTAATATTAAAATATATTGTATAATTATATACTTATTCAATTTTATAATATAATTTATTTGTTTCCAATAAGGCAAAATACTTTATTTAAAAACACTTCGTTTTATTGTTAATTTTTGCTTAAGCAACAAAGAAGCAAAAAATATTTCCAACCGAAAGAGAAATATAGAAAAAGAAATTAAATTAGAAATTTGGAGACAGCAAAACATAAACATACGTTCATTTTTTCTTGTTTCATATTATTAATTAAACGCTTTTTATTTAATTACTACCATAATTTTGCATATTTGGGAAAAACAATTTAGAAATTACACATAAATTATTAATATAATGTCATATTTCACTCTCATTCATATAAATTCAATAACAAATAACAATTGAAAACTAAATGTGATGCGTATACTAAGATTGAAATGCTTACCAAAATATGTATAGAAATAATAAAGGAGATATGACGATCTTTTGAAAATTTACACTTTTGTTTAAGCTTAGATCGCTAAAATAAAACACCGGAACATTTATTTTGGAAATTGTGGATCCCCAAAACGAATTGTGAATTCATGCACGGAATGGTGATATATCTATTATATCTGTGTTCTGCGGATGATAAACACGTATCTGTGTTTTACGGAATCCTTACCACGGAGCGACGGATGTTTTCAAATTCTCCACATGCATCTGAGATTTGGTCCGCATTTGAAATTACTTTTCTTTCCATTTTCCGTCAAACAATAAAGCAAAAATACATCCAAACGAAGTGGAAACCCAGGAAAAAGAAAAGAAAATCAGCAATTTGTAAGCAGCAAAACATAAAATTACGCTTATGTATTTCTTTTTTAACTCTTTGTGTTTGGGAGTGAAAAGACTTTGTTGATGCAAAGAGATGTAAATGTAGCGACCAGACGCATTTGGTTACTTTAGCTTTAAATTTTTTCCTACTGAGTTTGTTTATTTTCTGTAAAGCTCTCATTACTGGAGTAAACTTCTGCAAAAAAGGGCCGTTATGCTTCCTTATTCACTTGGTTTATCTTAATCTCTCTGGGTAGAAAATTTCAAATTACTCAGAGTTGAAGAGAATTATAATGAAATGATCGTGAAACACAAATGCATGTTGTCTAAAAAAAGGGATTATTCTTCGAAGATTTGAATATCTAGCGTTTCATCCTAAGTTCCAATTTATGGAACCGAAATGTGCATGGAAAGTGCATTTAGTAGGAATACAACAAACATAGTAAGGGAAAATGAGAGGAAGGATAAGGTAAAATTCGAAAAGTTATAAATTGTTTCATAATGTAAGAAAACAACATGAATTCTACTAGAAAAAAATAACTAATAGTAACCATAAAGCTGTATTTCATAAAAAAAAAATTCTCTTTAATTAGTGCGTATCCTTTTATTTATATAACCAGCAGCAGAAATAAGTAATTTCTGAAATAAAATATAAATATTCTCAAAATAATTATTTTAAAGATTTTCTTTTAAAGATATTTTATTTGTAAATGAAGACTATATTACTAAAATGTGTGTTAATTTTATTCGCATTTTGAAAGTGTTGTTATTATATTATATAATATATTGACATTTTAGACGCTTCGTCGAACTTAATATTAAAATTTATCATTAAAACTATGTACAAGAGGAATTTTATTTCTACTGAAAATATTGTGGTAATACACATGAGATACACATACACATTATATACTTTAAAATTTAATATTTTTTAAATTTATGATATTTTTATTTTAAACTAATCATTTAACTTTAATAAGTTATTTTACTTATGCATAATTATGGTAGACTGGAATACATTTTATTGTATTTTGCATATTTCTCACTGTAATAATGTAATCATAAGGATAATTTATTCATAGTAGTGTTTTCTGTTGAAAATAAAATCATGAACTATTTATTTTCATTGTGGTAAAAATATAGAAAATAAATAATTATTATGAATATTTATAAATTTCTTGACTCTCACGAAAAATTTAAAACACAAAGAAGAAAATTTCGTGCTAACAATACATTTTTTTTTAGTTTACTACATTAGATTGAATTTAAAGAAATGAAAATATTTTGTAATTAAAATTGCTAAATAAGGAAATAACATTAGTATAATAATGAATTAATTAAATAATTAATATATACGTTTTGATTTCATAAATGATAAAATTTAAAAACTAATTCTGAATTAATGTTATGAGATAAAATTTAAATACTGTGGCAACCTTTCTCTCTGATTTTTAAAGACACTTTTGAGTTTATTTCTACATTAGATTTTCTATTTAAAAAAGTATAGTTCTGTACATCTTATTTAAGAAAGCATAAAAAAACGTCATATTTTACAGAAATTAAAGTACCTCAGAAATTTACCTTTTGTGAAATTATAACGTGATTCATAACATGTTTAAAATTTCTTATTTTATTTAATACTTTTATAACTTTTTGATTTTTGTAACTCTGGTTAAAATCACACCATTTCGAGTAAAAACAGTTCAGGCCATTTTTTTTTAATAGATAATACAAAATAATCTGAAGCTCTTTATAAATTATGTTATTAAAGTGTTTCTCAAAGCCGATGTTTAGGATTTTATATGTATTTAAAATTTGTGTAAATCATATATGGATATAGTACATAACGGAAAAGTTGTTTGTTCAGCTTTTGTTGCTCCATTTTTCGAATTATGTTCCCAGAATGCACTTTGTTTAAGAATACATCTTGAAAAGAGAAATTTCTTTAAAGATTTTTGTGTTAACTCGTTGCTGTTTTTGAACACTATTTTCCATCCTATGTTCTGTTTAGAAAAATAACAATTTGAAAGAAGTGTTCTTAAAATTGTACATTAGTGCAAAATTGCTACTTTTCGTTTCTCTAAAATATTTCAGAACTGAAGTAACAGAAGGAGTTAAAACATATGTTGGATTTTTTTTTTTAAATTTACACAATTCATTATGTAATGTTTTTCTTAGATATTCAAATAACAATATATTGTAAGATAAAATAAATAAATTAGAAGATACAATAAATACTAAAATATTGTTAAAAAAATGTTCGCTAAGATCGTTCTACAAACTTTTATTATTTAAAATCATTAAAATTGTTCTTAATTAATAATTTTGGAACTCAAGGTATAATTTTACTTTGAAATTTTATTTCATTTAATAATGTAATTATGTAGGATTCGTTAATAAGATACTTGATTAAAGTTTTGTTATATGAATAGATGTTATAAGCATAATGCAATAAAGTAAAAACATTATTCTTAAATTTCGAAATATTATAATGATAATTTTGAGATTAGTGAATATATTTTCTTTATACTAATTGCTATTACCTTAATTCAGGAGATAAATGAATTTCATATTTTTGTAAGAACTCAGATGAAATTTTTATTTATGTTATGCGAATAATTGAGAAATAAAGACATTACATTTACACAATTATGTTTAAAAAATACACATTGCATAATAATTTAAATACAGATTGTTAAATAAATACTATGAAATTAATAAACAGTAAGCATACATGTAATGAGTATTTTTTCAAAAAGAAAGGATTTTATGAGGGTTAAACAATTAAGTTGTATCTGTACCCAAACTCTGAGAAATCGAGCATAAACAAGACACGTGTATTGAACAGGACATATTTTATATGAAAAAAAAAATATATTTGACTAAAGCTCCAAAATTCTTTATTGTCTGGGCGTATATCTCCCCGGAATTTTTTTTTTACATTTATGTGGTTATTGAATTTTTCACTGAATGTCCTTGAGGATTAAACAATGACTTTTAAGTGACACACTTTATTCTTTTCAATTCACCATTCAATATTCATGAATATTTTTTTCTATTGTGTGTCAAAATAAAGCATAGTTGAAGGATGTAAAAAAATTAATAATGATCTTAAATATGCTTTCAAAATAAAATTTAGCAAAAAAAATTTTCATTTTTAATTTTATTGCTCTTTAGTACTGATAAATCTAGGCAAATATTGAACTAATATAATAAAAATAAGTCTGAAAGCTTAAGTTTTTCTAATTGCCTTTCTTCAATAATATTTTTCTTTCATTTAAATGGCGTCTAGTGTTGATTTTAATGCAACAATGTTTCTAAGCCTCTTATGTCAAGGATAAACTTCATACCGATTTTTTTCACTTGAAAAACAATAGGGGAATTTTAATAATGAAACTTTACATTCTTGAAAAGGGACCATTTCCCTATATATCTCAGATATTGAGAACTTTTATTGCTTTGAATAGTTATAAGTTGTATTGTTTATGCATACACAGTCCAGTCACATTAATGTGAACACATGTCAAAAGCCAGAATATACATTCTTGTATATTCTGGCTTTAAATGGAGTGTGGAATGTGGTATTAAGTGGAATTCTTTATATATACTCCACTGCAATGTTCTGCCAGATGCCTTTTGTGATTGGTTATTTCACGTTGACGTCGAAAATAGGTGGTGGTCACATTAATGTGGCTGGACTGTGTATAATACATATACATATTTAATTGATGTTTAAAGATCTACAATACTATAAAATAATTCAATGCATTTTAACAAAGTTATCAATGCTTCTTAAATTACAATAATAAATGTAAAAAATCAAAAAAAAATGTTTATTGTTTTTCTTTCTTTAAGGAGAAACAAACAAATTATGATAAAATTATATAAATTATGTTTTTATTAAAAACATTAGGGGGATTTTATTAATGAATATTCTACAATTTTGAAAAGGGAGAATTTCCTTATGTATGTCAGATATTGAGACCTTTTAATTGCTTTGAATTATACCAATTGTCTTTGTTTATATAAGTATTTATTGTTACATTTAATTAATATTTGAAAATTATAATTCTAGAAACTAATTCGATGCAATTTAAAAATGTTATGTTTCTTAAATTACAAAAAAAAGTCAGAAATCAAAAACAAAATTGTTGAATGTTTTTCTTTCTTTAAAGAGAAACAAAAAAGTTATGTTAAAAGCAATAGATAACAAAGTTTGGTGGATATTTTCTCAACGTATTTATACAGTGCTGTAATGCATGCATACAAGTAATATTAAAGGTAAATACATTTCAAATTTATTGAGTATATAAGTGGTAGCATATACTCGTAAAGTGTTATCAAATTAAAAAAAAAATTTCTCAATATTTACATGCTCAATTTAATAATGTTCTTAATGTTTCTAAAATTACAATAAAAAGTGAAAAATCGAAAACAAAAATTGATTATTGTTTTTCTTTCTTTAAAAAAAGAAACAAAAAAAAATATGTTAAAAGCAATAGATAAGAAAGTTTTGATGGATATTTTCTCTACATATTTATGTAGAGCTGTAATACATGCATAGATATAATTTTAAAGGTAAATAAACTTCAAAACTATTGTTTATATAAGCTGCAGAATTTAACATTTTTATTAAATTAAAAAAAAACAACAATAAAACAAACAAGCATCGAATGTTATCAATATTTTCATGCACATTTTTAATTATAACATCGTGAAAAATGAGCAACACCTTTTTTCGCCTTATAACTAGAATATACGCCTTTCACCTTACATCTATAATATTTTATTCAGAAAACATCGAATTCCTTTATAAATGTTACACATTTTTGATTTAATACAATTATTTTTGATATATTATTGTAACAAAATGATTTATGTAAGCAATATCACACACCCAACATCATTATATAAGAACAAAAAAAAATATTTTATATACGTAAAACAAATAGTACAGAAATGTAGCTAACGTTTAAATTTCTATAGTTTTGGAGACCCAATATTTACTTAAAGAAATATATTTTCTTTGCTGAAGCTTTTAGTGTTCTGAAGTTAATGCTTTCTTCACTTTAAGTACACATATTTTCCATTGGAGTTTCTTTGCAGAATTTGCCCCCGAGTATGAATAAATATTTACTAAAACAAGTTTTTAACTCTTATCCCATTAGCGATGGTAGCTCGACAAACAATCCAGGCAAAGTTTAATATTCATAAAAGACGAAGAAAACTTAATTTTTATTCTGATTTAAAGATTAATGTGTTTAAATATTCATTACAAGTGATTTAAGTAAGCATTAAATGACAAAAAAAAATATATATACTAAATAAATAAGATTTAAATTCAGTTGGAATTTTATTTCTTTAAATGCTGATTATATAAATAATTCTATATCTGTTTTGAATATCTATGGGAAATTTATAAAACCTTTTCTGCCTCATATAAAATTCAAAATTTGGATAACAATTGTACAAAATAATTTTTTACAGTTTTGATAAAGTACATTTAAATGGAGATTTTTAATGAATATGAAAAGAAAAATAAGCTTTTATTACTATAAAAATAATTGGTTTCAGTTTTTATTTGCTGCAAAGATACTTTATTGTAAATTTGTTTTTCTAGAACGTGCAAAAAATATTTTAAACGCATTTGAAAGAAATTTAGAAAATAAAAGAGAATTTAATGTTTTAAAAAATAAAGTTATTATAGAATAATTATATTTCTATGTAATAAATATATTATAAATAATATTTAATTGAAACCAAAAATAAGTTATCTAAAATAAATCATAGAATTTTCAAAATTGCAGTATTAATTAATAATGGTAAATAATACACTCCTGGATTCCTGCATTAAAATACTGCATAATTTACTCCATTTAAATATCTATTTTAAATTATATATTCTGAAATTTATCACTTTAATGCAGATGTTCCATTCCGATACGTATATTTTATTTTGTTGCTTAAAATGGGTAATAACATCATGCCAGTGTCTAATAGACATTTTATTGTAATAGTGTTAATGTGTCTTATCCCACTTGGTAGTCATCCAGATGAAGCCCACGAACCCGTATGGATTCGTGGTTGAAAGGAAAGAGGGCAGTTTCTGTTATGATGGAGCACTCGTAGGTAGAAGTCTGACTTCAGTGTATCTGACTTGAAGTCTGACTTGAGTGCAGTATTAGTACACATTTTGTTCTTACTGAAACAAAATGTCTACAAATTAAAGTAATTAGTGCAATTTAATACAAAATTAATTCATGTATTGTTCTACGTAATTTCAAAAGCTGAAATTATAATTCATCTTATTTTAAATCGTAACATAATAAATGTATCTTCAGTCATATTTTAAAACTTAAAAATGTGTATTTTTAACATAATAAATGTATCTTTAAACTTACCACACGGCTTAAAAGAGATTACTTTTATTGAATAGCGCAAAACTTCTACCTTTTTAGACTATTCAATTAAAGTTAAATCTTCACTTGAAAAGTCTATTGCTAAATTCAATTAACTTTAAACTAGAGCAGTAGTCATTAACCATTTTAGTTCTTCTTTGAACTCACGTTATGATGAGATAAAGGCCACAGGCCATCCAATAAAGTTAATGATAGGGACCTTCGTTCATGGAAAAAATATTTTTAAATACGTAAAATGAAACCAACACAGCAATATTTTAAAAAAAATATGATTAAAAACCAAATAAGATACATTCATAAATCATATGCTAGGTTCGTGTTTTGTGATAAGACATACTAAATAAAGAAAAAACCTTTTAAAATACTTAGAAAACATTGAAAAATTTCTCAAAACTTGAAAATGAGAGTAATGAATGCTACTTATCTTATAAGGGTGGTCTTAAGGTAAGGATATCTTTAGGTAAGGTCTTTAGTTAGCGGATAAGCGTCAGAAAATTATTTTATATCTTATGAATATGTTATGAATGATTTTTTATGTATTATGAATTATTATTTTATATATTTCAAGTAATAAAATGTTATAAAATTCTATAATGGTAATCACACACAGCTATTAAATTTATAATTTAATACATTTATACACTCAAGAGCCAAAACATTATGACCACCTGTCAATAACGAGTTGGCCCACTTATGGCGCGCAACACAACTTCCACCCGCCTTGGCATGGATGCCACAAGTCCTTGGTAGATGGCCGGAGACAGATTGTACCAGATGTTTAAACAACGGTCACGCAAATCCGAGATATTGCGAATTGGTGGTATTTGAACTCTGAGCTGCGGTCCCAGGACCTCCCAAATGTGCTCTATCGGATGGACATCCGGTGAGTTAGGCGGCCAGGACATTAACTGGAATTCAGCATCATGTTTCTGGAACCACTCCAACACAATTTTAGCCTTGTGACAAGGACCGTTGTGCTGTTGGAACATTCCATTTCCAGCTGGAAAAACAGAGGCCATGTAAGGGTACAACCGGTCCGCAATGATGTTCAGATACCCTGTAGCATTCATGGTCTGCTCTACCACAACCACGGTCCCCAGAGAACGTCCCTCAAAGCCACCGGTCTGTGTATGACCTACTGTACATTGAGGGAGCAACTGTTCGCCTGGAAGACGGCGTATCCTGATACGGCCATCGGCGTGATGAATGACAAACCGTGATTCATCTGACCAGGCAACTCTCTCTTACAGATCCATGGATCAGTCACGATGTTCCCGCGCCCAGCGCAGGCGCAGTTGGCGATGACGCGTGGTCATCAAAAGTACACGAGTGGGACGTTTGCTGCGTAGCCCCATATCCAGCAGTGTCCGCTGAACAGTGTGCTCCGATACTATTCTACTTGGCCCTGCATTGTATTGGGCTGTCAGCTGAGCCACTGTCTGACTCCGGTTTTGCTTCACCATGCGAGACAGTCTCCGACGACCTTTTTGTTTGATATCGTGTGGATGTCCAACACCATGTCGTCTACTGCTGGTTTCACCGTCATTCCTCCACTTTGCATAAGTACTAACAACTGTAGATCGCGAACAACATACGAGTCGTGCAGTTTCGGAAATACTTGTTCCGAGCCATCACAATCTGCACTCTATCAAAGATCCGCTTAGATCGCTTAGATCGATCTATCGCTTAGATCCGCAGCCTTTCCCATCACACACAGAAGTAAGTGAAAGAATGATTCTTCAGTCTCTCCAGCAGCAGTTAAATATCACTTCCACCTGATCACGTGCCTTCCACGTCATCCAGGCGAGTTCATTGCAAAATGTAGGGGTGGTCATAATGTTTTGGCTCTTGAGTGTATATGAAATATTTAAATAGAAAATTCTATATTTAGTTAGTGGTTAATGAAATTAAAGATAATGATTTATTTCTCACCTAATCCAAGTTCATCTTAAAGTAAGCTGTATTCCAAATAATTCCTGGATCCCTAGTTGCCAACCCATAATGTAGTGAAATTTGAAGCGTTAAATGATAATTTTTATTTGTCAATTTAAAATGTATTCCTCGAAGTTAAAATTTATTAAAAGGAGAGTTTAAGACTTATATATAAAACTATGCATCTAAATCATGTCAAATATTATTTAGAATTCTAATATGTTATCTAAAGTAAATTTGTAAAAAGCATGACTCTAAGGATTTAAAGAAATGCAATTTCAAATAATTTAACAAATTTACAGACATTAAATTTTGCTTAGATTCTTAACTCACTTATAAAATTTATTTAAACGCTATATTATTTCTTTGAAGTCACTTATAATTTTTTTTTATTTATCTGAAGTCACTAAAACTTTGATACATACTTTTTTTTATAGTTTCTTGCGTTTTAAAAACATGCAGATTTAATTCAAATATACTTAAGTACTGTAGAATATTGTTTTTGTAGTGATAATAAAAATTAATTTCTTACTTCATATATTATTATTATTATTTTAATTTTTAAAAGAAATGTGCAAAAAATACAAACAGGATTGTAAATTAAATATTTGCGAATATCTTGTAAAGTATCTGATTATTTTGTTAATTTTTGTCTGAAACAAATTTGTATAACATGTGTGTATTTTATTCAGAATTAATCGTTTTTTGTTTAATCTCTAAAGTTATATTCATGAATATTCTAAATATGAATATTTAAAAAAATACTGAGTATAATATATAAAATAATTTAATTGAACAGAATTCAATGCCATATATTTTTATTTATAATAAAAAATGCTTATTAATATATAAATTTAGGATATGGTGTAACAGAGTTACAAAAAAATCTGAATTTCATCAGCTGATTACTGCTTGTATGGACAAAGGGCAACTTTATATCATGAATTGAATTCATTAAAATTTCTCTTACAGAACAAGCGTAAAAATTCCGAACGAAATATTTTTTAGACAGCTTCACTTTTGCATTATATATAATAATTTTTAATTTTTAATTTTTAATTCATAAATTTTATGTAGGAATTATCTTTTTCACATAATTACTTCATTTTTTTCAAAAGTAATGAGATAAGGCGCCTGTAGCTTTCTAATGAAACGAAATATAATTATGCTATTTCTTTGTTATTCAGATTATTATTTTTCTTTCTATAGCACGAAATTTTAATTTCTTTTACATGTATATTTGATAGTCATGTGTTTTCTTTTTACGATTATTTTCTAGTTAAAAAATTTATCTTATTTCTAATACAATATAATAATATACTAATTGGATAAAGTTACCATTACCAGCCTAGACACTCAAAAGAAAAATTGACCAACCATAACTGTAACGGAAAGCGAAGAATAATAAGAAAAAATTCAGTAAAAAATTTAAATATGGACATCACATATAAAACCATATAAAATACCAGGATTCAGTTTAAGGTATGGTTTCTTTTTGCTTCAGCACAGAGAATTGGTAGTTGGCATCGAAGAACAGAATAGGAAGAGAAATCATCCCTCTAGCCATCCCAAAGGAAAAGCAAATAAAGAAGAAATTAAAGAATGCGTGGGTGTGGAATAAGAAGAGTTTGTTAACATAAGGAAAAAGAGATTCAGTTGGTGTAGAGGTCTGAATAGATCTATCCATTTAAGAAATAGATTATAATCAGTGTTGAGACCTTATTATTGTTTAAATAACGATATGAAATATTAATCTTCGTCAGTAGAGATCCAGTTGTATTTTTCTGTCTAATAAATTAATTACTATCTCTGTTGAGACCAATTATTCAATGAAAGTTTTGTAAGAAAGGGTTAATGTGGATCATAAATGTTACAAGTGTAAATATTTCTAAATAATCAAAGAGTATATATTAAACAAACATTTAATTTGATTATTTAAACATTTGTGAATCTCAACACTGCACAATTATCATCAGAAATGGCAAATCTAGAGAAATATTATTTAATTTTCATTTATCCATACGATCGTATTTGGAGAAATAATTTGATTTATAAGTTAAAAACTCTAGGTGTCGGTGGCAAAATGCTCTAATGTATTAAAAATGTCATTACTTAATGATTTTGTGCAGTTCGATCTGGAATGGAAACGTCTGGTTACAAACGAATGCATTGTGGTCTACAGCAAGCCTTTTAGTGTATACATTAATGGCATTCCTGGCCAAATTAAAGAAAAATAAAAGATATTGAATGTACTTTATATGCTGATAACTTGGTAGTATGTACTTCAGCACCTAAAAGATGTACTAATGCAATGGTGTTTAGGATCAATCAAGAGTTGAAAGCTTTATAAAAATGGTATATAAAATCAAATGGAGGTAAACCTTGACAAGATTATGTTCCAAACTTTTATTTTGAATCACCAACCAACTGAAATGGTTTTATCCGGAAGTAGTATCCGGGAAAAAGGGGAAGCAATTTATTTGGTAGATGAATTCGACAAAACTCTCTCTTGACAGAAGCATGTTCATAATGTGATTCATCTTGAAAAAGGTTAAAAGTGATTAAAAGACTTACAGAAGTAAAATAGTATGGAAGAAAAGTTTAAATAAAACTTACTATGTGTAAGCCAAGTCGTTAATTTGCTATTGTTGTGAGGCCCTAATTACATATAGCATTACTTACATTTCAAAACTTGAGGTCTTTCAAAATGAAGCTCTGATGCTAGTTACTGAAATTGTGAAAATTATTCCAATAAATGCAATGGTGGCTCTCACGGTCAATAAATACATAAAACAAAGTTTTAATTTATCCAATAAATGAAAAACTAGATTATAAGTTTGAATTTTTTAATTTATCAAATAGTGTTGCTTAAATAATTAATTATTATAAAATGTCTGAAAAAACAAAAAAAAGCAAACATCGTATTAAACTTTTATGCGCATACTACTGTGTCCAAAAAGTAAGACCAATTTTTCAATGTAAAATTCCAAGGGCTTATGGAATTTCAATTTTTTTTCTTTTTTAGGTTACTGGCACTGTCCTTGACATCTGTGTGAAATCTGACATCGAAATATTCATTAGTGTTTGAGTTACGCTTGGCTTTGTGAGGTGTTAAAACTGATCCGGAGATTTTTGAAATGTCTGAATTAATTGAAAAAAAGTTCTTGCATTAAATTTTGTTTGCAGAAACGTACAGAATGTTGCAGAAGTCATTGAGCATTCCTATATCGGAAATAAGTGATTAGAAGTGGTATAAGCAGTTTAAAGAAGGCAGAGAACGCGTTGAAGACGAAGAACCCTCTGGTCGATCATCAACCTCAACCGAAGAAGCTCACATCCAAAAAATTATAGATTTGGTGCTTGCAAAACCGTCGATTTACAATTAGAGACAGTGCTGCTGATGTTGGAATTTCCAAAGAATCGGTCAGTTCCATTGTGTACCTCAAACGCGTCAAATCTCGCTTGATAGTGAAAACATTGATTGCGTCAGGTCACACTGCCTCTCCACCAAAAATGAAACCCATATCGTTCCACAACCACCGTATTCACACCGTGCAACTTCTGGCTATTCCCTTGGACACCGTTTTGGGTCGATTGAAGAGATTCAACGTGAATCGCATCGAGCTTTGAAGGCCATCCCGGTCCATGACTTTTTATCATGAATTCACTTCACATCACATTCATGAAGGCGATGAAAAAAAATTGCAAGAATAAATAAAGAGTTTTTGAAAAAAATAAAAATTGATCTTACTTTTTGGGTATATATATATATATATATTATAAATATATATTATATATATATACATATATATTTATATATAGATTTGAAAAGATTCTTTAATTAAAAAGCTAATATATCATTTTCTATCTCAGTAAAGCACCCTTTTTTACACCCTGTTTTGCTTAAAGTGTCACAAAAATGAACAAATGCTTTGGGAAACAAATGGGTTTTATTTTCAAAACTTATGTACAGAAACGACATTAAACTTACTCCGATAAACTCATTTACATATCACATTTTCACAGCTTAAGGATCATTCATCGAAACTTTTCTTAAAATAATCACATTTGCATTATCAGTCAACTGCTTCAGTTCCTCTTTTCCCCAAACAATTCTTTACTTCCAGTAGCATTCTCTTTGACTTTAAAAAGTAAGCAAAATAAAAACAGTAAAAATGCATGTTTGTTTTCATTCTTTTAAGCGATGAGTTTCATTGGCACATTTCTCCTTCACCTGCAAAGAAATAAAAGAAAAGCAATCTTTCATTTTCAAATGTAGATGGCTGTTTATCTTTTAGAACACAAAACAAATAATGAGAACTAAGCATTTCGGAGACGCTTCTTCTTCAAAATTCTGTATAAATATTTACAATTCTTTCAAAAATTCGTTTTGTTGTTTTTAGTTTTTTTGAAATGGAAAGAATTTATCCAGTTTTCAGGTCAATTTGAAAACAAAAATTTATTTTGTTTACGAAATGTTTGATGTAGACTTATCGGTGACATTGAAGTCTTTGTACCCTTTAAATAAAGTTGTATCTTTTGGTATATGCATAATTTTAAATGATATTATTTTAAACGACAATAATAAGCTAAAACATCGATTCATATGAAATTCCTTAGAAAAGTACTTTATTTTTAAATTTTTTAATGAACAATTTTAACTCCAGGATATATATAAGTTTATTTTTATTTTATTTAATGTATGATTTATATATATAGATAAACATTTGTTTTTGTAGAAACAACATTCACTTTCACAGAATTTTTAATACATTTTGTGCATTTATTTCATAACGAAAATTTAACAATGTCATTGGCAGCGCATGATTAACACTAACGATTTTTTATAATAATTAACATTTATATTAAAGGTCAGTGTACTATCACAAAATACTTCACTTTTTATTGAATAATTATACAGAGGGGCAAATAATTTCATAAATCTCATTAACTAAAATCACCAGATAACAAAATAATGAGTAAATTAATGAGTTTTTTTGTGTATACAAAAATTAACGAAATATCGTTTCAACATGATCTGTACCAATATCCATGTCCTGAACCAGTTTTTTAAGGGAATCAAAAATACTTCAAACACTTGCCGATAGATGGCACCAAATCATTGTCAAATATTTCATTTTTTTTTTTCCTTCTGTTTTAAGATGAAAGAAAAATGGCATTTACTGTTAGTAGAATAACATTCTATTTTTTATGACATTCTGTTTATAACGACATTATATATATATATATATATATATATACATATATTTTTAAGGAGCACGTCTCAAATGATGTTTAGTATAATTGATATACAATCGCTTCTCACTATCAGTATTAGTATATCCATTTGTATTTTGCTGAATCACATTATTTACCGATGAGTCAATATGTGTGGTTGTGGGGGCAACGGGCAACGGGCATATCGATTACGGAGTTCCTAGGTGGCTTTAAGAGCCACAATACCTCCACATCTTAATTTAGTTAGAAAATTTGCACAAAATGAAGTTGCTTAAATTAAAGAATAAAAATAAAAAGAAGATTAGAACAAATTAAAATTTAAGAAAAACACCTCCTGCTTGCTAACAATTAAAGCAGGAGATCGAAAAAGCTAAAGCTTTCGGTACAATTAGGGGTCATGTGTGGTTGTAATGGAATAACTTTACGGCAAATTATATGGGTCAATTGGGGCAATCTTTAACTTGTGAAAGGGATGAAAAGCACTAATGTGCATACGAACAATACATTGTTTCCAACCGGAAATCCATTGGCGTCAAGACCGTCGATCGAAATAGATAAAGCATGAGGGACTAAATGTTTTACAGGAACTTTGCTCAATGCACTTTAGAGGAACTAAAGTGCATTAAGCACAAAGTGCACGATGGTGCAACTTTTGTGAAATGCACTACAGTTGCATCATCTTGCATAAAGAAATTGGTATATGATACAATATTGAAGTTCTACAGTGGATTACCTTCTGGTGAATATTGTAAATAGTCATGCCACTTACCTAAAAGAAACTTATATTAACTAAACTTATTATTTTTAACATGGAGTTTGACTCTCTAATTCCTTTATTATTATATTAATTTTAAAAAAAGGATGATTTTTTATTAATATATAAATAAATGTGTTATTTTGTATATTTGAAGTATGTTATGATTCCTAGATTTCTCCGGATGATAATTCTTTAAGCTAAATTATTTTTATCAAAACAAGCAATAAAGATAGAAATAAAATTCAATTTTAATTATTTTTGTAAATTTTGAAAATTTTTGTCAAATGAAGATTTAAAATGTTCATATTACCTTCTATAATATTCTATAATAAGATATTTAATGAATTTTACTTGTCTTATTTTTTTTTTCAGTTTCATTTTAAATGATATCATCAAATGTTTTAAACTTAAAAAAAAATTTAGATATAAAATTTGTAACTCTCATTATTCGTAACTGCAAACAATCTTCTACCAACAGTAATGCGAAATGAGCATTTAAGAATTTTAATATTTATGTTCTATTTTGTATTTATAAGACCATGCTGTAATTTAAAAAAAAAAAAAAATTTTTTAGCGCCTGTATAAAGAAGACCAGACTAATGAACCTCAAATAATTATAATATTCATGATTAAATTTTATCAACATGAAAATATAATAAACAACTCCCAGCTAACAATGAGATTCGGTGATGCTATACAATGTATTTCGAAAATTTACTTTTATGAATGAAATAAGTAATAAATACTGTAGTAAATGTATTGATACACATCATTTCATTACGACATTTTCTTATAATACGAGCAAACATTGTTAAATTAACAGGTACATAGCAAGAAAGAAAATTAATTTTATGACTATCAATATATTTTTTTCCAAATGATTAATTTTGTGTACTTCATATTACCCCATTAACACACAAAAGTTTGTGAACAGAAAATTTTAATTATTTTATTTTATAATAATATTTACTTTACTATTATGATGTTAATACTTGAATGTTTTCATTTTATTTATATTTGCAACATTAACATTTCAAAACTTTTATTAACTTATGTTAATTTGAAATTTTTTAATTGTATTTGGTTTTCCTATTTAGACAGTTTTACATTATATTTAAAAAGTATTTTATTAAATGAATGTTGGAAAAATAATTTTAATATTAGATGCGTAATACAAAAACCGAATTTTATTATAATATTAAATTAAGTTTTTTAACTATTAAATAAATATTTTATTCTATATAAAAATCAAAATATTTAGAAATAAAATAAAAATTTAAAATATCAACAATGTATAAAAAAATAATTAATTATCTTACTCAGATTCTAGCTTAAAACTGCATGTTCAGCTTTCCATCGCTTAGTATCTTCATATTGACAACTTTCATAAGTTTTCCCTGAAAAACATAAGTAAATATAAAGTAAAATATGTTAAATAATTTACTTAAAAACCATTTTTTATCTACTTTAAAATTTTAAAATGAATTTTTAACAGCAAAAGAATCACAAGTCTTACAGGCGTTAAATGAAATCATAAATCCTTCTTGGTATCTATCTCTATTACATCATGTATACTGAAAAATATGTTAAATAATTCAGATAGAAACCAATTTGTATCTGCCTTTATAAAAAAATTAAATTTTAAAATGCAATTTTTATTTACAACAACAACAAAAAAAAAAAAACTCATTGGTATTATAAGTATTAAATAAAATCCCAAATACTTCTTGGTATATGTATCTATTACATCATGTACTTGAAATGAATAGTTAAACGAGCTAAATCTTAGTATTAATAAGAAGATGACATATGTCACCAAGATAAGGTATGACATTGTTCATCTTCTTAGGTAATACAGCATTCATAATGGATATCATGCAATGTATCTGATTCACAATGATTTGTTACCAACTGAGACGTTTTAGTTTTGCGAAACAAATGCTGTTCGTTACTTATGTATAGTACAATGGCGAAGGCATATCAAGCCTGACACAAATGAAAGAAAACTGTCGTTGCAACATGACAATTGAGAACCCTCACGTGTCATTGATCCGAGAAGCAAATGTTGTCTGCGACCGGAACCTGATCTTCATGTTGATTACGATTAATCGATAAGTCACATGAATGAATGAACTGATCTTTAAACGTATCAGTAAATCAGAGGAGCAAGAACGAGAAACGTAATCAGAGGAATTTTTTTTTTTTTGTAAATCAGAAGGTTAAGAAGAAAACCAAAAAAAATAAGAAAAATTAAAAACTATAAGTGTAAGAAATTTAAGAGTATTAATATACATATATATATATATATATATATATTAGAAGAATAAAATAAAAAAAAAAAAAAAAAAAAGAAAATAAAAAAAAGGAAAAAGAAAAAAAGGAAAAAAAAAGTGACAATCATAAGTAAAAGAAGCATAAGACAAGAATATTAAATATATATCTATATATATATATAAATTGGAAGAAGAATAAAATAATAAATAAATCAGAAGTAACTGGTATAGACAGAAGAATAAAAAAAGCAAAAAAAAGTGAAAATCTTAAGTAAAAGAAACATAAAATATAAGAATCTTAAATATGTATTGTATATAAATTAATTAGAAGAAGAATGCAATAATAAATCAGAAGAATATGAGTTGAACACAATTAAAAGACAAATAAAAAATGTAAATAACGCCAGGACGAAGATTTTCGGTTTTACTGAATTGTTTGCTTTTGTTTTTGTATATATATATAGGTGACACAGACGATAAGAAAGATTTATTAATTTGAGAGTCCTGCAGTTTGTAGACTAACATTTATCTTGGTATGAGATTTGGTATCCCACGGAGAAAAAAAAACGTAGGCTTATTTCATTTCAGTAAGGAAATTCAAAAATAACAATATAATATGGTTATATATTTCATTAAGAAAATTACATTTATAAATGCTTAATAGTTATCGAATAAAGTCATCTTTATTTATTTTATCTGCATCATACAAATATAATATCGATTCTTAATTATGAGTTTTTAAACATTTTACTTTAATTTACTTATTTTTTTTATTTTTACTTCTTTTACAACTATTATCTACGTAGTATCAATGTGTAAGGAAATAAAAAAAAGAAAAAAAAAAAAAAAAAGAAATACAAAAAATTATAAAAGACTAATTAATTATTTTGAAAATATTCGTTTGAATTAGGTATAGATAAAAGAAAATTTTGTTGCAAATTTAAAATAAATTAATAGTTAACGTTTTAGTCTTCATCTCATTTCATATTTCTATATTCTTAAATATAAGGAAACTGCAATGCAGTAACCGCCTTTCCAACTGTCATGTTTTAAGTGTCTCTGTTAAATAAACATTGTATCAGGTATCCAATATAATAGACTTTTTATTTTATGCAGTTACACGACAAAAACCTGTCAAAGTTACCTGAATGTCAAATACCATTGTAACCTGTCGAATACAATTCAAAAGTACCAACACAAAAGAAACGGTTGTCCCTTGAAAAAAAACGTCAATACGGAATAACATGAAACCCAAATTACAAGCAAGGCTGGCTGTTCAACCGGTATTTCAAATTCCACATTTCAAAACGCTTTTACCAAAACTTAGAATAAATGCAAGAAAAAGAGCCAGAGAGAGAGAGAGGAATAAAAAAAAAACTTTTTCTTTACTCGCACATTTTCCATTGGAGAATAAAAGAAAAAGAAAGCTCAAAATATAAACATTTGAAATTGAAATTTTTCCGAAGAGAACAGTAAAAAACCTCCTAAGGAATATATTTTTTTTTCCAATCCCATTTTTTTTCCACTGTGTCCGTGCCTCCTTCATCATTGGTGAGTTTTCTCTTCGAGAGTTTATTGAGTTCTTTCTTTTGGGGAAAGAGGTGTTCCATGGATGTGGGTGGGTGAAAAAAAGAATGGAAAGAGCACGACACGTACAAGGCATGTAAAATGAAAGCGTTTTTATAAAAAACGACATCATATTTGTGGTTATAAAATACGAATGAAAAAATATTTCTCCTTTTTTTCCGCCCTAGAGTATTAGAATGGTTTGTCAGTGGCATAGATTTAAGAAGCCATCCATAAAAATTGCTTTCCTTTCATGTGACATATGATCTAAAGGCACGGGTTCATGAGTGATTGATGATAGCTAGTTAAATAAATAGGATCATGATTTGATTTTTGCCGTATTGGATTTGTAAAACGTAATGAATGGAAATGTCTTGTATAAAATTTGTAAGACAATATTTTTTAAATTTAAAATACTATGCCTAAAACATCAAAAAAAAAAAAGCGAAAATCCTAAGTGTAAGAAACAGAAGACCTAAGAATCTTTAAAAATAATTATAAATAAATCAGAAGGATAAGAGTTAAACAAAATTAGAAGAAAAAGAAAAAAAAAATGTAAATATAACGGTAGAACGAATACGTTCTTTACGCTGAATGGTTTGTTTTTGTTTATATATACATATGCATATAAAGGTGATTCATGCTGTAAAAAGTTTTATTATTTGAGAGAACTGTAGATTGTGAGATAACATTAATTTTGGTATGGTATGTTTGGATTTTGTATGATACGGGAAAACAAAACGAAAACAAAGGATTATTTCTTTTCAGTAATTAAATTCAAAAATAAAAACAAATATGATTATCTATTTCATTAAAAAAGCTGCCTTTATAAAAGCTTAATAATTACTGAAAAAATTAATCCTTATATATTATCTGCAATATAAAAATATTTATAGATTTTTAGTTTGTAAACATTTTTTCATTTCAAGAAATATATTTACTACTTTTACAACTGTTATTTAAGTAATCAAAAGTTAATGCGTAATCAAAGAGAAAAACGGAAAAAAAATTATAATACAAATAATTAAAAATGACGAAATAATTATTTCAAAAATATTTGTTTGAATTCTATTGCTTTTACAAAAAAAAAAAAAAATTCTGTTTAAGCTTTCCCCAATCCAATGTTTTAATCTTCCCCTCATTTCACATTTCTATATTTTTATATATAAGGAAACTACATTACAGTAACCTCATTTCCAACTGCCCTGTTTTAAATTCCCCTGCTAAGTAAACATTGTGACAGGTATCTAGTTTAATCGTGTTTTTATTTCCTGCAGTTACAAAAAAAAAAACCTCTCAAAATTACCTGAATGTCAAATTCCATTGAAACCTGTCGAATGCAATTCAAAAGTACCAACTCAAAAGAAACGGTTGCCCCTTGAAAAGAAACGTCAATACGGAATAACATGAAACCAAAATTACAAGCGAGGCTGGCTGTTCAACCGGTATTTCAAATTCCACATTTCAAAACGCTTTTGAAGAAACTTAGAAAGAGCTAGACAGATAGAGACAGAGAGAAAAAAAAAAATATTTTTTCTTTACTCACACATTTTCCACTGGAGAATGAAAGAAAAAGAAATCTCAAAATATAAACATTTGAAATTGAAATTTTTCAGAAGAGAACAGTAAAAAAACCGCCTAAGAAATATATTTTTTTTACAATCCCATTTTTTTCCACTGTGACCGTGCCTCCTTCATCATTGGTGAGTTTTTTTCTTCAAGTGTTTATTGAGTTCTTTCTTTTGGGGAATGAGGTGTCCCATGGTGGGTGAAAAAAATAATGGAAAGAACACGACACGTACAAGGCATGCAAAATGAAAGCATTCTGATAAAAAAAACGACATCATATTTGTGGTTATAAATTGCGGATGAAATGTATTTCTCCTTTTTCAGCCCTAGCGTATTAGAATGGTTTGTCAGTGGCATAGATTTAAGAAGCCATCCATAAAAATTGCTTTCCTTTCATGTGACATATGATATAAAGGCACGGGTTCATAAGTGATTGATGATACCAAGTTAAATAAATAGGATCTTGATTTGATTTTTGCCATATTGGTTTTGCAAAATGTAATGAATGGAATTGTCATTTATAATATTTGTAAGAAAATATTTTTTTCATTTAAAATACTATGCATAAAACGTCAAAAGAAAAAAAAAGTGAAAATCATAAGTGTAAGAAACACAAGACAAGAATCTTAAAAAAAAATTATGAATAAATCAGAAGGATAAGAGTTAAACGAAATTAGAAAAAAAAGAATGTAAATATATCGGTAAAAAAATACTTTCTTTATGCTGAATAGTTTGTTTTTGTTTATATGCATACACAGGTGATCTATGCTATAAAAATATTTATTAATTTCAGTGACATGCAGTTTGTAAGTTAACATTAATTTTGGCATGGTATACTTGGATTTTATATGACACAGGAAAACGAAACAAAAACATAGTATTATTTCATTTCAGTACGGAAATCCAAAAATAAAAATCTAATATGGCTACCTATTTCCTTAAAAAAATTGCATTTATAAATGCTTAGTAATTATTGAATAAAGTATTCTTTATTTTATTTTTTTTATTTGTATTACAGTTAAAAAAAAAAAAACCTGTCAAAATTACCTGAATGTGAAATTCCATTGAAACCTGTCGAATACAATTCAAAAGTACCAACTCAAAAGAAACGGTTGCCCCTTGAAAAGAAACGTCAATACGGAATAACATGAAACCCAAATTACAAGCAAGGCTGGCTGTTCAACTGGTATTTCAAATTCCACATTTCAAAACGCTTTTGAAGAAACTTAGAATAATGCATGAGAAAGAGCTAGACAGAGAGAGAGAGAGAGGAATAAAAAAAAATATATCTTTTCTTTACTCACACATTTTCCATTGGAGAATAAAAGAAAAAGAAAGCTCAAAATATAAACATTTGAAATTGAATTTTTTCCGAAGAGAACAGTAAAAAAACCGCCTAAGGAATACATTTTTTTCCAATCCCATTTTTTTCCAGTGTGACCGTGCCTCCTTCAACATTGGTGAGTTTTCTCTTCGAGTGTTTATCGAGTTCTTTCTTTTGAGGAAAGAGGTGTTTCATGGAGGTAGGTGGGGGAAAAAAAGAATGGAAAGAACACGACACGTACAAGGCACGCAAAATGAAAGCATTTTGATAATAAAAAAAAAAAAAAGACATCATATTTGTGGTTATAAAATACGGATGAAATGTATTTCTCCTTTTTCCGCCCCGGCGTATTAGAATGGTTTGTCAGTGGCATAGATTTAAGAAGCCATCCATAAAAATTGCTTTCCTTTCATGTGACATATGATCTAAAGGCATGGGTTCATAAGTGATTGATGACACCCAGTTAAATAAATAGGATAGTGATTTGATTTTTATTATATTGATTTTGTAAAATGTAATGAAAGGAAATGTCATTTATAAAATTTGTGAATAAAATATTGTTTTTCGTTTAAAATACTATGCATAAAACATCAAAAGAAAAAAACGGAAAAATCAAAAACATGAGAATCTTAAAAAATTATAAAAAAAATCATGGAATAAGAGTTATATATATATACAGGTGATTCATGCAATAGAAAAGTTTGATTAATTTTGGAGACCTGCAGTTTGTAGATTAGCATTTGCCTTCGTATGAGAAGAGGAAAAAAACAGGATTATTTCATTTTAATAGGGAAATCCAAAAATAAAAATCTAATATGATTATCTGTTTCATTAACAAAATTACATTTATAATGTTTAAGAATTATTGAATAAAGTAACCTTTATTTATTTAATCAGCATTATACCAATATTTATCTCTTAAGAGTTTTTAAACATTTTTTATATTTTTTTCAACAATTATATTTATTTCTATAACGACTGTTATTGACGTACTATCAATGTGTAACCAAATAGAAGCACGAAATGAAAGAAAAAAATACAAATGATTTTCAAAAATAAATACTTATTTTAAAAATATTTGTTTGAATTCTATTATGTTTACATTAAAATTTATTTTGTTGCTAACTTATCAAAAATTAAGGAATTCTTGTTTTAATCTTCCTCTCATTTTACATTTATATGTTTTTAAATATAAGGAAACTGCAATGCTGTAACCGTATTTCCGACTGCCATATTTTAAGTTCCCCTGCTAAATAAACATTTGGAGGTAATCTGTCGAAGAAGCATCCAATATCAGGTATCCAGTATAATCGATTTTTTATTTTATGCAGTTACACAACAAAAACCTGTCAAAATTACCTGGACATCAAATTCCATTGAAACCTGTCAAATATGATTTAAAAGTAGCAACACAAAAGAAACGGTTGCCCCTTGAAAAGAAACTTCAGTACCGAATAACATGAAACCAAAATTACAAGCAAGGCTGGCTGTTCAACCGTCATTTCAAATTCTACATTTCACAACGCTTTTACCAAAACTCAGAATAATGCAACAGAAAGAGCTAGAGAGACAAAGGAATAAAAGAAAACTCTTTTTTTTCTTTACTCGCACATTTTCCATTGGAGAATAAAAGAAAAAGGAAGCTCAAAATATAAACATTTGAAAGTGAAATTTTTCCGAAGAGAACAGTAAAAAAACCGTCTAAGAAACATATTTTTTTTCCAATCCCATTTTTCTTTTCACTGTGACCGTGCCTGCTTCATCATTGGTGATATTTTTCTTTCTAGTGTTTATTGAGCTCTTTCTTTTGGGGAAAGAGGTGTTCCATGGTAGTTGAAAAAAAGAATGGAAAGAACACGACACGTACAATGCATACAAAATAAAAGCAATCGGACAAGAAACGACATCATATTTGTGGTTATAAAATACGGATAAAAAAGTATTTCTCCTTTTTCCGCCCCGGCGTATTAGAATGGTTTGTCAGTGGCATAGATTTAAGAAGCCATCCATAAAAATTGCTTTCCATTCACGTGACGTATTATCTAAAGGCATGGGTTCATAACTCATTGATGACACCTAGTTAAACAAATAGGATTGTGATTTGATTTTTGCCCTATTGTTTTTTGTAAAATGTAATGAATAGAAATGTCATTTAAAAAATTAGTGAAAAAAATATTTTTTGTCACATAAAATACTATGCATAAAACATCAAAAGAAAAAAAATGAAAATCCCCACCATCAAGTAAGAAACATAAGACGTAAGAATCTTCAAAAAAATAATAAATTAATCAGAGAATGAGAGTTTTATGCGGTTATATATATATACAGGTGGTCAATGCTATAAAAGGATTTATTAATTTGAGAGACCCGCAGTTTGTAGATTAACATTTGTTTTTGTTTTGGTGTGGTATGTTTGGATTTTCTATGAGACGGGAAAAACAATCAAAAGCATAGGATTATTTCATTGCATGAGAGAAATCCAAAAACAAATATCTAATATGGTTATGTATTTCATTAAGAAAATTGTATTTATAAATATTTAATAATTATTGAATAAAGTAAGCTTTATTTCTTTATTCTGCATAATACCAATATTCATCGATTTTTAATTATGAATTTTTTTTTTTTTTTTTTGTTTTAACAATTACCTTTACGTCTTATACAGCTGTTATTTAAATAGCATCAATGTGTGATCATAAAAAAACAAAAAAAAATAATAATAATATTTAAAAAATATATAAATAAATATAAAGGAATAAATACCTATTTTGAAAATATCTGTTTGAATTCTATTATGTTTACATTGAATAAAATTATGTTTAATCATCCAACTAGGTTAATGGTATAATATTCTACAGATTTCACATTTCTATATTCTTAAATATATTGAAACAGCAGTGCAGTACATATTTATACAACCGTCTTTCCAACTGTCATAATTTAAGTTCCCCTGCTAAATAAATATTGTATCCGGTAGCTAGTATAATCGACTTTTTATTTTATGCAGTTACACAACGAAAACCTGTCAAAATTACCGGAATGTCAAATTGAAACCTGTACATTGATGTCCTGTAGAATACAAATGAAAAGTACGAACACAAAAGAAACGGTCGCCCCTTGACAAGAAATTAAATACGGAATAACATGAAACCAAAATTACAAGCAAGGCTGGTTTTTCAACCGGTATTTCAAATTCCACATTTCAAAACGCTTTTACCAAAACTTAGAATAATGCTAGAGAAAAAAGCTGGAGGGAGAGATAGAAATAAAAAAAAACTCTTTTTTTCTTTACTCGCACATTTTCCATTGGAGAATAAAAGAAAAAGAATGCTCAGAATATAAACATTTGAAATCGAAATTTTTCCGAGAAGAACAGGAAAAAAACCGCCTAAGGAATACATTCTTTTTCCAATCCCATTTTTTTTCACTGTGACCGTGCCTCCTTCATCATTGGTGAGTTTTTTCTTCCAGTGTTTATTGAGTTCTTTCTATTGGGAAAGAGGTGTTCCATGAAGGTGGGTGGGTGACAAAAAGAATGGAAAAAACACGACCCGTGCAAGGCATGCAAAATGAACGCGTTTTGATAAGAAACGACATCATATTTGTGGTTATAAAATACGGATGAAAAAGTATTTCTCCTTTTTCCGCCTCGGCGTATTTAAGAAGCCATCCATAAAAATTGCACTCCTTTCATGTGACATATGATCTAAAGGCATGGGTTCATAAGTGAGTGATGATACCCAGTTACAAAAATAGGATCGTGATTTGATTTTTGCCATATTGGTTTTTGTAAAAAGTAATGAATTTAACTGTCATTTTTAATATTTGTAAGAAAATTTTTTTTTTTTTCATTTAAAATACTGTACATAAAACTTCAATTACTATCGTCTTTTTAAAAATACTATATTTAAGATAATGGCTATATAAAATAAATATAAAAAATCAGTTATTCATAATGTCTTATAGAAAAATACTATGTTTAAAATGTATATTTAAAAATAAAATATTGTATATGTATCATTAACGTAAACATATATGTATGAAACATATTCAATATTGTATCTTATAAATAACATTTTACTGGAAATTATTTTAAAAAGGGCATTGATGAAAAGTTGTATTTGAAACTATTATCTTGGGATTAATTTATTAATGTTATCACATTTAGTTCACTATAATTAATTACAGTACGCAATTAAATATGTACTTATAAATGTCAGTCAATAAATTAATTTTTTTACTTGGTTTTAAATATCATTATAATCACTTTTAGATTTCCATTATAACAATGATTTCTATAGTTTCTATTTAGATACTCTACGTTTCCGTACTACAGAAGGCACTTAATACCATGATATTATATAAATATTAATTATATCATATTTGGCGAAACATATATATATATATATATATATATATATATATACACTGAAGTGACAAAAGTCATGGGATACCTCTTAATATCGTGTCGGCCCTCCTTTCGCCCGGCGAAGTGCAGCAACTCGACGTGGCATGGACTCAACAAGTCGTTGGAAGTCTTCTGCAGGAATATTGAGCCATGCTGTCTCGATAGATGTCCATAATTGTGAAAGCGTTGATGGTGCAGGATTTTGGGCACGAACAGACCTCTCGATGATGTCCCATAAATGCTCGATGGGAATCATGTCGGGCGATCTAGGTGGCCAGATCATTCGTTGGAACTGTCCAGAATGTTCTTCAAACCAATCGCAAACAGTTGTGGCCCGGTGACATGGCGCATTGTCATCCATAAAAATCCCATCGTTGTTTGGGTACATGAAGTCCATGAAGGCTGCAAGTGATCTCCAAGTAGCTGAACATAAGCATTTCCAGTCAATGTTCGGTCCAGTCGCACGAGAGGACCAAGTCCATGCCATGAAAAAACAGCCCACACCATTCGAAGCCACCACCAGCTTGAACAGTGCCTTGCTGACAGTTTGGGTCCATGGCTTCGTTGGTTCTGCGCCACACTCGAACCCTACCATCAGCTCTTACCAACTGAAATCGTGACTCATCGGACCAGGCCACGGTTTTCCATTCATCTAGGGACCAACCGATATGCTCACATGCCCACGAGAGTCGCTGCAAGCGATTTTGTTCTGTCAATAAAGACACTCGAGTCGGTCTTCTGCTGGAATAGCCCAAGAAAGCTAAATTTCTCCGCACAGTTCTAACAGACAAGTCCCATTTTTGTACGTCCCACATTGATTTCTGCTGTTATTTGACGCAGTGTTGCTTGTCTGTTAGAATTTACGACTCTTTGCAGACGTCGCCGGTCTCGGTCGTTAAGTGCAGGCGGTCGACCACTGCGCTGTCCATGGTGGGATGTTATGCCTGAAATTTCATTCGGCAACTCTTGACACAGTGGATCTGGGAATGTTGAATTCCTAACGATTCCCGAAATGGCATGACCCATGCGTCTAGCTCCAACTAACATTATCTGTTAATTCCCGTCGTGCGGTCATCATGACGTCAAACCCTCTTCACATGAATAACTTGAACAGAAATGAAAGCTCTGCGAAAGCACTGCGCATTTATACCTGTTCTACGCGATGCTACTGCCATCTGAAAATGTGCATATTGCTATCCCATGACTTTTGTCACTTCAGTGTATATATATTTGATAAATATTCTTAACACATTTTATAATATAGTTTTTTTCCTTTTTTGAAAATATAGATATATTGAATTAAAGATTTAATGTTTTAAGTTTCCCTGCTAAATAAACATTATATCAGATATCTGGTATAATCGACTTTTTATTTTGTGAAGTTACACAACAAAAACCTGTCAAAATGACCTGAATGTCAAATTCCGTTGAAACCTGTCGAATACAATTCAAAAGTACGACAACAAAAGAAACGGTTACCTCTTGAAAAGAAACGTCAATTCGGAATAACATGAAACCAAAATTACAAGCGAGGCTGGCTGTTCAACCGGTATTTCAAATTCCACATTTCAAAACGCGTTTACCCAAACTTAGAATAATACAAGAGAAAGAGCCAGGGAGAGAGAGCGAAAAAAAACCCTTCTTTCTTTACTCGCCCATTTTCGTTTGGAGAATAAAAGAAAAGAATGATCAAAATATAAACATTTGAAATTGAAATTTTTCCGAAGAGAACAGTAAAAAACCGCCTAAGGAATATTTTTTTCCAATCCCATTTTTTTTTCACTGTGACCGTGCCTCCTTCATCATTTGTGAGTTTTTCTTCCAGTGTTTATTGAGTTCTTTCTTTATGGAAAGAGGTGTTCCATGGAGTTAGGCGGGTGAAAAAAAGAATGGAAAGGACACGACACGTACAAGGCATGCAAAATGAAAGCATTCTGATAAAAAACGACATCATATTAGTGGTTATAAAATACGAATGAAAAAGTATTTCTCCTCTAAAAGTATGGTTTGTCAGTGGCACAGATTTAAGAAGCCATCCATAAAAATCGATTTCATTTCATGTGACATATGATCTAAAGGCATGGTTTCATATGTGATTGAGGACACCCAGTTAAATAAATAGGATCGTGATTTGATTTTTTCTATATTGGTTTTATATAATGTAATGAATAGAAATGCCATTTATAATATTTGTAAGAAATTTTATTTTTTCATTTAAAATACTACTTAAAATATCAGTATTATTATCTGAAAAAAGTTCTATATTTAAATAAATTGTATATTTTTAAAGTACGCACAAAACATCAGTTAATAATAATGTCTGATGGAAAAATACTATGTATAAATATATTTTTAAAAACAAAATTATGCATATTCATCATAAATGTAAATTTATTTGTATAAAATATATTCTAAATTATATCTTATAAATATTATTTTAAAATGCATGTATAAAAACTGTATTAGAAACAATTATCTAGGGGTTCATTTATTATTGTAATTATATTTAATTAATTATAATTAATTAGAGTTCTCAATTAAAAAATTACTTATAAATGTCAGCCAATAAATTAATTAATCGTAATTGTTTACTTTGTTTATAATTATCTTTATAATTAAATATAATGTGTTAATTTATTTGGCTTAACATTACTTGAAGTTCAAGAAAGTATTAATAATTGCTATAGCTTTTATTTAATTACAGTTTGTCTTACTACTATTGAAAGCGTTCAGTACAATGATAGTATATAAATTATAATTAAAAATATAAATTTTAATTCAAGAAGATAATTATATAGATGATTGATAAGTATTTAAAAAATATATTATTGTTTCCATCTTTGAAATTATAAATAATAATTAATAATATTTAATTAATATAGGCTTCTTTTAATTATTTGACTATTAATTATTGCTTATTTTCTTTTAATAGTTCTTATAGATCTATAAATATAATCATCTTACTTTGTGCGAAATAATTCAAAAATAAAATAAGATTCAATAGAAATAAATTTTAAGAGAATGTAATTATCAGAAAATTAACTAAAATTTATATTTAATTTTGGAGAATTTACAATATTTGTTATAACTTATGCTAGAAAGCATCACACACATATACATAAGAAAGCTCTAACTTTAGGCTTTACTTTTTATTGTTTCATTTTGCTGAAGTGCAAAACAACATATTTTTTCTCACCTCCATAGATAACTAGTTACGAACTAACAAAACACCATTTGCAGGAAATTTTACGTTTGTTGTTTATTCAAAGAAATTTTGCTGTTGAAAACCATCGATTATTTGAAACATACGGTGAAGATACTCCCGCGTAAAAACATATATTAGTTTCGACGTTTTAGAAGTGGGAATTTCGATACAATTGACAAAAAACACCCTGATCAACTGAAAAAAGTTTGAAGATGAGAAATTGGAAGCAATACTCTACCATAATTCATGCTGAACCGTTGAATAATGATTAAATGCACAAAAGTTCGAAAACGTTTAAATGCACTCAATTTAATTCGAAAGCAAGAAATTAGGTTCCAAACGAATTGAAGCCTAGATATCTTGAAAGACGATTTTTCACGTGAGAGTAATTGTCTCAACATAAAAAAAGAAAGGAGTTTTTGCATCGTATCTTCACTAGCGATGAAGAATGGATATGTTACGGTAATCTTTAACGTAGAAAATAGAGAAGAACGGGGGTAGTAGGTGTTTAGTAGAACTGGTTTGCCTGACTTTTGCCTGTAATTGGTAGCACCAGCTTGGTGTTGCATACTACGAGACGTTTATGAGATGATGAACCCTATCAATACAATTGATGCGTTTGAGTTGTGTATTGAAAGAAAAAAAGACCGCAATATAAGGAAAGACAAGATAATGCAATAAGTAAGCATGACAACAACATATTGCTTGTGTAGTCAAAAAATGCAATTGGATGCTTTATCCAATCCGCCATATTCACCATATATCAAACTTTGAGATTACAACTTGTTACGATAAATAGAAAACGGTTGGGCTAAGCAGAGATTCCAATCTTACAAAGATAAGAAAAATTGAATCAATTGAGGATATCTCAAAAGACGAGTTGTTCTTCCTATGTGGAATCCGTATACTACAAAACAATGGGAAAAAACAGTGGCTAGTGATGAGGAAGACTTTAAAAATAATAATGCACATAATTGTTTACAATAAAGCCTAGAATTTAAGAAAAATAATATCCCTTAAAATTAAATCACAGTGATGGTAAATAAAAATGTCAAAACATGCAGTAAAACAATCAAGTTTGAGATTTCAATCATGAATATGTTTTGCTTAGTTTTTCTTATTTTAAGTTTAAGTTTAGTTAAGTTTAAGTTAAGTTTTTATTTTAATTAAGGTTTAGTTTTAGTTAATTAATTTAAGTTTTATTTATAACTATATTGCCAGTAACATATTATAGCTAATTCACATTATCATTTATATAAAATTAAGCTTACATAATCTATCACATTCTGTTTCAGATTCTCTAGCTTCATCTCTAAATATCCTGTCATCTGAAGAATGGACAGCATACATGATATCCTCGTTATCAGACTCCGTACTAGAATTTCTGCGAAAAAATTCACCAATTAATTCTGAACTTATTTTGTGAAATATTAGTTGAAAAATAAACAACTGTATGTTTATATAAATTATTTAATATCCTCTTAGCTTTACAAATATATTTATGTGTTATTTTTTAAGTTAATAAAATATATATACGTATAAAGAATATCATCGATAGTGAAAAAGGTTATTGAATAAAATCATTTATATGCACTAGTATTAATTATTAATCCATTCAATAAAATAATTTTATATAAATATTAATTAAATTTTAGATATTTTAAAAATATTCAAAAGCCATATTAGTTTATTATTGTTTCTGTTTATGACATTATACTTAATTATTATTAATTTTAAGTTAATCATTATTAATAATTATGAAAAATTAATTAATCATCATTTGTTGCATGTAAAATGAATGTTCTTGGCAGAGAAGTTTTTGCTAAGTGTTCTGCTTTTAAAAATCGAAAAGGAATTTATCAAAATTTTGTTTTCAAATTTTCCAAATTTTAACTTACTAAAATTTAGAAATATGTAAAATATGTAATTTTACTTCTGTAATATATAAGAAATTTCATTAATTGTATATGTACAGTATTCCGAAATGAAGTAGCAATTTGCACATTTTGTTTCAAATTAACTTTTGTAACTACATATGCAAATAGGCTAAGATTTAAATGGATGAGATAATAAAAAAATATATTTTTCTGCACTTTGCTAGTCAATATGAAATATAAACTGAACCTACTAAAAAATATTACAATAAAAGCTATATCCTGATATGATTGATTTAATAAGTCATAATATTCTATAGCGGAAAAGTTAATGTTTAAAAATAAAAGTTTTAAAATTCTTAAAAATTCTATAACGAAATTCATTCATACTTAATTCGTTTTTTCTTAAGATTTAAAGGGGACATAAATTAAAAAATCATATACTTAACTCAAACAAAGATACATTAAAATTTAATTTAAAGTAAAGGTAAAATGGAGGTTTATTTTATATTTTATTTTCGTCAAGTTAGATAAAAATATTACTTTGACTTTATTTTTAATAGGAAAAGTATAATTTTTCTATTAATTTATCGTACCATTTTCAAAAATTCCATTTTTATATTATTCCAAATCGTTTTACATGCAACAAATAATGAATTTTTCTGTAATATAGTTTTTTTTAAATGAATCTTTATAATTTATATTTTAAAGAATGCTTTATTTTAATTTTTACACATTGCAAATATATTCATAACAAAAATGAAAAATTGCATTTTTTATTTATTGCTGTATGCATAAATAATAAATTCAAAAATTTTTCACCGAACTTATTTGCGAATGCATTCGCACATTTACAAAATCCTTTAGCCTAGTTGCTTTTCCAAAAATTTTTAATGAAATAAGTTTTCCGTGAGAAGTGAGAAAGTGACATTACCCTTCTCCCGAATCTCTCCAGGACCTTTTTTTATCGTGTTTCCTCCGACTCCTCTCAGAGACACTGTAAATAACTCTGTCCCTGTGAGATCGCAGCTCGACGCCTAAAGGTACAGAAATATCGATTTTAACCCAGAGAAAACACTTGTAAACTTATCAAAACACTAAAGATAAACACTCCGGCTTGATGGTTAAAGTAACTTTTTTAGGGGAAAAATAGGTTGTTTTCTTTTTCTACACAGACTCCAATAATCTTTTTGAAGAATCATAACAGTTTATGAGAATGTTTTCGCCGGAGAAGTGTTTGCAGAGGGTGCTGCTGCTCCTCAAAATCGAAAAGGAATATAAACAAACTTTTATCAGTTGTTTTCCTAATTTTAACTTAGTAAATGTTAGAACGAAATATGCAATTTCCTTTCTAGAATATATAACATATAATTATATATTTATACATATATATATATATAATTTTATTCATTTTATATATATGGTATTCTGAAAAATAACTATCGGTTTTTAAAATGGAATAGCGAGATAATGGTGGTAATTAATGAATTTATTCTTGATGAAAACAATTTTGCGGAGGGAATTTTTGTTTAAAATATCCTAGTAATAAATATTATAAAAATAAATAACTGAGAAATGATGCTTCTTCACCACACTTCTTAGAAAAGTAACAGACAGATCACGTTGCACTTCTATAAGAACAGGGAATCTCTTGAGCCCACTATTGAAGATAATATTAATTTAAATTCTTGTAATTTATGTTAGTCTTTAACACCTTGTACTAATTTGCAATGAATTTAAATGACTTCGAAGATTTTTCCGAAAAAGTAAACATAATGAAAGATGGCGTGGGGTCTATTCGTAAAGCCAAGGTTATCAATTTACAAGAGCAATAATTACACACCTGTCATAACATTGCAATATACTCAAGCCTCTACCAAAGATATTGATAGGCTACCATATTCGCTGGTACTCAAGCCGTGAGATTTCAACCTATTTAACAGTTAAAAGATGTAGTAAGCAGACAAATATCCGATTACGCTTGTTGAACTAGAGTAATCAGTAGTCATGGATGACCTTCAATAAGCGACGTTGTAGCATTTAGTGCACATTTCGTACTTTGCTTGCGACATGCCATTGTTGGGATGGTGAATATTTCTAGAATATCATCGCATAGTCCAACATGTTTCCTATCATTTGCAAAATGTGAAGATAGAACGTCACCTGTTGATGGAATTTGGTTCCAACTCAAGGAATCATATTAACAAAACATTATTAATCTCACACATTAGGTTTGTCCAAAAATAACTTCAATAACTCTTACCAATTGCTATTTCGCTTTAAGAACAGTAGGTTCCTCGCAGAATGTTGTAAATATATAAAAGTTTATTTCATATTTAAGTTTGTCTATTACGCATTGCAACGTGTTGATAATACACATTGTATCCAAGTTGTTTCTGTATTTAAATTTAATAACTTGTTTAGCATGTCAGAAAGATGTTGACTCGACCACAAAAAAAAAATATATATAAATAAAAAGTCAACATCAAATCAAACGATATGTTTTTCTAGTTTGTAGTATCTGCATAATGTAATAGTTAGTAAAAATGTGTTTCTTTTATTTTCATACTTAAAGGGTGTGATTTAGTTTGTTTTTATCTGCATAAAAAAGTTGTTAATTGTTTTAAGTGATTAAATTGGCAACAATTGCCTCATTTCGTTTTATTAAGTTTTCCCTGCTGTAAATTATTTCTTTAATAATAAAAAAATAATAATAAAGTATCACTATATGCTCTAAAAAAACAGATAAAAGGAATATAATAGATGTGTTAATTATGTAGGCACCGAGTAAGTATATTCGGATGTAATCAATATTTTAACTATTTGTAATTGAAATTATTTTTTCGTATGCTTTTAAATAATTTAACTATTGTATTATATTTTCAAAAAAAATTTAGACGGCAAAAATATAAAAATCAATAATATGCAAATCAATTAAATTCTACTGAAAAAAATAAAACTAGACAAAAGGCCAATTGTAATGCGCTATATTTTAGTTATGTTTTTAACAAAAACAAATCCATTAGTTAAACTCTTTCAGCACATAAAAAAATTATTTCATTTTATTTTCGCATAAAAATGAGTAACCAGTTAATTTGATTTTGAAATGCATTTTAAATAATACGTAAAATAAAAATTACTGATAGGAAAATATATGTAATTTAACATCGACTTTCAATTGTATAGTTCCGTTTTTATGCTATAATAAAAAACTCAAATTTTTTCTGTACAATAAAACAAATGAATTATTAGATTATTAAATAATTTGCAACACAATTTTATTAATTTTCTCAAAATATATTTTATAAAATTGAGTAAATTTTTTAAAACTTTATATTATTTTACTTTTCATGAATTACTTAAGCAATTACCAAATAAAATATGAAGTAATATTCAATTAATAATCTTAAAATAAATATCTTATAAAAATTAATATATTTTGTTAAAATATTATTTTATTTTAAACCCTAAATATTTTATAAAATTTAATTATTTAATTTTCTAAATAAAGTCATGTAGGTATAATTATGCATTTTATTCATCCAATTTTTCAACAATCAATTTAAGCAGTTTTGCAGTTAGTTAATATGCATAATATTAAAAAAAAACTTTGAATTTACTGTAAAAGAAAAATTAATTTGTGTTCTTCTTAGCAGCAATACTTTTAAACTTTAGGTATTATTAATGTTACCTTTTTCATAAACATTTAAAGTGTCAGAATGTAATTCTGTGCTAATTTAAGAACAAATTTATTTAAAAACTCAGATCGAAATTTATTTTCAAGAAACTAGGAAAATAAAATGTTTTCTTTAGATATGTAGTTTACATTTTATTATATGTAACATATGTGTAAATTATACTCAACATGTAGTTTACTTTAAAAATCATAAAATCAAATTTTCTTTTAAAACAAATAGAAAACTAATTAATGACGTGCATTGAAAAGAATATAATTAAAAAATCAATTTAAGTTATTTCTAATTAAATTATTTTTTTTTTTATGGTAACAGGAAAGTTTTAAAAATATCTTTTTTTATTCTTTCACTTCAAAAATATGTACTGTTTAAATTAAATTTTATTTGAGTAATTTTAAATGTAACAATTTTTATTTTTATTTGATTAACTAATTTTAATAATATTCTTAGCACATACTGTAAAAGCTATATTAAAACGAAACAAGATATATAGATATTAAAACAATTTTTCTATTTTGACAAATAATTTTAAAATAACCATTTTTTTACATAGCATTTATTATTTAGGTGTTTCTACGTTTTATATTATTGTTATTAATGACTTACATTTTTCTAGGAATTTGAGAATATAGTTAGAATGAGTTATTTTTTCTTCTATATTTTATATTTCTATGTTTAAAAATATTTTATGAAATAACTTTTGCGTGAAATAATTTTACATTTTTAGTAAAATATTATTTAAATATTTGTAAATAATTAGTCTAAAACAATTGTTCATCTATAAATTGTATGGATTTTCTAACATGCAAAACCTACAGTATCTCATTATTAAAAGTGTTTCAAACTTATTAGAAAAATATCTAAGTATATAAGAAAAAATCTTATTGTAAAAAATAAAATTATTTTTATGAGAAATATATAGAAGTTTTGGATGAATAAATAATTATATTATATATATATATATATATATATATATGTGTGTGTGTGTGTGTGTATTTATTGTGAAAATAAATTACCTTCAAATATATATTTTTATTTGGGATTTCTTAAATTAGATGACGACAGAAATAGCAAAAAAGGTGATAATTATTGCTAAATAATAGTTCATTAATAACTACTATTAAAACGTCATAAATTTAAAATCAAATTTAATACAAACAACATACTACATTTGTTTTTCAGAATTAACACTTTGACCTTACAATATTTTAAAATTGACTTAAAAACGAATAAAATCAAAATTAAAGCTTTATATTAAATAATGATCCCTTTTAATCCTAGAGTAATGCACTTTTATTTAACACAAAAATAAAGGTCAAGAAAACATTTAAATTATGAATTCGAAAATTTATTAATTTCAATAAATCTGCAAACAAATCAATATGAAATTCTGAAAAGGCAAATAATTTCCATAGATTATAGAAACAAATCTGTGTAAAGATGCTGCAGCTTAATTTAAAAACATGACAAAAAAAAAAAAAAAAAAAAAAAAAAACGTTTAACATGGCATAAAACAATTAAATAGATACATAACGCATGTTTAAGAATAATGAGTATTTCATGGTAAGTAGAGTTGTTCTTATCAAGAAATTCAACAAAAAATAATAAAGTAAAGATTAATTGAAGAAAATGAATGTGTCATATTTTTTTGTAAGACAGTTCTATGCTATAAACACTGATATATTTCACATCTAGTTAGCAACAGAAAGAACATGTTGATATGAAATGAAAATGCGTTATTTGCTTGCTCATTTTAATACAAATCAAAAGTATTAAATTCAAACTTAAAAATATGATTATTATTTAATCAAAATTAAAAGTGTCAAATTCAAACTATCGAATACGTGATTAAAAAATAATTTTCTTGAAGCTAATAATAAACCTATCAGGCGAAAATAAATGATACAAAAACAAAAAAAGTTTTGCATATATTTGTTATAAAGATGAAATAAGACTAAGAATCACGCATTTATAAAATGATATTAAATTCATATAAAAACATTCTTCAAATTCAAAACCAATTAAGATGTAATACAAAAAAACTAATTTCTTTAAGGATTTTCAAAATGTTTAAATAAATCCGTATATATATCTATATAAAGGTAAAACTACCTACTAAATAATATATATAATACCATAATAAAGGTAAACTACCCATGCCACTGAATACCTTTTCGGATGTATAAATTATAAAATTATATATATATATATATATATGTGTGTGTATGTAATTTTATATTTTATAAATAAAAAAGGTGTTAAATTAACCTTAAAGGTTGATTAACGTTCTCTAATTTCTCTATTAAAAATTTTTCCGAAAAATGAGTGTTGGAAAAAAATGGCTTTTCAAATATTTTTGATTAGTTAATTTTGTCGTTTGCAAATATATAACGAATATGATGTCTGACTCGATAGACAGACATATATTGGTTTGGCATTCTTTTCTAAAATTATTAAATAACAAAGTAAGAATTTAATATTTCAGTGGCATGGGTAGTTTACATTTAGCTAAATACATAACAAAAAATTCCAAATTCAAGAAAAATTTACTTTTTAATAAATAATTAAACACATCTAGAAAAAAATCAATTAATACATCAATGCTACCCATTTCCAGAATCCATTTTTTCCTGAATCCTTTATTGTTTCTAACCATCACCTCAGAGGAAGTGAACGAAAATAGAAATTAATCTGGGGACCACCTGACATAATACGGCAGGATGATAAAACGAAGAGTAACACAAAACGAAGATGGAAAACAGAATATATATATATAGATATAAAGTACCTGTGTGATGATATGCAGGGAAATAGATGGCTGGAGCCTCGTATTTGCCTTCACCTTTCTCGGACTGAAAGAGATGAAATATCGTTTCATCGACTCGTTCCATAAATCACATATACAGCTATACTACCGTTATTGTCAAACCATTGGAAATATTCATACATTATTCTTTGCGGGGTAAAATATTGGAGATCAAAATATTGAATCCACTTTTGTAAGGGAGGGTTTAATATATTAAGCGTGCTCAAGAATTCCGCAGCACGGAATGTTATTTATTCATTTTGGGTTATGATAGTTTGTAATGGCCAATTTGAAAAGATTTGTCGTTGCATCTGATGTGATTTATGTGGGCTCCTGAAAATGAAAGTATTACTTTATTTATACATAATCATATTGGAATTTTAAAGTTTAAAGTTTTGATGCATTGTATTTGAAAATGTAATATTTGAAAAGCTTAAGTGTAATCAATTGATGCTTACAAGTAGAGTGGAAATTCCGTATCATTTTTATAAAATATAATATTGTGGTGTTGTGATTTTTCTTAATTCTTAATGATAATGCTTCTTTAAAAAGTGTTGAATTTCAAATAAAAGTATGCAGCAATAATATTGGCATAGTAAATACTTCTAAAAAATTTAATTGTATTTCAAAATGTAGAATTTGAAAATCAAAGGTGAAATCGATTATTGCTTGCAAGTAGAGTGAAGACTTTCATGTCCTTTTCATAAGTTGCAATGTTGTGATTTTTTTTAATCCCATACTTGTAATAATTCAATAATGTTTTTTTGAAAAGTGTTGAATTTCAAATATGCAGTAATAATATTCCAATATTAAAGGCTTCCAAAAAATAATGCTGAATTAAAGTTATTTTACTTACAGGTGAATAAAGTTAATCCCATTTATAATTTTTTTTTTTTACGTGACAGTAAATATTACATTCAATTCAATATTTAACATTCTGTAAACTTATGTATTGTCTTGTCTAGTACATTTAAACATATTTAGAAAAAAATTTCAATCAAAAATTTTATTTATATTTAAAAAAAAACACCAGCAAGAATTTTAAAAATATAAACAGTCTGTTAGAAAAAAAAAAGTTTTTTCTAACACTTTTGTTCATTTTACACTGTGCAACATAATTTTAATGTTCACTAAAAAAGATTAAAACTACAAAAAAATATATAAAAGGGAGATTTTATATACCCTTAAGACATCAGTTTAATCTTAGATATAAAACTATTTTTTAATGTTTCAATAATAAAATTTCACAATTTACATCCTATAATACTTTGTAAAATGGATCCTTACTTGAATAATAAACAACGTTAGCTAAAATTGTCTAATTTTACAAATTCGTAAGAAACCTTATATAATAGATTTGAATATAAAATTTATCTTTTAATACAAAAAGAAAATAAAGGAACTTTATTTCTAAGCAACTTAAAAGTTCGATAAGCTGTAAAATTTTATTAATTTCTATGCAAACTATTATAACACTTTTATAATATTAAAATCTAATAAGTGAAAATTTTTATTAGAGCTTTAAAGTATCTTTATGTAAACTAGTTATTGTACTTACGTTCTAAAAAGCTTTTTATTTATTATTTTTTAAATTATTTGTTAATTCTGAAATGATAAGAGTTGTTCAGTTATTTGAAGAATTTGTTCTTCAAATAACTGACTATAAATTATTTGAATCTATTTTATCTTATCATCTTTCCTGCATTCAAAATATACCGTAAATAATATTAAAAAAACAGCAGAGCTAAAAATTTGTAGCATAATTACTTTGAATTAATTAGTTTAAAATGATTTCTTTCTGTGGAAACAGAAAGAAATCATTTTAAACTAATTAAATTTTGTATTTTGAATTATTTACAAATTGTAAGATTTGAAAAGAAGTATTTAATTAAGTTTAATATATAAATAAAAAAGAACACAAAATAGATTTAATGTATTTCTATTGAATTTTTTTAATTAATTTTCTTACTTAGAATTTTTTTTGAGCAGATCTATGAATGTTGCTTAAAAAAATTATTTTAAATTTTTTTATCAGGTACTAACATTAGAAATAATAAACCAATTAATTAATTTTTTTTTAATTCCATATCTTGCCATCTAAAAAATTTAAGTTAATAAATTTTACAATTATTTAAGTTATTTTAATTTAAAATGTATTTTTTTCATAATGGAAAATTAAACCTAAATATATTACAAAAATTAATGATAATTTATCTTGATTAAGCACAATGAATATCGATCATAATTAGCACCAAAATTTTCAGTTACTAAAATAGTTCAAAGATTTCCAATTTCATCTTAATTTTATGCTACAATTAATGATGAGATATAAATTAACATAAGTTTTTATATTTCAACTTAATTTCTCTGTTAAAGATTATTCTGAAATAAAGAGGTTTGGAAAAAAATAATTTTAAAATATTTTTAATTATTTTATTTTGTATTTTGCAAATATTTAATGACTACGATGTCTGACTCGATTCCACAAAATTCGTTCGGCATCTCATTTGTAAAATTAATAAATAAAATATATGAATTTAATGGAATTTAACTGCACATCATTATTTTTATAGCTTAACAGTCTCAGAAATTAAATTTATTATTAAATTGTTGATTGAATAAATTCTTAAATTATTGAAAATAATTTATTTTTTTAAAATAACTAATAATAATGATTAACATTTTTAATGATCCTTAAAACTTAATTACAATAATTTCATAATTGCTTAAATAATTAATAGGAATTGCATGAAAATATAAATGTAGAGTTTCCGTATGTTTATGGAGCAGGATTTGTCCTTTCATTGGACGTATTTTATTATTATACTTATATTCCATTTATATATTGCATATTTCATTGTTGATATTATATAAATATTTATCTACTATAGTTTTATTAAAATTACTCCAGTCTAGTTGCTTCGTATACACATTTAACATATAATGTTTACTACCACTAGGAACAGGAGAACACGAACATACTTCAAAATAGTTATGGTTCTATTACTGTGGAGACAATGGAGAACCATTACATAATGCAATTAATTTGCCATTTAATAGAATGGTGACCATTTTAAAGTCCCATCTTCATAATTTTACATTAAGTAACAAATATATACATTTAGAATTTATAAACATTATGGGAAATCATTAATTTAATAAACGTTATAGATGAAAATCAACAATTTATACTCTGAAGAAGCCATTAAGCCTAAAATATATGTATTAAATTCCATTTGTTTACTTTAAGAAATAACATTGTATTATTTCTTACTCCATAGGTTGAATATTGTGAATATATTTGCATAACATTGTACCATATGGCATCTCATACCATATTTTCATAACCACTGTCAACTCTTTGCATTGTATATTTTTCATCCCACTTGTGATCATGTTATTTAAATAGTATTAAACAAAATATTTCCCAAAATGAAGATTTAGCGCAATTCTGAAATTCTATGATAATAATTAGTTTCCTTCATTTTATTAAGTTTATTATTTAAAAAATGACACCTATCAAAGAGTTTGTAATATGCCAGTATTAAATACTTTTATTTTCATAATTAATACATCCAAGAAGACATTAAGACAAAAATAATTCTGACTGAAGAAGAATTATCTACGTCCATTATTTCACTTTAAACAATAACATTTTATTTCATACTCCATATACTGAATACTGTCAATGTACACTACTGGCCATTAAAATTGCTACACCAAGAAGGCGACATGCTACAGATGTGAAATTTACACGATAGGAAGAAGGTTCTGTAATATGCAAATGATTAGCATTTCAGCGCATTCTGGGAAGAAGACGCCGATAGCAACACCTACAATATGTTTATATGAGGAAACTGTTCAGCCGGTTTCTCATACACAAATTGCGTTTGAAGGTTGTTGCCTGGTGAAACGTTGTTGTGATGCCTCATGTAAGAAGCTGGAAGGCGTACCAGCACGTTTCTGACTTTGATAAATGTCGAATTGTAGCGTACCGAGATTGAGGTTTATCGTATCGCATTATTGCCGCTCACGTCAGTCGAGATTCAATGATTGTTAGCAGGATATGGAATCGAAGGGTTCAGGACGGTAATATGAACACCGTGATGGATCTCAACGGCCCCCTATCACTAACTGTCGAGAAGAGCGGCATGTCACCCGTATGGACTTAATGGATCGCGCAGCCACGTCACGAGCCCTGAGTCAAGAATTGGGTAGTTTGCAAGACAACAAATGTCTGCACGAACAGTTCGAAGACGTTTACAGCAGCATAGACTCTCAGCTCGGAGACCATGGCTACGGCTGTCGTTGAAGCTGCATCACAGACAGGAGCATCTTCAATGGTTTAATCAACGACGATTCTGGGCGCACGAATGGCGAGACGTTATTTTTTCAGATGAATCCAGGTTCTGCTTACAGCATCAAGATGGTCGCATCCGTGTTTTGCGGCATCATGGTGAACGCACATTGGCAGTGTGCATTCGTCATCGTCATACTGGCCCATCTCCTGGCGTGATGGCATGGAGTGTTATTGGATACACGTCTAGGTCATTTCTTGTTCGCACTGACGGAACTTTGAACAGTGCACGTTACATTTCTGGTGAAGTAAGACCCATGGCTCTACCCTTTATTCAAGCCCTGCGAAACCCTGCGTTTCAGCAGGATAATGCCTGACCGCATGCTGGGGGTATTTTACTGACCTTCCTTGATACGGAAAATGTTCGGCTGTTGCCCTGGCTTGCACGTGCACCAGATCTCTCGCCAATAGAAAACGTCTGTTCCATGAATTCCGAGCGACTGGGTCGTCACCATACGTCAGTCACTACGATTGATGAGCGGTGGCGCCGTGTTGAAACTGCATGGGCTTATGTGCCTGTACATGCCACCCAATCTCTATTTGACTCAATGCCCAGGCTTAAAAGTGCTGCTTTTACTGAGCTGACAGAGATGATTGTTCTGTGTACTGATTTTCTCAGGATCTATTCACCCAAATTTCTTGAATATTTAATCACTTTTTATTTCCAGTATAATATATTTGTTCAATAAATATTTTGTTATCTGCATTTCTTCCTGGTGTAGCAATTTTAGTGGCCAGTAGTGTATTTGCGTACCATTATACCATATACATCCCATACCATATTTTTATAACCTCTGTCAATTCTTTCTGCGTTGTATAGTTTCCATCCCACTTGTGATCATATTATTTAAATAATATTATACAAAATGTTCCCTATTTTAAATCATAATGACTGACTTAAAAAAGGAAACATTTTGTGAGAAACACTAAGATAGGGGAAACACAATCGTGAATTAAATTAGGGAACACATAATTGGGAATTAAATTTGGGATCACACAATCGGAAATTAAAATAAGGAACACAAAATCATGAATTAAAATAAGGAACACACAATCGTTAATTAAAATTAAGAACATACAATCGTGAATTACATTTGGGAAAACACAGCAGTGATCATGTTCATCAGTGTATTCCTGCAATTTTATATTAGGAATTCTAGGAGTTCTTCTTCTGATTTAAGTTTATTGTATTATTTAAAAAGACACATGCTAGCAAACAATTAATTATGATATGCCAATATTTAATATTTTTCATTATTTATTTAAATACAAATTAGTATTCATTACTAAAATAAATATACATATTATTAAAAATAACGTTAATTGATGTTATAGTATGCAATATTTATTGCACATCTACATGAAAGGGATGACACAATAAAATGACTCACCCGTCGAGGTGGATAAGGGATGTCGTAAGTATATCCACTCCTGGAACTGCCGAATGTGCCCATGTTTTTCTGGCTGACATTCGTGTTCTGAATGCAGTGCTCGCTGTAGCTGGGGACGCGGGTGCTGGCGTAGGGAGCCGGATAATAAGCGGGTTCTTGAGTGCTGTCGTATGTCACAGACAGGGGGACGTTTTCGGGCTTGATTGGCTCGTTGCCCTCCACTCCTATTGGAAGGAAATATTTATGCCATGAACTACATTGCGAATAGAAAGAATGTGCTTCTTTATTATATAAGAATATTTTGTATGCATTGCAATTAATTGTGGATACCATAATTATTCATGTAAGAAAATGATTCTGTATTATTTAATAATATTTTATTTGCATTGCAATTAATTATTGATGTCATAATTATTCATGTAACGAAAATGCTTCTGTATTATATAATAATATTTTATTTGTATTGCAATTAATTACATGGATATCATAATTATTTATTTAACGAAAGTGATTCTGCATTATATAATAATAATTTATTTGTATTGCAATTAATTATGGATATCATAATTATTCATGTTACAAAAGTGCTTCTGTATTACATAAAAATATTTAATTTTTATTGTAATTAATTATGAATATCATATTTAATTACAATATTATTATTAATCATTAAAACTTTAAAAACTTTTTACTTTTAAAAAAATAATCTTAATACAAATCTATAAAAGCTTACTTAGTTATAAAACTTAATTTTAAAAACCAAAATTATGAAAACATTATAACGTAACATGGATAATTATTCATGTTACTTTATATTGCTTTTATAATTTTTTCCATATCACAAGTAATATGACAACAATAAAGTTTAAATATCTTTAAACTAATTTTTTAAAAATTTTATTAGCAAAATTATATCTATATGAATTGATGTATATCTATTTTATTAAAGAAATATTGACGAGACATTTGTTTCCCGATCTTCTAAATTCTGCATGGTTAACAAACAATTTGAGGTTAAAAAATATACCACTTAAAGGCTGTTATAAAATATCATAAATAATATCTCAACAATAAAGTTCAAATATCTCTAAATTATTTTTTTATTAATTTTATTAACAAAACTATTTCTGTGTGAATTGATGTCTATCTATTTTATTAAAAAAATGTTGATGATACATTTGTTTCCTTATCTTCTACATTCTGCACTTTTAGCAGACAATTTGAGGTTAAAAATATATCACTTAAAGACTGCTACAAAATATCATAAATTGATCAATCTTATTCCCTTGATGATATCTTGATTTCATAGTTTAATGAATTTGGCCTAATACGATACAATTATGTGATTTTTATTAAAAATGTATTATAAGGTTCTATGAAGTTTTTCCATAAAACTCGCAAATGAAAAATAATAATAAATTATTAATAATAGTTAATAATAAATAAATAAAACGCAGAGAAATAAAATAGGCATTTTAATTTTAATTGAACTTTCAAATTTGAACTTAGCCTTTACTTAATAAAAAAATCTCCTGATTAAAATATAAACGAAAATAGAATGATTTCAGCTAGATTTTGTAAAAAAAGGAGAAACACGTAATATAATATTATTCTGGTGAATTTTTTTGATTCTTATAAATTTTGCTGTTTTTTTTTTTAAATGTGTTTATTGACGAACATTTTCTTTCTATTTAAAAAAAAATGATAAATAATTGTGATATATATAAATTAATTTATCCAATTAAAATAAATAATTATCTGTAAGTTAAATTTATTAATTTATATAAATTCCAAACTTTGTAACTATTTTATATATTATCTAGGTTTTATCTTTTGAATTTAATTCGAAATTCATAAAAATAAATTGGATAAATACATTTTAAAGTTAATAAAACATGGAATAAGAAATAAAATCAATAATAATAATAATATTGTATTTTTACAGTCTTTCTAGAAAGTAGAATAAATGAGTATTTTGGCTACATTTAAATTTTATATGTTGCGTAATTAATTAGTTTTTACAAAATTCACTTTAACTTATGATAAAAAATGAATTGAAAAATAATTTAATCGAAAAAACTCTGTTTGTAAGCATAAAGTTCTGCCGGTAAAGCATTATATTCATGACGTCACATACTTACGGTTACAGTTGTTTTTGGTAATTCCATTAATGAATTATTTTTTACGAATTAGATTCAGGATTTTTAACAGAGCTTTGAAATATGAAAATATTTTTTACTATTTTTTTTTTAAATATATACAATTTTTATTTTATTTAATAGTTAAATTAAGGCTTTTAAAATAAAAAAATATTAACTAAAATTAAAAAAAAAAAAAAAAAAATTCTGTTGTTAGAACGAACAGAAAACTGAATTGCAAGTTAATTTATTCCAAAAGGCTTCTTTTAAGCATTAAGTTTTGATATTGAAGTGTTATATTCATGACATCAAATATTTATGATAACAATTGTTTTTTGGTAATTGGATTAATTGTTTTTTTTCTACAAATAGGACACATGATTTTTAATGGAGCCTTAAAATTTAAAAAATATTTTTTACCAATTTTATTTTTTGTAAAAATACATAATTTTTTTATTAAAAATTACATTTTATTTTATAGATAAATTTTTGTCTTCAAAATAAAAAATATATATATTAGTGTAAATATTAAAATAAACTTATTTTTCTGATGATTTCTAATACTGGACAATTTAATATGAGGGTCTTTATATGATATGACTTTAATTTATGATCTGCAGCTGGAAATGAAAATATGCAGTAGATTCCTTTTTATCTCGGTTTCATATTCTTCTTTTAACCTCAAGCTAAACATAAGATTCCAGTCAATGAATGTGATGGATTCACCAATTTATACCAATACACCACATATATATAGTAGCTTGCGATTGAGACACAGTGACTTCGAGTTTCAAACCAAACTATACCTAGTTAGAAAATCCAAGAACCCAGAAAACTTCTCGAATCTTGCCAAACTTAACAAAAAAATCATTATTTAATGTTGAATTATTGATTCATTTGTACTTGTATGACGCATGTAAATTGTCTTAAATTGTATTAATTATAAGTATTCCTTTTTTATTTTAGTAATAATATTTTATGTTATACAGCTATTATAACTGTTCACTTTGGCTTTAAATGTTGACTAATCCCAAAATCAGTGACTTTGTCACGCCTCAAAATTAAATCATTTATGATTAAGTCAAAAAGTTTCGGTTAAATATATGCTAAACTCATTTCATGGTGATCTCTTTTCTTGAATATTTAAGTAATGAATATTGCTCGGGGAAGATAAGGGAAAGATTAAATTCCGAAATCAATTATGCAAGTGTCAAATCTTGTCCAAAGGCATTAAACAGAACTACGAAGCAGTCAGGGTTACGTGAGTTATTTTAAGAAATGATTTAATGATTTTAGGAGTAAAGGGCTCGAGTCATCAAATAATCACGCAAATAATCAATTATCTTTTAGAGGAAGTAGTTGAAACTAAGAATCAGGACTTTAGATTCTTGCGCACAAGTTATTTGACTTCTGCAAGGGCGAAGTTCCTTTTAATTAAGTTGTTTTGATTAAAATATAATGCCATATTAAATTAGCAAAATTAAGTTATTTTCAATTACTTGAAATTATTTCTTTTTAAATTTATTCATAGAAGTAAGGATTTGAATTGTGGTTAATATAATTTCGTTGTGTTGATATCATGTTTTTTCGTAAGTTTAAGTAGAAGTTAATGCTACTTAAATTGTACTTTAATTTTTGCGAGTTCATTTTATTTAAAGCACAAAAAGATTGCACAAAAACAGTATTTGAAAAAGATTGTATTGAATTGCAAAAGCCTGCATTTGATACATCAAATCATTTTAAATTAAAGTGCAGAATATTTATTTTAACTTATCTTTGAAAGATGTTTTTTGCAATTATATTATTATTATAGCAATAAATAAATATTTTTATTTACGTTTTGATTTTTGCATACTGCCGTGATATGAACTACTTATTATTATAAGAATTCTTTTCAACGAGAATTCTGAATAAAGTTTAAAAAATGTAAGTAAAAAGTTTCAATAATTGAAATTAAAAACGAAAAAAAAAATTGAATCCTGTAACTCATTATTATGCTGTTGAAATGAAATTACATCATAAAGATGGCCTGCTTGTCAGATGGGGAAAAATACTGAATGATACAGATGTTTAGAGATTAAGATTAACATTAATTTCATATATCAAATATTATGCTAGTCAGTGAAAAGTCAAAATAAAGAGTGCAAAGAGTGTAGAGAATATATGTATCAATACATATGGGAAAATTATATTTGGAAGCAACATTACATGTAACTGTTTAATTTTAACATAAAAATAATCATTGGATTAAAAAGAATCAGTTCTCTACTTCATATGTCGGGAGGGAATTAAAATTGCCTTTTTTAGCCCAATTGATTTCTAACTTTATCTGTAAAAAAGCTACAAAAAACCCCATAATGAGTGCTCTGATGCCCAATACTTATAACAGGATAGAAAATTGGTACATCTGCTCTTCGATATTTTCACTGATTATAGTTAGTCATAACACTACCTCAACAACAAAGGATTGTAACATGAGGATATACATATGTCAAATTTCTTTGTCTATTATATTAGAGATGTTTCACAGTACAGAATTTCGGCTGGCATCAGCTTTGAATTTCAGCTTCAAATACAAACTTCAAAAGTTAAAATAGACACAAATGATTTCACTCTAAGATTAAATAGTTCATTCTGCTTTCACATGAATCCAAGATAAATTTAATGCAATGCAGGAGTAAGATTTATGTCCACTGTTTTAAAATCAGATGGTAGGCTTACATCAAATGCTAGGTTAGGAAATGTCATGCTGAATAAACATTCATGATGTATTTTATTACATGGTATTCCTAAAATTGTATGTGACTCCTCTCACGTTTATTAAATTGCGAGCAGTGAATCAATGACATGTTTAACCTTCATCTAAGATGGTATTTTTCCGATTCTTATTTTAAGATAAACAGTGATATCCAATATATTTTCAAATTATCCAATATTGAACTTGTTTTCTAGTTATCAACAATTTATCAATAATTGAAAGAATGTGCAATCTGATTACGCGGACTCTATCTTGTCTGCCTTCATCATGACCTACTTGATGAAGTTATGCTGACACCACCTGGAATAACATTCTTCAGAAAGCAAATGAAAGTTGTATTTCTAATTCAAATAACAAAAGAAAAATAATTTGCATTATTTTCAGATGTGAAAAATGTCTAAGTGCTTTATATATAATAACAGGCATGTTGAAAAGTTAATAGGCTGACACATAGATGGTGCTACTAGTATTAAATCCATATGATTTTTAGTTAGCCCTAACGTTCAAAAGACACCTGTATAAATTTGACTGCTGTTGTATTATTAGTATGTGAGTTATAGCATATTTAGTGAAGTTATAGCATTTTTAGTGTTGATCACGTGCGGTTCACTCGGTTAACTGTCGATTGGACTCCGGTGTGAAATGATGGAGCCCTGTTTCATCCATTGTCACATATCGACGCAAAAATTCGGGTTTATTACGATTTAATAGTTCCAAACACTGCTTAGAATCATCAATTCGTTGTTGTTTTTGGTCGATTGTGAGCTCGCGTGGCACCCACTTTGAACAGAGCTTTCGCATATCCAAATATTCATTCACGATATGTCCAACATGTTCTTTTGATATCTTTAGGGTCTCAGCTATCTCAATCAACTTCACTTTACGGTTATCAGAAATCATTGTGTAGCAAACACCTTCTCTACGGTTGATTCTGCTGTGAAAAGTCCGAATAATGTTTATCAAGCCAAGCCTAGGCTTCAATAGTATTTTTTTTCGCCAAAAAGCAATGCTTTATTAACACACGAAATTCCTTTTTATCCAATTTTTTCAAACTAACAAAAGTTGCTTCACTAAAAATGCTATAACTCACATACTAATAGTGCAACAGCTGTCAAATTTATACACGTGTCTTTTGAAGGTTAGGGCTAACTGAAAATTATATGGATTTAATGCTAGTAGCGCCATCTATGAATCCGCCTATGAACATTTCAGCCCACCTGTTAAATACAAAATTTGAATTAAATCTTGAAAAATTTCAAATATGCAAATGTTGTATTTAGAAGTATAGCATTATGAACCATATGTTATCAAGGATATTACTTTCATAACATCTCTGAATCAGTATATATCAGGAAGAATATTGAACCCATACATAATATCTAGTATCTCTTCAGTTGATGTCTAGTAGCATGTTCCATAAAGATATTGATAGTAAATAATATCAAATATGTTTTGAATCAGTCTAAGGTTGAACCAACTTTATTGGTTGTCAAGAATTTGTTAATATTTGAAATTGTATGCTGTTTTATTAATCGAATATTTTCTTGTGTACCTTCAATTACAGTAGTTGTGAAAAGATATCAAATTAATGTAGAATAATATTTTCAGAAAACCATAAGATTTATATTTTAAATTGAAAACAATCATACAATTATTTATATTATCACCATAGTAAAAAAAAGGTTATGAAGAAATACTAGCATATAATGAGATGAATGTTTTTAACATACATTATTAAATATCAAATAGTACTCCTCGTATACACACAAGACAGATAAAACAAGTCATTGTTGTGTATTTTGAGCCACAAAGTCCCGAAAAACCTACTGTAATTGCGGTACTGTTGGACATCGCAGTTATGCTTCTGTACACAAGAATATCTGCCAATAATGGCAGGAAGATAAAAACTTTGATTATCCTAAAAATAAAACTGAAACAAAGACATCTAATACAATCATTCAACATGTTAATTACACATTTTCGTCTAACCCAATTTCCAAGAACATTGCTGACAAAGTTTTTGATGCATTCCTAAATATACTTGTTGATGTATTTAAAGGTACATTACTAAACCAAAGTATTGAACAGGGAATTAGATTATCAGCCATTCAACCAGCTCGGGTTATTTTTACTGATATGCGTAATCAAAAATAAATCCAATTGAAACTTTTGGCTGAAACATGCAGCTTCAGGTCTTTACTTTTCAAACTAAAACTCCTGTAATTAAAAATTAATTTATATTTCCTAATTGTACCATTTATAATGACTGAATTTAATAATTTGAATTTTATCTTGGTGAATATCAAGAACGGTTTATATTTCCTAATTGTATCATTTATAATGACTGCATTTAAGAAGTTGAATTTTATCTTTGTTAAAATCAAGTGTCAAATGTTAAGTTAGAAGGTAAAAAACATATCGGTATATAGTGTACTGTTGGAAAAATATTTTCTAATTCATTACGACATTTCAAATCGAATCTCATAATTTCTAATCTCCTAACTCCTAATTTATAACGAAATTTGATAAAACCCCAATAAGAATGGTATTAAAATTGATTTTTTTAAAATATAAATTTAAATTTAAATTAAAAAAATAAAAGGGATTGTTTATTTTATAATTATTTATATAATTTTATGATTGATCTTCCTGTTTAATATATAGATGTATATATTAAAATTTTATTACTTATAAAATATAGCAACCTTTTGTATGTCAATGTCAATTATGCATTAGGTTTTGAATGCTTTACTTCTGTTTGATTTCTAACTTTAGCGTGGCGCAAATTTAAATCATTCGCATTTCCTTTGAGAGAAATATTTATTGCGCCGAGCTTGAAATTGAATGTTTATAGAGCGTGCATTATTCACAGAATGCAAAGATTTCAGGTTATTTTACCCTCTTTGGATATTATGTTTACGAGATAAATTTTAAAAATGTATTTATATTTCCCAAGTGCATAACATCTTTGATTTGTTATGAAATTTTATTCCCTGTACACTTTCGACGTCAGACTTCTATGTTAAATGAAAAAAAAGTATCTCTCTGATAATATTTTAAGTATTTTATTCATTACTCCGAAAATACTATTGAGAATACGATATAGTTATGGAAATATGCAACAATATTTTTTCCTTTGCATTCAAATGAATTCTATGGAAGCTTTCTGATCGAAATTGTTTTCTCCAAGAAATAGACATTAAATCTTCAGAAATATTTTCACGTCTCTAGAGAAATATGAAATAAATAGTACAAAAATTAAATACATTTCGATAAACAGTAAAAAATCAAAAGATTATAGAAATAGTTAAATATTTTACAATTCCTTTTGATATTAAAAGTAACAATCTTTTAAAAGCGGATTTATTTTAAATAAATATAAGAAGTTAAATTTTTGCCTGTTATTTATAGAGAAGGATATATGTTGCCCAGCCTATTTAGACTTTTGAACGAAGAAAATTCATTGTTCAAAATCAGACCTGTGAACCAATTAAAAACTGTCTGAACAATATAAACAGTATAGGTACATTTGGTATTTAGAATGAAAAATTCCACCATTTTTTAAAGAGGCCGATAGATAATGAAAATTATCTAAATACCATCTCTGAACATGTCGATACTGCTTTGACACAAGGGATAAATAATTTTATTCTACCTAATGATTAACAAATTCAATGGTTATTGTAGTCATGGGCTTATTTTAGTGGAGTAAACACATTCACATTGAATATATATATGCATTGTGAAAATAATTAAAGTCCCACTTTCAAAATGCTATAAAAACCAGTCGACACAATGGGTTCAAATTTGAACTGAAGATACTTGAAGAAGAGGAAAACGATACAGCATCGAAAGAGTTCAACGTGCATTAATAGATGGCCCTTTAAGCGGCATAAAGAAAGTGAATTCGGCTGCAAGTGATATTTTGAATCGAAATTACAACGTATTTGGCAGAAAATGCACATTACAGTATTTTCAATGTACTTGACGGTTTCGTTGTGCCTTTTTTATTTATTTATTTATTTATTTTTTACGGAAAAAATTGCTTCCATGTCCTTCAACAGTTATGACACTGTTAGTGGAAAGCCCATCCCAAAGGCATACCAAAATGGACGGGAAAAATCGGTTGAACTTTTTGTGGAACTTTTTTTGATGCCATACCGTTTCCCCTTCTTCAAGTATCTTCAATTCAAATTTGAATTCATTGCGACGAGTAGTTTTTTTTTTTTACAGCATCTTGTAAGTGGGACTTTATTAAATCATAGTTTGATAATTGCTTTTAAGAAGAAAGATCAGAAATTTTCAATCATTATTTTCTTAAATTGGCTCACATTGTGTTGAAAGGAAAACTGGTGCTATCTATACATGTAGATTTTGTTATAGATTTGAAACTAAAAATATCAGACATGATTTGTATAACATTAAAAAATAAAATAAATCGTTAAGTGGTATTATTTAGATTTAATTATGGTTATCGCTGCATTTGCGAGTATTTTCTTGCAAAAACGTTTTTAAAAAAAGTAATGGAAAAATACTCACCATCAGGTGTGCGTTGAGATCGTTCAGTTGTTATTCTTCTGGTCAAAATGCATATGGCGCAGAATACCACTAGCAATACAATAACGGAACTGATAACTGGAACTGTGATTGTCAAATGCTTGTAGAACGCACTGTTATCACTTACTTCCGATGGACGAGGTGGATATTCTGAAAAATATATTACAGTTGCTGTATTCTTGATAAATCTTTTATTTAAATATTTTTTGATTAACTTGTTATTGCTTGCGAATATCCATCCATTTGTGTGAGGGTTTTTACAACTAGAAAGGTAAAAGTGTAATATATTCAGTATTCCGTTTTTTTTCAGTAATCTATTATTTCGAAATGTTATGCTATTTTACTACTGTTCTAATTGAAATATTCATTATTTCCTTATTTCGTTATTCTGTGCGTGACATAAGCAATTTTGGTATTAATCAAAAACTAGTGTTTCCAAGTTATGAGTTTTGATATTATAATCAATTTTTAATCATTAAGGGGAAAATGACGGGCGAAGAAAATTTCATTTTATGTATTCTATGCTTTATCAGTTACAACTTGTTCATAATGCTACGAAACTCATAAAAATTTGAGCTTCGACTTTGGACCGTTTAATGTTATAGTGCTGACTGTCCGAAGATGCTTTGAAAATTCAGGTCATGGGACATGAAGCTTCAAGATGAACCACGCACCGGAAATGGAGCATAAAAGGAGTTTGATGACGAAGTTCTTAGGGTTTTAGTGGGTATTGAATGACTATGAACCAAGAAGGAAATCGGAGACAAGTTACGCGATAGCCACGCTACAACTAAAAACGTAAAAAGCAAAAACCAATAGCAGATCTGATATCTATTGCTTCTTCTTTGCTTGCCCGACAACAATACGCATGGAGCCCTTTTTGGGTCGCCTGGTTATTGTTGACAAAATATGAATTGCGTATGATAATGTATTGAGGCAAAGAACTAAGGTAATACCAGGATTCATTCTCTTCTTACTCTTGCAAAGGCTAATTTGCACCAGAAATGCTAATGCTGGAATTTGATGGGATAGTCGAGGTTTTATATACTGAGAACTATTGCAACTAGATCAAAGTGTCACAGCCTACCTATATTGTGATAAGATAACCAGGTTGGATGAAAGAAAAGTTGTGAACTTCATCAAGAACTGCATAACCGATAAGTGTTAACATCCAATAGGATAATACCAGGTTTCACGTGGTCTTAAGCACGAAAGAGAAGCTCCAGGCTCTTGAATATGAAATGTTTTCGCATCCACCATACTAATCTGACTTCGCAATTTCTCACTACCACTTGTTGCTCTCCATGCAAATTTCTTTTAAAGGAAAAAAAATGGAAATTATCAGAGGGTAGTGGTAGATTTCCTAGAGTCAGAGGATAGGATCTTTTATACATCCGACTTAAATAACCTTTTTCATAGATGAAGGAAGGCTAGAAAACAGTGGTCAATGTTTAATTAATAAATCTCCTTTATGAGCTTAAATATTAGAAATTAAAATTTTCTTAAAAAGAAAAAAAAAATAACGACCAAAATTTCTTACCAACTTAATGCATTTTATCAATTTTTTGCACCTCGATTCTAATGGAAGGAGTTTTTAACTTTATAGATTAACATTAACTGCGCACGTTACAGCTGAGTAATTATTCTAGCGTACAAATAAGCTCAATGTCAACTCTGTTAGTTTTGTTATACCTTAAACTAACAAATTTCTTGGGCTGAATGTGCATATTAGTTGAAACAAAATAACATTCAGCTTTGCTGATGAATTTTCTTGACTAAAAACGTTTTACTATTTTGCAATTATTTACTTTTAATGCTTAACCAATCATATTTAGATATTAACCTTTGATTCATTTGAGCAATCCATGCTGATCTAAGAAATTTTCATTTGAGAATAAAAATTCGTAATTAATGAAACACATCGTTTTCCATTATCAATTCAAACACGAGTTGTTCTGGTTTATTTGGCAAATTACTAATACGATTATTTTTAAAATGAGCAATTATTATGAATTATACATAGTCCCTCAACACGTATCGTATGCATTGAGGAAAAGAGTATCACTTGCAAAGCTGTGTCCACATTGGAATAATCTTCCTTCTGTTCTGGGATGTGTCTGTGGTTTGAGCATTAACTGTGAAACCCTCTATCTCTCCTTATGAGAGAATGAGTGAGCATTTAGTCATCTTTCTTCGGAAGATAGTAAATAATTTGATGCGTGGCAAACACCAGAGCGTCTTGAATTACCTTGGAAGTACATACTGCAAACGTGTTTGTGTGTGTTTTCGCTTTCATTCAAACTGAAACAAACTTGAATTGGAAATGTTCGTATTTGCTTCTAAGCCATTAAAGTGCACACACGGATTAAGCATTATATTCGACCTCCACGAAATATCTTGTTTTTAAGGTAGTTGTATGCTGAATATCAAATTGCTGATTGCTACTGAATTTATTTTGTGATGTGGTCTAGTTTATTTGTTGATTAGTATAAGTAATAAGAAAAACATTGTAATAACTCAGAAAGTATTCTTAGAACTATATCTGCTTTATTATTAAGGGAGTTTAAGGACATCAAAATATTACCTCCTGTTAATGTCAAAGTAGCAAAAACATATTCGGAATCGGTTGTTCCAGCATCATTTCGTGCAGTCATTAATAGGTTGTACCAAGATCCAGGGCTGAGATCTGTGATGGTGATATTCTGCTGCTCAGGAATGATATTATTGCTGACCAAAGTCCACTCCTGTGTTCCGCTTAATCTGTACTGAATCACGAAGAAAGTAATTGGACATCCTCCATTATGCCAGCTGTTTAGGTTCACACAAACACTTGTGGAATTCACAGTAAGAAGTCGATCCTTGTCTGGTGTGATTGGAGCTGAAAAACAATTCCCATATTGTTTTAATTTGATAAAAATGTTTTTAAATTCTACTTATGTCATAAACATTTTATTAATTGATAACAATATGCCAACATGTAGAGTTTCAGTACTGCAAATGGAACCCATACCATTTTTTTTTTTTTTTAAGACAAAAAAAATATTAAAGGCATCCAAAAATTTAATTCCTGGCCATGTTCAATACTAAATGTAAACGAGTTCAAAAATTTCAATAATAGTCTAATATATTTTTAAAAGTTGATTACATTTGCAATAATTTTATTTAAATTGATCAATTGATTTTAATAATATTATCTATTCTGAAATCTCCCTGAATATAAAAAACATATCATATGTTCATGAAAAGTTTCACTTGTATAGCGGTAATAAGTTACTGAAACATTTCTAGTTTATTTAAATTTACTTCATTTCTTCAAACTCACTTCTGTTTATAAAAATTTAAATGTGTCTGAAGAGTTCTATAAAACAGAATTAAATAATAGAATCAAAAATACACATTATAGAATGATGCATTAAAAATATGTTATTATCTTTCAGTTAAAGTATGAAGATTTTCTTAATAAATTGAGATTATATTTAGGTTTTCCTTTATTTAATAATAGATAATAATCTATTTGATAATTTTTTTTTAATTTAAAAACAATACTTTAATGCTGCACTTTATATTCGATTAAAAACATTTGGTAATAAAATAATTATATCACCTTTTAATTTGAATTATTCTTCTTACTATTTTGAATTTTTTTAAACATATTGAAATAAACTTTCGTCTGTTTTGTACATAAAAGCAGAAGATTCTGACTAAAATAGAAGTATTAATTTCTAAGAAATTACAGACAGTTGATATATGCAGTAATGTAACAAAATAGAAGGACGAAAGAAACCTAAGATACGGGGAAGCATCAAGCTAATTGGATGCTAATGTGCATGTTGCTGATTACACTATGCACACAAATGTGATAACGCTTCATCTTTTCCATATAATGATGGACTTGTTGCTTAATTGGCGACATTATCTGGTAGTGATAAACAGACCCTATGGCAACGATAAAATCTCTGAAAAGGTAAGGAGATAAAGAAAAAAAGAAGGCAAACTAAAAAGAGAAAGTTGGACTGATAGTCCTTCGAGACGTATCTGATGTGCACCGGATAGTGATTGCGATTCCTTTTTTTCTTGGAAAAAGGATCTTGCTTTGGAAGACTGCCAAAGTATGATTCCTCTGGGAAAAGTGCAAAAGGCTTTGACGAGAGACAAAAAAGTGGGTATATGCGAGGAAAAAAAAGAATCTCAAACTTTGTCCAAAGAGATGATCCAACTAGTTTTGATACAGCTATTGATCAGGCCACTGGAGTTGCTCATTTATTTACAGTAGACGCGCAATATTTAATGGAGCTTGAGTAGACACTGACGTTGTTTGCTTCTTTCATGCTTTTGTAGTTATTTATTTTTGATAAAATTACTTTTATATGTTTCATATGAACATAAATTTGTCCCTTTTAGATAAATCTACACAATCTTGGATTCATATTATTATTATGTCACTTAACAAAAGATTACATAACTGTTTTAATAATAGATAAAATTAATATCATTAAAAATAACTTTAATATAATAGCAAATCATATATGTAAATGGTACAAAGTAAATTTCAAATTTAATTAGATTTTTCAGAAATTATATGTTGTTCCATTATTTGGTTGCTTTATGAATAAAATCATCAGTAAATTATATTTGATCCTTTAAAAGGATAATTAAATAAATAGGTTTAAGGATAATCGAAACTAATAGGTTTCATAATTTTGAAATTTACAATTGAAAAAAAAGGGACATAGACAAGTTACAATAGAAATGATGCCTTTATAGTTTATTTTGAGAACTCCTAGTCATTTATCATATTTTTACAAGGCAGAATTTTACTTAACCTTGCAGCGGTCGCGTGCATATGGGAGATACAGTAGAGTTGGTTTTAGTTATTTATTTCTATATTGGATAGTGCTAAGAATACTCACTCTTTGCTCTTCTTCTCGCACACTTAGAATTACTTTCAGTATTAATTTGAATTTTGGATGTCAATAGATCTCTGGAGACCAGTCATTTGTATTTAACAGATACGCGCAACAGTTAAGCATTTCAATATATTTGCCTTTCTAGTTATAAGAAATATATACTCAAGACAATCTGATTTGTTGTTATTTCATATTTTAAATGCTTCCATGTAGAAATACGACCACTATTAAAGTTCAAGCACTAACAAATTCAAGCACTAACAAATTCAAGCGTGAATCAAATACTAGACTATTAATTTTTTGAAAAAAACATGATTCTTCTCTCGTATGTGCCAAATCATAACAGAATGTCATATTAATTTCAACATTTCATGGCCGATGAAATAAAGGGACTTAAAAAAACTCCAGATTATCACGCATTACGACCATACTAAGGGAGGTGTAGACACAGTGCACAAACTTTGTGCTACCTAAAATACAAGACGTTGACCTTTTGTGATTTTTTTCCCTTTGTTAAATGTAGTTGTAATCAATAAATACACATTCATTCATTAATTCAACAATTTCAACCAACAAGAGAGAAAAATTACTTGGAAGAATCTACCCGACACAGCTTGAAAATATCTACAAGGATATTTCCAAACTGTGTCCACCAAAACAACATATCGAGATGAACTTCGCTCTATATGCGTTCTTACAAAACAACATATAGAGTGAAGAGTATTTACTTATCTTCAAAGAGATCTCAAAATGGAAGTGTGAAGAAGAAAAGCAGAAGTATGCATTGCGCTACAAGGAGCGATATCAGGGAAAGATGATGCAAGCCTTGCCAAAATGACAAGCAGACTTGAATCATAAGATTCAGCTGCGGAATTTTGAAATAAATTTATATGTCTGGAGCACTACAAGCACATTTGTTGCTGAGAATGCAACGCATCGATTCAATGACTATGAAGGCAGGTCTATTCCTTTTTAAATCTAAAGTTAAACTCAATGTATATTTTTTTTATTATATTTTATTTAAATGTAAATAATTCACCAACTATATTGACTTATGATTTCCATTGCATTTTTATATACATTTGAATATTTTAAATTGATTTTAAGCCTCATATTTATATTATTTATGTTATATATTAAATAAAGATACAGCATTGAAATTTGAATAGTATTACTTTAAATAAACTGTATTGATTATTTACAGTATAATTTCAATAATTTCAATAACCCTTTGCATTCTTAACTTTAGCATTTAATTTTACATTTTAAAATTGCGTATCTACGAAATATCCGCGACCTTTTACGTTAGTATGAAGGGCGCGACCGCTGGAAGATTAATCAAATAATGAATCTCTAAGTGGCATAAAGTGTAGCATGGGTAAATATTTTCTGAAACATAGTTTTGTAATAATCTTGATTATCAATAAATCTTGTGTGTTTGAATATTAAAGCTAAAGATTTTAAATATTTATTTACCAATATTTCTTTTTGATATTCTTAAGTATTTTGTGACAAAAAACAATACAATAAAAGTAATTTATATACATTAAATTTTTAATCACCTACATTTAAAATTTCACGATATTTTCAAAAATATTATTTTAAATACGATAAAAATTATAGTAGTCAATAATTTATGAAACATATATGTTCCGTAATAATTTTGATATTCAATAAATCTTATGTATTTAAATATTAAAACTAATTATTTTAAATTACCAATATTTATTTTTGGTATTATTAAGTATTTTTAATAGAAAAAATGTATACTATTAAATTAATTTTTAAATTTGCAATAAATTTTGAAGTCTCAAAATTAAAATTTCATGATATTTTCAAATGATTATTTTAAATTATATATTAGTATTAAAATTAAAGAAATATTAATGTATATATGAGCAATTATTAATGAAAAGAAGTTATAATCAATGGAACTCGAAATAAATTTCAAAAATATCGCTCAATTAGTGTATATATAAGCAATTATTAATGAAAAGAAAGTATAATCAATAGAACTCGATATAAATTTCAAAAATATCTCAATTCTAATCATCTTCAGAAGTAAAGAAAATCTGTACTATTAATAAGCATTTCTCTTAGCGTTGCAGAATTTAACAATTGTTCCACAAAATAAAAGTTTTAGAAGAGATTTCAAATTAATACAATTGGAAATCTGTAGGAAATAACGAACGACATAAACGAGTTACTTATTAAGAATGATGACAAAAATAATTAGCGATAAAACAATTGGAAATTCGACATATTCTCTAGAACACAATAACTGAGTTGAGTCATGAGATCTGAACAAAGCAACGGTTTTCGATAACACTTCCTAACTCATCCTATTTCCTTTTTTGAAGATCAACAATAACCATTGTCTAACTTGTTCAATAAACATTATTTCGGCGCATAAAGGGGCCCCAACGAGAATTGTAATAAGGTAAGGAGCTTATATATTTATGCAAAAGTCCGAGTTACACGTCTATTTCATCCCTCATTCTAATCTCTTTCTAAACATTTATGCTTCTCCATTTCGATAAATCGATGGAATATATTTTCCAAAATCGATATTGCCTTCTTGAGTTATATCTGTGGTGAGCAAAGTGTTTCTCTATACTTTTGACGGGGTTCTTCTAAAATTACAATTTCTTATCCCTGAGAGATGAAAATGGAAACAGGCGCTTTTAAAAGTAAGAAATATTCTTAAATACAAACACGCTTGGTGTTAATGACAGTAAATAAGTTTTGTTATAAAAACATTTCAATTTTAATTAATTTCCTCACCAACACTAAAAACAGTAAAAATTTTGTAATTTTAAAATTATTTTTTGTATAACTTTAAATTAAATAAATGAAAAAATAATATATTTTTTCTGAGCATTTTAATGAATTTCTAATATACGACGCAAGTTATAAGCAAAGGCGGCTTTCTTTGAAACTCGTCAAAATAAAAGTCTAAAAGAAAGCTGCATCTACGTTAGAGATTTGTGCAATAAATCAATGAGCTGAGAAGTCATTTCGCTGAGCTTAATGAAGAGGGGAGGAAAGTGTGTATCATCTTGTTGATAGGTTCGAACTTGCCTTTTCCTTTTTCAAAATAGTGGCGGCATTTTCTTGGTACAGTGGAGCCGGTTCTCCGTTGTGCAACCTAAATATTACTTTATCTGTTACATATATGTATAGTTTAAATTTTTATACTAAGTCTGCTGTAATGATTTAAAAACTAATTTCATTTATTAATAAAATTAATGAATTGAACATTTTTTTAGGGAAACAACAAACTATAGAAATAACAATTTAGCCTCCTTACCACATTTTTGCAATACCAATTTATCAGGGTCTAAGCATTGAATACCTAGAGGTAAACAATCCAACTTTAAACCCTAACTTCGTTAAGGGAGCAGTCTGTTCAGGCCAATACTAAGACTGAAAATTCTAAAGATGCCAGAAATTGGAGAAGGAGTATTACAGTTCATCGTAAAGTAATCAACTAGGCAAAGCACAAAAGTTTTAATATTTTTATAAATAGTATTGACTACCGTAAAGACGGGTATAAGGTATTTAAATTTATAAACAAATTAAAATGGGAAAATCCTCTATCCCTAAAGATACCAATTATTTTTAAAGGAAAGTCTTTAAAATTTGACAAAGATATCTCTAATGCATTTATAAAATATCATGCTTATAATTACTACTTGAGTGATAAATTCAAGAGATATCAAAGACTAATGAATAAATTGATCATAGACTTCCAAAGGTTTATGCCAACTGGACAAGAAATTTTTAATAGAGACTTCGCCATTTTGGAACTAAAAGAAGCTATTGACTTACTAAAGATGGGAAAAGTCCAGTATCAGATAATATTCATCCAGAATTTATTAAATACCTAGGACATAATGCTAAAATGACCCTAAAAATTAACTATTTTTAATCGTAGTTGGAAACCTTATGTACTTACTATATAGACATATATCCCTTATTATTCCTATTATTTCATATCATGTGACTAAATTGTTTGTTAACTTGAGAATTAAGAAAATTCTTAAACAATATATGATTCAACACGCTATTAATAGATATGGTGAATTCTGGGGGAAAAGTGAACTATTCCCTGTTTTCCAAGAAATATAGTTGTGGGTCTACTTAGACCTTTGACTGGTCATGGATATTTACGTGATCACCTCTATAGAATTGAAGTGGTGCATTCCTCAAACTGTTTTTTGTGTGACTCTAGTCGGCCTATGACTTTTGAACATTTAAATAATTATAATTCACTTTTCGGTATGAGGACATGGTTAAAAAGTACTGGTGAGCCTATTAACTATTGGCTGAGGGGCCAATCTTCGGTATTTGTAAAGTAAATATTAAGTAACAAAAAAAATTCTGTATAATAAAAAAAAGGATTTTTCCATCTAAATGTTTTCTATAATAAATATTAATTTAAGGATGCAAGAATATACAAATTTAACACAGCTAAATATTTAACATAAAAGTCTTTTCTAATATAAGAAATGTAAATTTAATGCCACAAAAAATATTACACTAACCAGTTATAAAAATAAAAATAAAATAGTTTATTATATGAAATAAATAACTTTCTGTTTTCTTTTTAATGTAAGTACTATGGTAGTGGAAATAAATAGGTAATTTATAAAAAGGAGTAGATAATTTAAAACTGCATTAAAGCGTACACAATTCTTGTCAAATTTAAAAATGAATTTTTTTCTTAACTTTATTTAATTTTATACACATATTTCTTCATAGTTTACTTTCAGGTATTGTTTTGCTATAATATATGATAAATTATTATTTTCTATATAAACCTTTAGAGGAATGTAAAATAATAAATATTTTATCTTTTGAGTACACTACTGGTTTTTGTTTACGCTTTAATAATTGGATATTTTCTGTAAATATAATTGATATGAATAATTAAAAAAGACGTTTTTTATATTAAAATGCATATCCACAATGTTTGCGATTTTTTTTCAGTTTTCTTTTAAGTAAAAATACTCAGTTGTTGAAATGCCTTACATAAAAAATTTATAAATTTTTAATTTATTGAGATTTACAGTAAAATATATTACATTAGATCTATAATATAAAGTAGTATTTAATTATTTAAATTCTCTAGAACTCCAGATTTTTTTATAAAAATAAAAAAAAAAACGACCTTTATAAAATTTGAAAAAAAACCAAGGATAAACAGAATGCATTCATAACTGGTTTCCAAATATTATATATATATATATATAATAGAAAACATGCGATTACGCGTAGCATAATAACAAAAATGATGTTCATGATAGTAGAAAAATAAACAATTTAAAACTTTAAGTAGTTTTAATAAGAAATACTCAGTAGATATTAAAATAACGCTATATCCCAATATGACATAATGAATATTGGAATTTCTATTATTTAATGTTATTCAACATGTGGTTTAAAACGTTCTTTAAAAGTGTTTATAGTTTCTTCAAGTATGAACTGCTCGGTGAAATCTCGAGAAAACCATACTTCAGATATAAATATTCATCATAATGAATCACACGAATTACGATGTGAGCCATTGCTCAAAGACAAGCTGGCTAAAGTAAATTTTATATCGCAAGAGGTTTGCATATGGTATTTCTGTAATTCATTCATTGTGTAATGCATTTGAAATAAAAGTATTAACCTCTAGTTGGTACTGTCTAGACCAAGAATTATAAGTGTATCAGATGTCAGAGTTTTGCGGAATATCAAAAAGACCCTGAATTGCTGTACCAACTTTTTAGATCTCCTCTTAGAGCCAACAACTTGATGATTGGTAACAAGATTAACTATGTTCAGACGAACTAATGAGTGATATTTGTTTACATAGTATTCAGCATTTTTTGTTCCGCACACACAATGACATCGATCAAAAATCATTCGACACGTGGTCAAATATATGTTTTAAAACTGTTTGTAGTTTCTATAAGTACAAATCGCAAAGGGAAATTGTGAGATTCCCATGATTTAGATATGAGCACTCGCCTTTTGAAGAATTACTGTGACGCACATATACGTGAATAGAATCAGGCTAGAGGCAATTCTATACATCGTGTAGATTCAATGTCAGCTATTCAGTAATACATAGAGTGTGTGATACATTTTGTAGAAATAATCAACTTCTCAAAAATATAATCGAGAAGGACTTATAAGTGTGACAGATGCCGCACTTCCCACTAACTGCAAGGATGCATCAATTTATTAATGTAACAAATTGCTTTTTCTAAAAAAATAAAGTTAATGAATTAATCAAACGTTTACAATGTAAAGAGTTTTGATCTATGCAAAGATATTAAATTTTATTTACTTTAATATAGTGAGTAATTTATTATATACATAATCTATATTATAATTATATTCATAAAAAATTAAAATTTTAGTGTGGTGATAATAATTATGTTAATAAAACTAATACAGTAAACAAGATTCAGCAACACATGCTGTCTCATTACAATAATAAAAGCAATACATTTCAAGAAGACTTTTTAAGTACCTTTTATTAGAATAAAAAACGATTTTCTTTAAAATAATGACAAAAAAAAATATTTTATTACTTTAATAATGGGTCAAATTAACCTGTCAAAAAGCAAATCACAAAGTACTGTATCAATCGATTTTTTATTTTATATCAACTCATAATATCCAGAAATAATAAATTATTCAGCAAGCGAGTCTAAAATTTTACGACCATAATGGAAAAAACATATTCCCTCCTTAACGTCCATATCGTTTCTAGTACTATTTTTACGCCTAGAGGTTACTTTTATGGTTATTTCCCTTCTTTTCCCATACATATATAGTCAAAGCAGCGGAACCGACGTGTACCAGAAAGCTCTGTAAAGAGAGCAGTTTAAAAAGCGAGAAGAAACAACATACGGAATGATACATTAAGGAGAAGATGAAAATATGATTCTTACGACCGTATTACTTTTTCACACGAAACAGCCTGCCGTGGTTATCCCACAGCGGATCATGGGGATAAAATACACGTCTTCTATAGGTGGTAGGAAATAGCAACATTCAAGACGTTAAATTTGCATTTTGCGGTTTTCAGATGCCGCCTTGCCATAAAAGTGTTACGAGCTGCTATGCAATGGATAGAGTCGTATTTTATTTTATTCATTTACAACCCTTTGCATTTCCAGAATTTATATTTTTAGAAGCCATGGGGGGAAATATACATGTATGCGTCTGGATGCTGAGTTTCACACATAAATATTTTGTAGTGGAGTTTTTCGACACCCTACTACAAAGCAACTCTGTAAAAAGAAGAGATGATCATTTTGCCTGTTTGCAACTTCATATTCTGTATGGCTTTATAAGATTTTTTTGAAAGACATACTTGCAATTTTGTTATTTATTTTCGCAAGAGTTTTAATAAGTGAGAAAAAACTATATAAGAATCTTTACTTTAAAGGTTAATTAACAAAAATTATCTTTATCCAAAAATATGAGTTTTTACTATAGCATTAATTTATCTCCTTCAGTCATAGTTATTCCAAATCGATTAAACATATTTTCTAATTCGATTTTAACAAGGACATCTACTTACCCTACCACAAAACAACCCTTAAAAGCAAGAGGTGATTATTTTGCCTGTTCACAACTTCTTTGTCTTTATGGTTTTCTAAGATTTTTTCAAATATATATTTGCAATTTTGCAGTAAGTTGTTATTTATTTTAGCAGGAGTTTTAATAAGTGAGAAGAAATTATATTAGAACCGTTATTTTAAAAAGAAGATAAAAATATGATTTTTACACACACATTTCTTTTTTCTCAATATGACATCGAAATCACAAATTGATGGAACAGATTACTAAATTTTCTAATTTACTTTAACATGAACTTCTTCTTATTAAAATTGGACTCTATTGTTATTTATAATATACCATAAGCAACAGGCGAAGTTTGGTTTGGTTTCTCACTGTATGGTCATTTTGATCACACGTTAGGCTAGTGTAGACTGGGAATAAATACTAAATTATACAAATGTTTAGACTTTAAAAAAATTATGTTAGTCAGTGTAAAGTTAAAATAAAGAGCGTAGAGAATTTAGGTTTCATTGCCTTTGAGAAAATTATAGCTTGAAATAACATTATATCCAACTATTTAATTTTGACATAAAAATAATCATTGGAATAAAAAGAAACACCTCGCAACTTCATATGTTGGGAGAGACACTGAATTCATCAATTTTTAGCATAATTGATTTCTAACTTTAACTAGAAAAAAGCTACAAAAAATTCATAATAAGTGATCTGATGTCCAATGCTTATAACAGGATAGAAAATGGGCACTTGTTTTATTCAGTATTTTCAATGACTATTGTTATTCATAACACTACCTCAACAACAGGGCACGGTAATACGAGTATATTTAAAATTGTGTTGTCCCTTATATAAGGTTTTGTTTTGTTTCTCACTATATGGTCATTTTGTGCACACGTTAGGCTATTTAGATCTACAGTTTAACGTTGATTCCGAAACGATAACAAACATTTATGCCACGGCCAAGATTCAAATATGAAGCCCATGTTATCAAAGGTCAAAACGCTAGCTAATTGGTCATTAGGCGGTATATAGTTGTAATACAAATAGATTTTAAGATAAAATTAATCCTTATTTGGTCGAAAGCGTTCTTTGCTAATTCCTTTGGAGAAATTACAGAAAACTCTATTTTGTGTTGCATTAGATATACAAACCGTTTAACATACAGTAAGGACTAGGTAGGTAATCATTTAATCAATAAGATCATACAGTTTTGTAAGCGTCATCGGATTGCCCTATTTATAAAACCATTTAAGGAAGATTGATCCAACTTAAATTCTTTGTCCTTCTAATACACGGCTGTTTCGCTGCTTTGACTATATATAAATATGTAGGAAGAAAGAGAAATAACCATAAAATTACCTTCTAGGTTTAAAAATAGTACTAAAATGATATGGAAATAAAGAAGTTAATACGTGTGCGATGCGTCTATAGTTAGTATGCATATTACGATTCTGACGAATTTGCACATTATCTGAGAAAAATCGTTAAATTAATTCACGACTAAAACACTTTTTAAAGAATATATATCTTTTATGAATTTTAAATTTGATATAAAATATAATTTTAATTTTAAGAAAGTTTTCAATCTGAATTTATTATACAGTGGTAAGGATGAATAATTGCAAGATATTGTTATAAATATCCTAAATACAATTGGATTTATCATTATATTTATTATCATTTCTTTTATTGAAACTTGCACATTCCGCATTGCACATGTTATATTGTATTGTAAGACAAGGTGATGAAGTTTTTTTGTACAATACGGATGTCAATGCAAAAATATTTTTTTTAAATAATGTTACAATCCATGCTTAAGATTTCATTACTGTTATGATGTAATTTCAACACACTATTGCGCTATAAAAAAAACGTATGTTTTTCTTTAAGAATAGCTTTAAGTAAAAATTTTTAAAACAACACATACAATTATCTAAACTAAGATTAGTTATTTAATTATACATACTTATTAAATAATTGGTAAGTATTCTCTGCAAAATACATATTGAAAAAATATTAATTAGGAACTTTATTTGTTTTCCATTTTTTAAAATTTTTTTTCTAAAACAAAATAATTAATTTAATGTTTTTTCGAATTAATATGATAAATATTTTCGTACCTTATTATAAAAAAATCCTTTTTCTCAATATATTCAAAACAAGGTGCAGAATAAAGTATACGATGTTTAGAAAGTCAATTAGTAAAACTTTTAATTAATTACGATAGAAACGTTTTAATTAATGTGATATTTGAATCGGCTTCCTCCGAAAATCAAAGCAACATTAAAAAAAAGCAGCCAATTGTTTATTCGTTAAACATATCCATCCTAATTATATTACCATAACAACTTCTCCTCTTCCCTAATGTAACATCGAAGATATTGAAACTTACAAACCGTGAACTTAATTAGTTAATGATATGCACAAACTTGATTCTCATCGCTTTCGCTTCTATTTTCATGCAGTAAAAAATAAAATCCATCGTTTAAAGCAGAAAATTTATTAAAATGTCATTAGGAAAAGAGTTTTGCCCTATCCTTCAAAGATAATTAAATTTTTTTACTTCGTGTTTGAAGTGAAGAAAAATTCTGTTTGGTGTGTCGAAGACAGGAAATCTGTCAAATGATGCATTGTAAGGTAAACTCTTGCACCAAATTTGGATAACTTTGTTACACAACCTTCTGTAATTTGATTAAATTTTTACATTGCTAAATAAAAATAAAAATATAACTAAATCAGTTAGTTAATTTAATGAAATTTATGTCATGATAAGATCAGAAAAAATGTTCATGTTTTAAAGCTGTTTCAATTATTTTTGAAACTACGAATATTTGCCACATGATGAATCAATGTAGCATTAATAAGAAAAGTAGGCAAATTATAATAATTATAATAATCATTATTATAATTTTAAATTTTTTTAAATATTATCGTTTTTGATTTTCTAATTAAAACTGAAACTGTTTATTAAAATTTTACTTTTAATCTTAATTTCAATCCATCGTTCTCTTCATGGAATCTACAATTACACACAATTTATTTAATAATAATGTAAATTGAAATATTTTTTATTCAAAATTTACAAACTTATAATATTATTACCTAATTATAAATAAAATTAATTTTTAATTTCATTTTCATTATTAAAATGTTTAATTTTTTTAAAAATATTATCATTTTTGATTTTTTTTACCAAGACTGAGAATATATAACAAAATCTACTTTTAAATTTTAATTTTTAATCCATCTTTCTCTTCGTAAAATCTTTAATTATATAAAATTTATTTAATCATAACTTTAAATATTTTTTATTCATTATTATTACTTACCCAAAGAATTAATTGTCAACTGCGCACTAAATTGCAGTTTAATTTTCCTTTAATCTATCTCTTATTTATAAAGTTGCTAGTGCCGAGTTTAAGAAATGATTTTGGTAGTTCTTTATCAAGACACTATTTTGTTATTTACTCATTTTGCATTTTTCTAAATTTAACCTCGTCATAATTAATTAATTTAATCTAGAAAAATATATTTAGGCTTCATTTTGTTTATTGTATATTATATATAGATAGCGATTAAACAATTTGGAAATATTTAAGAAAACCAAAATGAACACCATTATACTTGGAAATTGATTGTCAATTTTAATAACACATTTTAAATTCTGAGATCTTTCAAAAATTTTTATAAATATAACTAGTTAAATTTAAACTATTTTATATTGTTGTCTTTAAAAATGTCTAAGCTCCATTATTAAAGACGACATATTTAGTATTAAGTTATTATAAAAATGATTTTACGTGGAATTCAATATTAACAATACCGGCAAGTTCTTTGCCTTCCTATTTGAGAGTTGTTGTCATAAGAAATTATTTCCCCGATTTAAACTTCTTTATTTAAAGTAGTTTTATGAACAAACTAGAATTTAAATTGTTTATGTCTTGAAACAGTTAATGATATATTTTGAGAATTTCAATTTAATTTTGCAGTATTAAATTATACAAAAAATTGATACCAACATCAGATTTTTTTTAAAATTTTAGTTCTGAAAGTCATACTTTTTGACAACTTTCAAATATTTGAAATAATCGTAGTTAAATCTAATTCAGAAATAATGTTTACTAAATAAATGTTCCTCACTCTGTCTTTATATATATACAAAAGATAAAAATGTACAAAAGTGATTTAAAATTATGCCATGTTATAAAATTATTTAAATTAGAACTTCCACTTACCTTCTCCCTTTAACAAAATAACCTTCAAATCTAAAATCATTTTTTTCTTAATAAAATAGTTAATAAAGTTAATAGTTAATAATAGTTAATATTTCATAATTACTAATAGTTAATAGTTCATAGTTAATAATAGTTAATAGTTCAAATGCCAGATTTTTGAAGTTTTTAAATGAATGATAGTTTGTGTTAGTTTTCAGTTATGGTGCAGTTTTTTCCCAGAATGTTGGCTACTGATTGCCTTATTGCAATATAAAGGCTTTCATATAAGTGTTAAAGTAATGGCTGAAATTTTCAGGAAAGTAAAAATAAAATATTTGATTGCAGATTTCTTTATTCAGTACTTTTACTTGATGGAAATTACAGCTGTTAGTAATTAGCTCTGGAATTTCTTTAAATTCATGTCTTAATGTGTAGAAAATTTAATTACGTTAATTCCCATACCCTAAAAAAGATATTCAGACCTCTTATTTGAAAAGACGCAGATCACTTCCAATTCTGTAAATATGAATTTCATCATAAGAAAATCATTAATATATATTAATTAATAAATATCGATAATCTATATGGTTCAAACATAAAGTAATATTTTATTTACACTGAGACAAAATTAGACTAATAAAAATTAATACTTGGCATAAAAAATGCTGACGTTTCAAAATTACACTTTCTATTTTATAGATGATAAAATAATAAAAAAAATAATATTTCTAGCCTTTAATAATTAATTTTATGAAGGTAATACATTTTTTCCCTTTTCGCAAACTTTCAAAAGATGTATAAATTTTTAATAAAACGTGTTCTTACCTGTTCCTTCAGTTTTAGCAGAAATTATTTCGCTACTGTTTCCGTGCCCAGCGCTGTTAAAAGCAACTAAGTAGAAAGAATAGGAGGTGCCACATTGAAGTTCGTGAAGAGTGTAAGAACTACGGTCTCCCGTGAGGTGGACTTCATGCCAGTCTCTTTCTTCCATTCTGTGATGTAAGATGTATCCTTAAAATATATATATATATATATATTATTATAAAAGTTTATCTAATGAAACAATATAAAAAAATGTTTTTAAATACCTTTTTTATAACAACCTCTTTACAAACTTTTGCTTATAACAGTGATTTAAAAACAATTTGAATTTTATTTTTGCAAATACAAATGGAGATAATTTATTTACAAAAATAGCTTCAAATATACCTGCTTTATTACTGCAGGAATTCCCTTATAATCTAAAAAATAAAATAAATAAATAATGTTTTTTTTTTTCTAAATTAAATCTGTATCATATTTTCTTCATAATTTTGTAAAATATTCAAATCTTTAAAAGAAAACCATAATAATATGTTTTGTTTTAGTTAAAACGGACTTAATTTGGTACAAAGAGCTGCAGTCTTATGGTGTATGCATCCTTGTACTACCGTAAATTAAAAATATATTATAATAATAAAAATAACATTAAATTAAACAAATAATAATATTAATTAAAATATGCACAGTATTTTATATGCATAAATGTTCATACATTTACATCGCAATATCATTAATCATAACTATTCATTCACTGTGATTGATCGTTATAAACTGAGAAATAAATAATAAGAGCATATACAAAAATTGTTACTTAATTTGTATTTGCAATATATATGGTACATATTCAAAAAAAAAAAAAGATGCAAACTCATGGACAGATATATATATATATATATATGTATATATATCAATTGCCATTGCATTAGACGAAACAACATATCTTTTCTGGACTGCTGAAGTTTCAGTAACAAAAATATCTTCAGCAACAAAAACTTTGCTACATCCGTTCATATTATATCGTATCGCAATCATTATAAAAATAAAATTGCTTATGATTTTAACTATTCAAAAATTATGCACCCCTTTTAATTTTACGTTAAAAATTACAAATAAAAATATTTATTAAGGATAAATCTATTTCCAAAAATATATATAATATTCTAAAGCCGCATTTGGAGCAGGGCCTTGAGCAGAAAGAATTCAGCATTGACCAACTACAAGCCTTATATATGGCGAGCTGAACTTGGGAATTAATCAATACTTCAAGCCTTTGCGCTTAATGCATTGGTGTGAATGAGGCTTAAATACATGATATACTATAAAAGAAGTTAGAAGTTACTTAAATTCCTTATTACATAAAAATCCTTAAAAAATTAAAATTAATTATTTATTAATTAAATTTATGAATTTAATGAATTAAAATTAATTATTTCCTTATTAAAGTTAAATTGCTTAATTCTTAATCCTTAATCAAATTCTTAAAACTTAAGTTAATATAATTAAAAAAGTTTTAATTATTTTACATGAAAAACCAGAAGTATAACAAAATATATTTTTACATCAGTACTGTCATCGAAATTAAACCTTCCATTAACATCATTAAATAATTTCGCACAGTAATATGAAACTTACATTAATTCAAATGAGCATACAATATGACTGTATGAATTATTAATTATTTAATATTTTATTATAAGGAATTACAAATAAAATTAATTACATTAATTAAATTTGGCAAATAATTTTGAATTTCCACAATCTTTATCATGGATAAATACATCTAGAAATAAATTGAAGTATATTTAGTTTTCAGAGTGGAAAATTATTTCCATATTAACAATCCTAAGCAGATTTAGAAGTTCATAAATACTGTTTAGCCTTAAAAAATAAAATATATGATACTCATTAATGTTACTTAGAAGTTTTTAAGCTCTCCTTACCTGAAACCGGAGAATTAGGCGCACTCGGAGGTTCCCATGACAGTTTTATGGTTTTGGACGTCGCATAATATGTTTTTATTGCAGGTGGTGGAGGTCGATCTGGAAGGACATAAAATTAGTTTTTCAACGAATCCAATTTAAAATGTGGAGATTTACCAATAATAAAAACTCTCATTCCCACCCCTAGAAACTTTTTGGGCCATAAAAGGGTACATAATTAGAATAACATTAAAATAACGATTAAAGTTAGTAAATTTCATATTTAAATAATTAACAGTTAAATAATAGTTCCTAATAAACATTGAAAGAAGAACAGTTTTGTTTTTAATTTTAGATATGGAGTTCAGTTCTTGTTGAAATAAAATACTAAATTAATTTATACTCATTAAATATAATTTTATCGTGAAATTTCTAGCTAGAAATAAAAGATATGATGAAGAAAAAGTTATTCATCTAAAATATCGCATAGACTACAACTTATTTTTGTGAAAGTATTGCAATTTCGTTAAATATTGAATATAACGCTTTATACAAGCAAACATGTAACTTGCAAAATTAATTATCAGATAAAAATGCAGTAGAGTAGGCACAATATAGTAAATACACAATAGGCACAATACAATATATAAAATATAGTAGGCAATTGCCTACTGTATTCTATCTATTAACTAGGCCCAATGAATTCGATCATGTACGTATTTTTAACAATCACCTAGAAATTATTTTAAATATTTGGTTTTACTGCAAATGATATACAGATCAATTGCAAATTTATTAATTTTTTTTTCTTTCATTTAAAGTCAGATTCTTCATTACATCTATTACAGCTACAGAATTCTGTAAAACGGCCATTGAATGTAGAAAAAACTTCCAGAACTTTCTACCTTTCTATCCATTAATTTACTTTCCTTTCGAAGTTATTCTTGTTAATTTTGCTAAGAATGAAGTATAAATGGTAATATTACATCATTAATTTTTTTAAAATTTTTTTTTATAAATATACATCTCTTCATTTAAATCTTATCGTTTCATTTACTTTTTTTACATATTGTAACATCAAAACCTAATGCATAACTTTAAAATGAATACGATAAATTATTTCATTATGCAATGCATATAAGTAAATTCATACATGTACAGAATTCAAACTACACCAATTCCCCAAAATTTAATATTGTTTTCTACAGTTGTCGAAATATATGTACAGTTTAATGTTTAAATATAAGTAATGGGTGAATAATCATCAAGTATAATTCATTTATTATTCTGTGCAACATAAAACTAAAATTATTCACGGAAATTAATTACTTTACTAATTTTCGTGATTACTTTTAATTATTAACAGTGGTAACCTAAAGTGTAATTATCTTTTAATAATTCACCAAGCTCTCAAATTGTATTTTTATGCTTTTTTAGCGTGAACAATAACTTTCACAAATGACTAGGTGTCTTATTTTTAATTTTCCGTAATTTTTTTTATTTGGTGTTGCATTTCTGTAAGTTTAGTCTACTAGTCCTCTTGTTGGGACCGCCTTGATTTGCTCATGTTTGAAGAAGAGGGTGTGTTTGACCATGTCCACCCAAGACTGCCTTTCTTTGTGACCTATTCACTGCATGTCATATTAGACAGCCTTGTTTCCAGTTTCTTCAAACATGTCCTTCAAACAGATAGGTCAAGCTCGTTCTACTTTTTGGATAGTTGGCTTTGAACAGGAATTTTTTATTGTGTGAAGGTATATTTTTTGTAGGCAATAATTCAATGAAAAAGTGAGTAGCAAAGCATTTTGCTTTCAAGATTCAAGCTTTGATATCTAAATTTATGATTTTCAAGAATTTCCTTTTTACTCGTTTTGAGAATATATTTTGTATTGATTATTATTTTCGTTCAAATTTTTTTCAAGTTATTTGTAATATATATATAAAATTAAATGTTAAATAACAACTTTAAGTAACAAGTTTAAATTAATTTTTATCTATATTTTTTATGAAAAATTTATACTGAGGCACTAATGAAATTAAAATAAATTTTGAAAACTTCCATTCTTTAATATAGCTTATATTTTTAAATGCAAACTAATAAAATGTAAAGTGAAATACCCTTAAAATGTATGTACATGTTCATAAATATACAATCTCCTATAAAGCAAAAAGTGCTTTATGTCGTTTTAGTGAGTTTCTTAAAGGAAATTAATGTCGCCATATAAATTAACAAAAACTATTAACAACCCTCTTTTCTAATACATTTTTTTTACTAATACATATTTTTTATTAATAAATATTTTTTACTAAACATACGTATTAGTAGGACTATATAAATTCATCGTTTTCCCATGATTTAAAAATAGTAACATCATATTTTTAAAAACATTTTGAACTAACGAAATAAGAAATAATAACCTTATTGATTTTCAATTATTCTCTATTTTGAAAAATGAATGAATTATTTAAATAATAAATTTAGAAATGCAATATTTACATCACCAAAAAGGGAGCATTCATCATTATATTTTTATACGTTTTAGAATAAAACATCAAGAAAAATTCATTATGAATATGCTCATGTGAATCCCACCAGAACTGCTCCGCATTTTATTTATTAATTACTTGAGCCTTCGTGTTTCTCGTTAAAGGCTAATTAGAGTTTTGGTATTCGCAGTTATGCAATTAGATGATACACCTGAAAAAATATTTTTCCGACCGAACCAATTAGTGAACCAAGTTTTTTTTCCTTCTTTCCACCAGCGATAACCTGTTAGAGAAATATTTGTTTTGCATTTCGAGCACCTGTAACGAGAGAAAATTGGTAAAAGTTCATTGCTGTTAATTTTGGATTTATAATAAGATTAATGCTATCCCCAATGGGGCCTTAGAGGTTTCTGTGGAATACATTTTCAACTATCGGATATTTGAAAAATTGAATCAGATTAGGGATCTGTTTTTTTTAAATATTTTACGATGGAATAATAAATAGATATAAAATATTTCAATTTATCAAGTTATTTGAATACTGAATGTATATTTACATTCTTAAAAAATTTCAATTAGTACCATATCAACTACAATTAATATTTTATTTCTAAAGTAATATTTACATATTATTTCCTTTTATAGCTTAGTGACATTAAACAGATTATTCTATCTGCTTCATATTATCGAATATGCTGTTAATTCAAACTTCAAAGTCATCTCATCATCGTTGGTGCAACAGTCACATGGTTGGCGAAGGCCGTCTGCTATTTGAAATTATCTAGACAGTAGATGATTTCTTTTACAGGGTAGGGTTGCCAGCTCTACGGTGAACGCTCTGCAGTCAAATGAACCTGGGAACTACGGCTAAAGTACTACAAATATACATGCAACAACATGGATTCGAAACCGAGACCCGCGGCCCCGAGCGACAGAGCATTAGCCATTCGGACACTCAGACACTGAAACTAACTCTTAACCGAAGAATTGTTAATAATAAATTTTATTAATTAAATTAGCATGAAAATTTGAAAATACAGGTCTGCATAAACTTTCAACCAATCAAAAACAACAAAAAGTCATTACTGCAGATTTCCACTTAGAGCAGAGTAGAAATTAAAGAAAAACTATTGACTATGATATTTAAAAATGCCAATTCCATCAGAATAATTTTGCAAATATAAAAACAAATGACATCGACGACACAAACGACAACAACAAATTTATAAAACGAACGATACATCTACCAATTAAAACAATTTTTTTCATAATACGTTTTTATATTAATGAGTTTTTTACTAATATATATTTTTACTAATAGGTATTTTTAATAAACATACGTATTAGATGCACAAAATAAATTCAACATTTGCAGAAATATTTAAAATTAGTAATATCCTATTTTTAAAAAAAGACTTTAAAATAACGAATGAAAAAAAAATATCCATATTGATTTTCAATTATTCTCTATGTTGAAAAATGAATGAATTATTTAAATAATAAATTTAGAAATGCAATATTTACTTTCCCAAAAAGGGAGCATTCATCATTATATTTTTATACGTTTTAGAATAAAACATCAAGAAAAATTCATTATGAATATGCTCATGTGAATCCCACCAGAACTGCTCCGCATGTTATTTATTAATTACTTGAGCCTTCGTGTTTCTCGTTAAAGGCTAATTAGAGTTTTGGTATTCGCAGTTATGCAATTAGATGATACACCTGAAAAAATATTTTTCCGACCGAACCAATTAGTGAACTAAGTTTTTTTTTTCCCTCTTTCCACCAGCGATAACCTGTTAGAGAAATATTTGTTTTGCATTTCGAGCACCTGTAACGAGAGAAAATTGGTAAAAGTTCATTGCTGTTAATTTTGGATTTATAATAAGATTAATGCTATCCCCAATGGACTCTTAGAGGTTTCTGTGGAATAAATTTTCAACTATCGGATATTTGAAAAATGGATAAGATTAGAGATTGTTTTTTCTATATTTTGCAATGGAATAATAAATAGATAGAAAATATTTAAATTTATTAAGTCAATTGAATACGGAATTCATGTGTTTATATACTTAAAAAAATAGCAATTGGCACTATGTCAACCATATTTAGTGTTTCACTTCTAAAATAATATATATATATATTTATATATATATATATATAATGTATATATTATTTAATTTTACACATTGCGATTTTAAATGGAATATTTTTGTGTGCTTCATGTTATCGACAGTAAGAAATCTGTTATTAAATAAATACAAATAACTAATAAATAAATATGACTTCCCAATTATCGAACGAGAACAAATAACATGTTACAACATTCTGCATACACATATTGCCTTATAAAGTACATTCAGGATGTTATAAATATTTTCTTTTGGATTTTATGAATATTTCTTTTTGATTTTTATAATTTCTTTTTGAGGTTTTTCGGATTTCATAGTTTCAAGTTAATCATTTTGTGGCTTTACGTTAGCATGTTCCATACCCTTTTCTTACGTGTATTTTTACGTGTAAAAATTTATATAAATGCTTTTCTTTTTTCAATGCAGTTCTTGCTGTTCTTTGTTTTGATATTTTCATTTCTCTACTTATTTTCAGTTGCATTAATGCAAGATTAGTAGTTTCAGTTCCATTAATAGATAGATAGTGGATATGTAGAATGTATGTCCATTTTCATACCTTAAAATGTGTTACATACTAAGATAATATACATATATTTTAATACCATATATGTTATTAAAAGATAAAAGTTATATATGTAGACTCAAAAACTACTTCTAAACCGATTTCGCTGAAAATTTCGCAGTTAATTCTTTTTAGTGTCCTGATTGTATAGAGAGGGTTTGAAAGAAATTTGATTGGTTGCGATAATCTATATGAATACAAACCAATGGCCCTATGTGAAAAAAAATGTATAAATTTTGAGAAATTGTATAGGTTTTTTTTTTTTTTTTTTTTCGTCTTAAGATTTTTAGCATATAAATATTAAATGTGCTGATATACTTTGCATGTTCTCATATGAATATATCTGCACGTACAGTTAAGTTGAAGAAATACTAACCATTGAGATGAAGATAGACTCTTTCTCCAAATCATATCTTTTATTTTACAGGGCCGATGCAGTTTGGTAAATAGCGCCTTACATTTTACAAATGAAAGTTCTTGGCAAGAAACTCAACAAAGGAAGTCGACCTAAAACCCACTTTATATGCGGAGATTGCCACGTTAAATTTGTAGGACATAAATTTCCTCTGTAGGGCTTCAAAAAAAAAAAGAATTTTCAAAAGACCTTTCCAGATGTCACATTCAACATTGGAATAGTTAAATGTAAGAGTATTGTAGCAGCTAAGAAATGACAAATCACCATTCTTGTGGATATTGAGTTATTGCCAAAATTTTTGATATTAAAGAAAAATAAAAAATAGCTATAGTTTTATTTTTAATTAAGGGATTTTTCATAAATCTTTGAAATGCTTACAAACATATATTTAAAAGAATACAGTATCTTTAATCAAAAACAGTATTTAAATGTATATAACAGTATCTAAATATATATAATATCAAAAACAGTATCTTTAATTTTATTTCTAATTAAGGGTTTTTTTTTCCATAAATATTTGAAATGTTTACTTATATTTAAAAGAATTAATTTATTGAAAATATATGTGGAACTATTGACGTATCAGATTATTGTATACATCTTTTCATGAATTAGGGTATACATTCAACCGTTTTTTGTTTGTAAAGAATCCCTCGAATGATTTATAAAAATGAATAAATTGAGTACATAATGTACATGCTATTACGCAGCTCAATATGTATGTGATTTTTCCATCTATCAAAAGAGTTAGCAAATGAGGCTGGCAAAGTAATGCCTCGATGCTTTATTAAGTTAATCATACCATTTATATTCTTGAATAGTCACAAACTCTATCTTAGCATTAAAAATGGCCAACATGATCCACATAATTAGACGTAATATAATGAAATCGCTCTCACTTCACGCTTTGTACCTAATGTTTCCGAACGGAAGACATTAATTTACAAAATAGATTCCCGTAATGCCGATTAAATCAGCAATTTACGCATCTGGAAACAAACAATCAGTATCCGATTCAATGGCTTTGATATTTTTCGCCTCTCTATTCAGACTATCTCGCATTCCTAATTACAGTCCATTGCTATTTTAACAACAGAGTAGGCAGAAGGCAAATGATTCCATGCTTTTAATTTTAACTTAAAGTGCAAATCAGATCGAATAAAAGTTTCCGTTAAAGGCATTGAATTTTCTAGAATTGCACCAAGGGCTTAGTGAAATGTTCCATTATGCTTGAATTTCAGGAAATAAGAAGCGATTATGTCAACAGTGAGTTCAAATTATCATTCGTTGTTTTATTTGTTACAGGGTTCTATTTCTGATGGTTATTCTCATAATATGAATGGGGAAAACTTTTCAAGATTAAAGATAGCGTTGCTCTTAATTCATTTTTTTAGAATTTACTTAAATCTGGAATTTTGATTTTATCTAGTTATTTCATGATTATTGAGGCAATGCATTAATTTATTTAATTGAAATTAATTTTGTTTTAAATTGCTGCATTTTATTTTTGCATGTTTTTAAATTGCTGGAGAATTACTGGACCATCAATGCATTAATTTATGTAAGTCATTTAATAATATTTATTACGCTTTAAAATAAACATAATAAATATAAAAATTTGCTAACTGTTTGATTTCTATTTGAGTAATTATTCTAAAAAGTAAAATTTTGTATAAATTGAATTATTCAAAGTGGATATTCATAATAATAAAATACTTTCTAAGGCATGAAATGGTTGTTTATCGAAAAATTTATTATATTTAAAAAAATTATAATTATATTATTGTAACTATTATGTTTTAATGATTTTCTTATAAAAATTGTAATTCTGATAGTTTCTAACTATTCGATTCTCAATTCTAAGCCAAAATAGGACGACTTAATAATTTAATGTTATATACTTAAATAAAATAATTTAAAGTTTCCAAATTATATCACTGAATATAAATTAACAATGCTCAATTAGCTTGGTAAGTTTTTTTTTCTTATATTATTAATTCAGTTTTAAATTGATAATTTTGGTTTATTGTTTTACATATTTTAAATGGCTTTGCCTTTTAAACACAGTAAGGCATATTTTATATTCACAGTAAGGCATATTTTATGTATTTCTAGACAGAAGTTTAACAAATTTTCAAAATCGCAGCTATGAAACTTACCAACAAGATTTTAAATAATTAGGAGCAATAAATTCACTATTAAGAGCAATAAGTAATCAGGAATGTGAATTTTTTCAAGTGCGCACATTAAATAATGTTTGGAAAATATTGTCTATGTTTACAATGCATTACTCAAACTTATTATACGCTATTGAGGTTTTGCTGATCCATTGTGAATTAGGCAGTGTTTTGATGATAGTGAATATATTATTAAATATTTTGACATGAAACAAAAAAAAAATTATGAAGCTCAGAAAAAAAAAAAAAAATAATATATGCATTCAATTTTACTAGAATTTTAATGATCGACTTGTCATTATGGATATTGCTTTAGATCAGGAGAGTTTTTATGGCTCTTAGAGAAATTTGTAAAGATTATAGGTGGTCAGCAGAATAGCCTTTTGTATAGAATGTCCGGAAAAGGCACACCAAAAATGTTTTATTCGGTTCATATTTAGAGGTCCAACATGGTTGACAAATTATTCATTTGATTCATTGGACGTTAGAAAATTGTTCACTATCCAAACACAAATGAACGGGTAATGATGTGTTAAAATGAATTTACCTCCAACTTCTCCAGCATAAGGTGTTATATAAATTTTAAGAATATCTTCATCTTTATATCGTATTATCCATTGCGCTGTCAAAAATCCATTTTTCAAAATTCTAATGATGTAAAGATTTAATTATTCACGAAAATGGAAATGATGTGATTATTCACTCAGATCATTAACCAACATCCTTCAAAAAATATGTCATTAAATACAGAGTTTCAAATAACACGTTTCCTACAGATTAAAATATGGCTGTTATCAGAATATATTTTTCGAACAACAATAAATTATACCTTTATCACTTAATTGATATTCTGATCTGCCCTGTCTCTAAAGGAAGCATGATGACTTGTTGTATATGGAACACATATGATATGTGTTATGATGTGAGCATGGGTATGTCTTGAACATTTACAGTTGAATTTATGGTACAAATAACAAAATAAAAATGGTAATGCAGCAGAGAAATATTCATATTTTTGTTTTACTCTCACATCCACCGTTAAATATCGATTTTCGTTTGGCAATGTTATTCTTCTATAACTGGTCTGGTTTTTGACTAGCATTTCGAATCTCCAAAATATATTCTAGAACCTGGCTATCTCAGTCGCTTCTACTACTATGAGTTTTATGTGAAGCCTTTCTAAACAACCAATAACTCTTCGGACTATTGGTTCAGTTAAATGAATTTGCTCTGATAATGCACTAAGTTAACGCATGTCAGTTAACACATAAGTTAGTAAACAAATGTCAGTCTTTATTTTCATGTGTACATTAAATACGTTCAAAATTAAATTCTAATCTTATCTATAAAATGAGGTTTAAATGTTCCAAAACTGCCATATTCAGAATTTTAAAATGTTTGAATATGCAGATCTCTATTTCATTCCAAAAAAAGAAGACGATTGTATCATTATTTTGTAGAAAACTTATAATAAACTTTTGTTCGTCAAATTAATACGTTTTCCTTAGTATGAACAATACACTTTTTAACCATTGCAATCTGTTTTTTTTCCCTTAAACAGTGGCAATCAAACTTCTATCCCGTATTAAGCAAGCTTGCGCTTTTCTACAAATATAACATTTTTATAAGTATACCGTTAGAAAACGCATTTAAATTATTTAATCTTTTGTTCAATCATAAACTTATTTAAATTTAGCATACATGATATGATCAATACATATTTTTAATATATCTTCGGACAATTCCTAGCATTAAATGCTCTCAAAGTATGGCTCATATTCATTTAAACTAATGGAGAAGACAATTTAAAATATATTATTAAATTCTCTCAAAAATTCTTCACATTAACTAAAACTGATGTAGAAGATAGTTTAAAAATATTATTAAATGCTCTCATAAATGCTTCACGTTCACTTAAATTGGTAGTAGAAGATAGTTTAAACTTTATTAACTATTTCATGATTTCATTTTACAATTACATAATAAAATAGCAACATTGTAACAATTTTACAGCAATTTATTTGTGCCATATGAGAAAATATTTTCAACTAAACTAAAGAAAACATGCCAGACAGGCAATTCTCATGACTTAATTTCGCATACACAAATCAAAAAATAAATTTAACATAAACTATTTTATTTCGAACATGTTCGGCTGGTCGTTCCTCGTTACTTTCAACGGGTTACTATAGCAATCGACATTCAATTTTCCTTGTTTCAAGTATTTTCCAAATATGCAAGGGAAACAAATTTGTTTTCATCCCAGAAAATATTTACTTTACAGACAATTTCGGTACACCGAGCTGGAGAAATGTTATCCCAAATTCCTTTCGAAATTGATTTTAAAATCAATGATCATGGGTTTGAAATAGATACAGGGTAATATTGAATTTCGGAATACATTTCGAGTTCATTTAAAAATGTATCAATCTTATAAAGTAAACTCAATAATATTTATATTAAAATTTGTATATTGTAAATTGGGTGATGAACAATATGTTTTTTATTAATAAAAAGTCATTAAAATAGTATTAAAACATTTTCAAAAATAAATATAATTTCCAGCTGATAAATAACATTGATAATAAATACATAAGAGAGTGAGTGATATTCCTAATATTTCCTATAATTAGTGTTCAGATTAAATGAGCTTTGATATTTTTTTCTGAATATACAATATATTAAATTAACCTTTGAAATAAATCAATATTGAGACGTTTATATTTTACATCATTATTTTTCACTTGTATTACATTATTACTATTTTCTATATTTTACATTATAACGTATTTAATCCTCACGTATTTGAAATAGATGCAGAGTAATATGGAATTTCTAATTACATTTCGAGTTCATTTAAAAATGTATCAACCTTTTAAAGTAAACTCAATAATATTTATATTATGTGGGATATAAAAATAGTCTGTGTATTGTAATTTTGGGTGATGGTTAATATGATATTCATTGACCGAAAATATTAAAAAGGATTTGAAACATTTGCAAAACTAAATTTAATTTCCATCAAAGAAATAATATTGATAATAAATATATGAAAGATATAAATAATGTTTCCTATAATTATATATCCAAATAAAATTAGCTTTGATATTTTTATTAGTGAGAATATTATATTAAATTGATCTTAGAAATGGATCAATATTGTGGATATCTTTACATTAATTGTACGTTATTTCTTTCCTGTTACATTACGTTATTACTTTTCTGCTACATTACATTATTACTTTTCTGCTACATTACATTATTACTTTTCTACTGCATTACATTATTACTTTTCTGCTACATTACATTATTACTTTTCTGCTACATTATAGTATTACTATTTTCTGTATTTTATATTATTACTGTTCCAAATAAAATGAACTTTGATACTTTACCTCTGCGAAGGATATATTAAATTGATCTTAATAGATTAATATTGTGTTGATGCTTATATTTATTTACATTATTTTATATTACATTACATTATTACTATTATATATATTTTACATTATTACTATCCCAAATAAAATGAGCTTCAATAATTTTCTTCGTGAGAACAATATATTAAATTTGTCTTAGAAGTGGATTAAAATTGTTTTGATGCCTATATTTAGTGTAGATTATTACTTTTCTGTTATAGTACATTATTATATTTTATATACTTTATATTATTACTATTCCAAATAAAATTAGCTTTAGTACTTTTCTTCGTGAGAACAATATATTAATACGATTTTAGAAATGGATCAATATTATGTAGATGCGAATATTCATTTGATATTATTATTTCTCCAATATATTACATTATTACTATTTTATGTATTTTACATGATTACTATTCCAAATAAAATGAGCTTTGATATTTTTCTTCCTGAGAATATTATATTCACTTGATCTTAGAAATGGATCAACATTTTTGATGTTCATATTTATATTACATCATTACTTTTCTATTACATTATTACTATTTTCTATCTTTTACATTATTACTATTCCAAATAAAATGAGTTTTGATACTTTTCTTCGTGAAAACAAGACATTAAATTGTTCTTAGAAAGGAATTAATATTGTGTTCAAGCTTATAATTATTTTATATTATTACTTTCCATTCACTTAAAAAATCTATTTATTAAAGGTCATCTTGATGGAGTAAGAGTATGATTGATTGTTATCTTCACTAGTATTCATCAGTCAACCTATTAAACTTTATCTTGATTTTAATTATCTATAATAAAAATGAATTTTTTTTATCTTTCCCCATTCAATTAATTATTTCACATTATTATTTGATGGATTATTGAAATATAAATTAGATTTAGATTTGATCTATTTATATTTCTAATATATTAAGGTTAATTAACTGAGTGACATTTTGATATATTTAAGGTTAACTCTTTATTGACAAATTAATATAAGATTAATTACTTTTCCCTGGTCTTTTTTTTTCTTTTCTTACCAATTCTATTTTTAAAGGATTTTAAAATTTACTAACGATATTTTATTCCCATTATTTAAAAAAGAAAATTTTATAAGCGTATAAATGAAAGATTACGTTGTTATATAGAGTAAGTGTAGCTTTGTATAACTATTTGTATTTAATTTATAAAATAAAACTGATGCGGTTACAAGGAAATTTTAACATATAATTTTTATTACATGTAATTTTAGTTAAATCTTCTTAAATCGCTATCAATCCGTAATGTATCTGGCACGTTATACACTGAGGTGACAAAAGTCATGGGATAGCAATATGCAAATTTTCAGATGGCAGTAGCATCGCGTAGAACAAGTATAAATGCAAAATTTTAAATACAAGTGCAAAATTTTTCATCAAATTTTTAAATAACATTTAATCTTTTGTTCTTTTTTCAAAGGATATCATTTTATATCATTCCTCCCACACTCTGAAATTTGGAACAAGATTTTTTAAAAAATGACTTTCATGTCTGTCATTAATTATGTACTTCAAATTTTCTAGCAAAATTATTAACAATAAATCTTATTTTTCTAAAGCGTTCCTTTAAATTCATGTAATTCTTCAATCTTCAAATTCTATTTTCATCAAAAAATTCTTGCTTCTTTTAATATGTATATTATTTTTGCTATTTTAGCTACATTGATTAACCTATCATCTATAGTATACACTAATTTTGAGTATTGTCCGCGTATTATTTAACAATGGAATCCTGCTACATAAGTTAAAAAGAGATTTTATAATTAAATTCCATTCAATAAAATCAGTTTAAAAAAACAACAACAATATATGCTTATAAAAGTGTAAATTTAACTATATATAAGTGTTTATATAATTTCACCGTTGTTATAATAGTTTTACTCAAATTAAAAAAATTTGATTGAAAGAAACAGATTTAATTTGTCTCATTTCAAAAATGGATGAAAGATTTTTTGCATATATTTATATGAATAATTATTTGAATGGATGAAATAAAATGCAATTCAAAACTGTTTTGTATAAAAATGTTAGGATAATAAATAAGTGAAGTTCGGTTTGTTTGGAATATATATACACTCAAGAGGCAAAACATTATGACCACCTGTCAATAACGAGTTGGTCCACCTTTGGCGCACAACACAGCTTCAACCCGCCTTGGCATGGATGCCACAAGTCCTTGATAGATGACCGGAGACAGATTGTACCAGATGTTTAAGCAACGGTCACGCAAATCCGAGATACTGCGAATTGGTGGTCTTTGAACTCTGAGCTGCCGTCGCAGGACATCCCAAATGTGTTCTATTGGATTGGGATCCGGTGAGTTAGGCGGCCAGGACATTAACTGGAATTCAGCATCATGTTCCTGGAACCACTCCGACACAATTTTAGCCTTGTGACAAGGGCCGTTGTCCTGTTGGAACATTCCATTTCCAGCTGGAAAACAGAGGCCATGTAAGGGTGCAACTGGTCCGCAATGATGTTCAGGTACCCTGTAGCATTCATGGTCTGCTCTACCACAACCACGGGTCCCAGAGACTCCCAAGAGAACGTCCTCCAAAGCATAATACCGCCACCACCGGCCTGTGTATGTACTGTACATTGAGGGAGCAACTGTTAGCTTGGAAGCCGGTGTATCCTGACACGGCCATCGGCGTGATGAATGACAAACCGTGATTCATCTGACCATTCAACTCTCTCCCACTGATCCATGGACCAGTCACGATGTTCCCGGGCCCAGTGCATGCGCAGTTGGCGATGGCGCTTGGTCAGCAAAGGCACACGAGTGGGACGTTTGCTGCGTAGCCCCATATCCAACAGTGTACACTGAACAGTGTGCTCCGATACTATTCTACTTGGCCCTGCATTGTATTGGGCTGTCAGCTGAGCCACTGTCTGGCTCCAACACCATGTCGTCTACTGCCGGTTTCACAGGTCATTCATCCACTTAGCTAAAGTACTAACAACTGTAGATCGCGAACAACCCACGAAAATACTTGTTCCGAGCCTTCGAGCCATTACAATCTGCCCTCTATTAAAGTCGCTTAGACCTTTCCCATCACACACAGAAGTAAGTGAAAGAATAATACTTCAGACTCTCCAGCAGCATATAAATACCACTTCCACCTGATCACGTGCCTTCCACGACATCCAGGCGAGTTCATTGCAAAATGTAGGGGTGGTCATAATGTTTTGGCTCTTGAGTGTATATATATATATATATATATATATATATAATAAACTCATATATAATATAGTATCAGTTATATAAATTAACAAATGACCCTTTTTCTATTTAGATAAACACAATTAAAAAATATAATTTGAATAATCAAATTTCCTATCAGTGTAACATCGTCTGGCGCAAAGAAAATCTCTTATAGCTCTGGTGCATTGAACTTCAATATAATCTTTAGCAAATTCGGATTTATAAAGTAACCAAATTTAATAGGGTTTCATCTAGGACAAGTGCCTTACAGCAACATATCATTCGATCTGCAGCAGCTCAAATCATTGCGGAAGGGCATTGTTGTAAACGCATTGTGCATAATCTGCATGAATAGTTATCTAAGCCAGTTGAGTAGATCCCTGAGGACCATGAAATTTAAATAACTGCATAATATTAATAAAATTACAATATAATATGGAATTTCAACGAGTACAGAAGTATAGATTCGATAGGATCTTACAAACTGCAGGACAATTTTAGTTATTATTATAACATCTCCCACTTAATTTGTCGTTTACTAAGTAGTTTATATGTATATTGATATATAGTTGATTATATATTATTCACACTATGTGCTTTACTTTGAGATATATCGCAGTGCCCTCTATCTGTATATTCACAAGTTATATATATCTCAAAAATTTATAAGTTTCAATTAAAAATTGTCTCAGTTTTTCTATAAAAAATTAATTTGATTGGTCATACAATCCATCTTGAATCTCCCATGTACATATTCATGCATTCGAAATTCAGATGGATATTTAATCTAAGTTCACTTGGAGATGTTCTTTGTTTTAGCACTTAACAGCAACAATATGCTTTAACTTAATAATTCAAAGTTTGGATTGAGGTGTGAAACGCTTTTCAAACGCTTATGGCAAGCGATTTTAGAATGTCCTATTTAATTCATATATTTGCTACAGTGACATATATGCATCATCATATTGCAATTCCACTTGGCTACTAACGCCAATAAAATTTGCAAATTCAATAGAAGTGTATATTTTAAATTAATAAATTATGTTTATAGATTATTTCACCAATGGACACCATTTTTATACTGAAACTATGGAAACATTTACTTATCTATACAGGTTTGAAATTCTGGGAATTATTTACATCTATGGGACAGTAATGCCAATAACAGATTAACAGAAAAATATTTCAAAATTCTTTAGAGAATTTTTGGTTTTCATTTGATGAATGTTCGCACATTCCTCAATAAGTGTTCCTTAACGTGTATTCTTCAACAAAGCAATTTTATATGATTATTTTCAAGAGTGACTCGATCATTTATACACAAGATATTAGCACTTGTTGTAGTGTATGTATAATATTTTTTATTGACATTTAAAATTTATGAACAACACATATCTGCAAATAACAATACCTCATTAATAAAAAAAAATATTATTAATTTAAAAAGAAGAACATGCATAGCATTTTTATACAATGTGTGCTATAAAATATACAAAAACTATTTTTAAGTCTCATTCGCATATATTCAGTGTCTTATTTGATAGATTACATATTTAATATTTACTACATATTTTCAAAAGGTTATTGTTTCACGTTCAGAAAAAAAAATCACGTTATGCGTTTCATGTCATTTTGCATAAAACGTATTGTGAGGAAAATTATTGATTTATTTTGAAATAATAAATATATAAATATTATAATTAATATATTAGATTAATAAATTTTGTGCTGTACACGCGATTACTAGAGTCAAGAAAATTATATTGTGTGACGATAAAATAAGGTACTTTGTGCGATATTTGCTTACGGAATACATTTTCACCATCCATCACATCACTGTATTGACATAATGAAAATATTTATTATTTTATTTCATTATTATTTTTACCTTAACTTATTGTCGTACAATAAGATTTTTCTTTCTTACTCGATATTCACCTATAGCTTAGTTACTATATTTTTAATCCTATCCTTTACTTTTCGAGATACTGATTAAACTAAATTAATTACCACCAAGGATCAGTGTTAATGCCCTCCATCATGTAACGCATGGCTATTTTATTACCCTTAGACTCCACTTTTACGACTGTAGCTGACTCAGTGAGTTAGTTGAGTATAAACGAAATTATTTGCCCCGAGTAAATATTCATCAAATATCATAACAAGCATTAACTATAGCTACGCTGGATTTTAATATTAGTTTAGTCGTCAGTCTATCTGCAGGTCTGTAAAGGTAAAGGGTAAATCATTTAAATAAGGTTGACAAGTAAGGTTTCTAAAGGTTACGCGTACATAATTATTAAAATGTTTATGAGATTATAATGCGAATGCATTCTAAAACGATTTATAATATGTTCTTATATATTTTCTTAATGAAATCGAAATGCGGAATTAAAATATTATTCAACAGAAAATAAGTTATTTCCCCTCAATTTATTTATATTCATTCATAAAAATAAAAATAAGAGTTTGTCTGTTGGAATTCTCTTTATGTGATTGCCTCCAAAGCTCGTATAGAAGCTGTTTATACAGAAATTGTCCAAATAACACACTTTTAGTGTATTATTTTTTTATGTTTTAGGAACATGGAGAAGTCGCATGGTACTAAATCAAGTAAATACGGCAGATGATACAACACTCAGATGTTATTTTTGCCAAAATTCGTTATGCGTTTAATGAGTTGTGACTGTACATTATCATGCAACAAACAAAAATTGTTTTCATCCAGATATTATTAATGAATAAGTTAAATTCTGGTCATCTAACTCTACAAAACATTAAAATAATATTCAGCAATAATTGTTTGTACAATCGGAATAAATTCTTTGTGGATGGTATCAAAGAAAGTGCTAAGCATTTTTTTGATTTTTGATTTAACTTTTTTTTCCTTCTGGTAATCTTTCTGAATTCCACTAGTCATTTTGTTTTCAGAAGATAGTGAAAGCACAGTATTTCATAACCTATGACAATCAATTTTAAAAGGTTTGGATCGTTTCAGCGAACGAAACGATGTGTCCTTACAATGTGCAATTCTCCTTGATCTCTGTACATTTATTAAAATATGTGGAACAAATTTAGCACATAATTTTATTTTCCGAAATCTTCATGTGTGATGATTAGAATAATTTCTTTGTTGTTGCTCAAAGACTACCATCATTCTCAACGACGCACGTTTGTCGAAGAAGTTTTGTTTTAAGGGAAGTAGAAAAAACAAAACGTAATATGTCAGCTATATGAATGGTTACATGTACACAACTTTTTTTTTTCTTACAAAAATTAGATCAAATGGTATATTTTACCTCGAAGGTTACTTTTACAAAATCGAGTAATATTACATGAAAGAAATGGGCACACATACTAAAATATCTTAAGTTTTAAAATATTGCACAATATATATTTTTAATGAATGTGATATTAGTGTTGTACAAACAGTAAATATGTGCAATATTTTTTATTCCTCTCGATGTCTATTTTATAGATATATTTGATGACCAGCTCAGATCATGAGTTGTACTTATAGCATGCATGATATATATGATAATCATTTTGCTTTAAGGAATGTAAAATACCTCTGCTGATATTCTCAATAGGTTTCCAAAAAAAGCTCCTTATTTTGCACCGGATGTGAAAATTTAAGAATTATTTTTATTTTCCCCACAAACGGTGAATTATATATATTTTCGGTATTCTTTATGTCCTCGATGGGGAATTCTCAATTTTTGAAGAAGGGAAAAAAACTCAGGATATTTTAGGACACGAATGAAAATTTTGTATTGAGTGATACCAACTCAAATTATTTAAGCATTATTTTTTTAAGGAACATACAATCTCGAAAAATAAACATTTTCACATTCTGAATCTTTCGTTTTTATTTCGTTTTAAATGAAATTATTTCTTTAATAATTCAAATGAAAAATTAAATGCGTGTCATTGTAACAAAGCAGCTGTCCTTTTATGTAAGAAGGACAATAATTTTTAAAACCGTATTCGATGCGAACAAAAATAAAATAAAATAATCAAATAATCTAAATTAAGATAATTTATCAAGATATTAAAATATCTGTATCAGTTCAATGTTTATTTGTTTTGTAAGAATTCTCAATTTAATTATTGTGTTTTTAGGCACCAAACAATAAAATCTTGCTTAATTTTTATAAAATGTCACATAAAATGTTGTTATAGGTGCTTCATTATTTTCTCTTAGAGATAAAACAAAATATTGCTTGAGTTTCTTAAAATAAATAAATAATATATGATTTTTGAAATATCAAAGAATATATAGCATAAATCTATTTCAGACTATTCCGCTCAGTAATGAATATGGAAAATCACTAATTTTCGAAATTAAGAATTTCTTATAATCAATAACAAGTATATTTTTATATAATGAATTCAAAATATGTTATGCACTATTTATAACTACATAGTCAAAAATATTTATTGCAATAATTAAAAATTATTTTTTATTTTTTGTAACAGAATAATTAATAGGGGTTTGCAATAATCAAACGTATTTTCGAGGTAAAAACTATCGACGTATATTAATAAATCCCTTCAGAAATTCTATGTAAATACTCATGAATTAGAGAGCAAAACTTAATTTAAATGAAGCAAAAAATATAGTTTTGCAATTTGCGTAATTTATTACTGTAAAATCATTTTCTTAAAGGTTCTTGTAAAATGAAATAGAATTTTGCAATATTGGAATACAAAAAAAGAAGGCGGTAAATTGGTAGAGGATTGTAAGTTCCTATACTATCTAAGATATATGACTTTTTTTCATGAAAAAAGTGCATGAACTATTCAAAGGCACGACAAGACAGAAGTGGTAAAAAGGATAATTATTTTACATCGTATAATGGAACTGTAAATATATATCTATATAATATTCATCCAATTGAATTTTAATAAATTAGGTTCTTTATATCGACATAATATAATTTAATTATAATATTAAAAAAAGTAAGCAAAATAAACTAGAAAAAGTACAGTAAAGTAATTGAAAAAGAAATAAATAAAAATTAAAATAAATATGCAAATAAACAAAAATTAGAATGATAGCATTCAATAATAAATAAAAATTAGAATGGTACCTTCCAATAAATAAATAAATAAAAATTAAAATACAATTTAATGAATAAATAAATATTAGAATATTATTCATTAAATAAATATAAATATTATTAAAATAATTAAATAAAAAGAAATCAAACTTACCAAATTCTAATGTTTTCACAATCACTGGTTCCGAAGGAGGTCCCGCTCCCCTACCATTATAAGCTTGAACTATTACACTATAATCCGTCAGAGGCAGCAATCCGCTAACTACTATCTGCTGACCAATAACTTGTGATGAATTTGTAGCTTTAAAATTATACGGCTCAGTTTTGCTATGAGATTTATAACCAACATAATAACCATCAATACTCTCTGGCTCTTCGTCTCTGGAAACCTGAAATTAAGAATATTGCTTTACTATAATAATTATTCGTGATGTTTTATATTCGATGCTAAAATTTTATGTGTTATCTTAAAATTTGATTATTTAATGTCTTATGAAATGCATTGTATTTAAAATATTTTATAAATCTTTTAGAAACCAATTTTAAAACTTACTTGAATTGCTGATATATGTTTTACTATAGATTGCAACAACATTGTTCAGAGTTTTGCATGACTTGCATAAATTATAGCAATAGTTTAAATATGAATTCACTGTATTATGGCTGGTGATAAATAGAGATTATAACAAGCAATTTAAGTTTTAAACTTGTAGTTTTTTATAAGTTTAACATATAATAACTAGCAATAAATATTTTTAACTTGTAACATAACAAAATGTAAAAGTTTAACTTATCAATTGAGCATACATATGAAATAGTTTACACAAATTTTATAAATAATAAAGGGATATATAACTTTTAAATACGAGTCATTATATATGAAATACATTAAATCATTAAAATCGAAAGAATGTTTTCCCAAACATATTTTTGCTATAATCATTCAATTTCAATAAAAATGTATGAGCTTAAAAATGAATTACATATTAATTGTTTTAAAGATTTATATGTTTATCAATATGCAAACTATTTTAATAATAGTAATTATTTATAAATTATACATATCACAATAGCTTATCTCAATTTTTAAATATTAGGTTGAACGGAAAGAAATGCAAGATTTAATAATAAAATAAGGAAACATAGTTTTGTTGTACATTCTTAATATTTTCCATCATTTGTTATAACATTTGACCATATTTTGAGTATCTGTCTGATTGGATCTTGCAAGAACTCTTTTGGTTTTATATCAAAATTCCAATTCAAAGAATATTCGATATCATGTTTTTTATTCAAATCTTTGCCTTCTCGAAAATGCTGCAGAAATATAAACAAATAATAATCTCATGTAGATACAAGGAGCTGATTAGGTAGAATATCCCTTTCTAGTTCATTCAACTTCTGTTGAATCATTTATGCGGTGTGTATTACGTTGAATAATCGCACTCATTCTATTGAGTAATGCAGATGTTAGCCTTTAGTGAGCGTGTTTTTAATTCTCAATTTCCAACAGTAAATATCTGAGGTTACAGTTTGGCTATTTATAAGCATTTATCAAAAAAGCACCCCTTTCATAATTTACAAAATGAAACGCAAAACATTCTTTCGATGAATCCTTGCTTTGCAGTTGGAATAGGTTTTCTTGGGTTTAACCATCGTCTTTTTTCGGGTAATGTTTGCGAAAAGTATCCATTTTTCTTCTCCTGTCACCATACGTTTTTAAAAAGACCAATTTTATTTCTCGGGACTAGTGATGTGAAAACATTTAGTCGTTACTGACAGGTTTGCGTTGTGCGCTTATATAGAACCAAAGCACCATGTCGAAAGATCTTTCCTGTTATTTTTATGTGCTTCATTAATGTTGTTTGCAGACTGCGAAGTCTGCCAGCAGATAGTTTTCTACTTGTTATATGGGATTGTGACTTTACCAGTACTTCCAAAAGGTCATTATCAAGCTACATTGGTCGACCACACTTTTATTCATCGTCAAGAATAAAATTTTCTTCCTGAAACTTTTTTAACTAATATTTAACTTGATTACCACTTATAAATCCTGGTTACATGGAAGAAATGTTTCAAATTGCTTCTGCAGCATTACCACGGAATCTAAACTGAAAAAGCCTGATATGGCCACTATACAACTTATAACATTATATCATTTCTGTGGTAAATAAAAATAAAAATATAAATTGTATGTAATGTAGGATAGATGATATGATATTATTTTTTTAAGTGTTTCAAAATCAAATTCATGCCTTTATTTCGACTTGAATTTAGGTAAGTTAAAATCCTGTATTCCGTTCAACCCAAAAATTGAAATTATTTTTTAATGAAAATTATAATTTAGCATATTATTTAATAATTACAAATGCAAATTATGTGAAAAACATGAAATGTACTCCATATATACCAGTTAACACTGAACAAAAATTTTATAAAAGGAATATTTATTCTCATTTATGTATAATTATATTATAATTTACTTGATTGATGTCATTAAATAATTATTTTTCTAATGATAAAAATAAAACCATTTTTTTTGTATTTAAATGATTATATCAATCAAAAATTATGTTATTGCGCCGGTTAAAACTCTTAAACAAGATTGTTTTTGTTCATAAAACAATGAGGAATTATAAACAGCATCTACAAATAAAAAATATTATGTTATATAACATTTACACAATTTAAAAAAATATTAAAAAGTAAATAAAATAAGTTAATATTAATATTTTGTTTAAAACATATATAAATATCAATAAATAGTCCAACGCTTATATTAATTATTATAATATAATTAGTTCATGAATAAAATTATTTTCCTCCTTTTAGACATACAACATCCTAAAAATAATTTGCAATGATTTGTTTTTACTTGAAATGCTATTATTTTAAGATTAATAACTGCTTTTTCTTCTTAACAGTATTAAATATTGTTATCTTTTATAAAAAGTAATTTTATTTGGAGAAGATTTTTGTAACAAAAATAAAAAATAAATAAATTATAACAGCATTAATAACAAATAAATGAAATAACCTCTACCTCACAAATTCAAGGACATTCATGTGCCACTAAATTGGAATTGCAGAATAATTAATTTCTTTAAATATAATTTTTCTTACGAATTTCTTGATTAGATTATGACTTTAGAGAAATATACAGGAAATATTTATTTCTTAAAATTGAATTCAGATAAATCATTAGTCAATATTAATCATTAGTCAATATTTAATTAAATATTATATTAAGTTTTCGATGTAAACATATCCCACTTAAATTGTAAATTTATAAATTTAATATTAGCATTTGTGAATGTTATCATTTCAGCTACATTCTTTATAGCTCAACGCATTTAAATATTTGTACAATTATATATTCTGCTAAAGATATGCCTTCAGTATTTCAAGCTTCTTTCTTTATGTATTTGAACTGCATAATAAATTAGATAAAATGATGAAGTGAATTAGATAATCTCAGTGTGTTATTTGCATAACACTGTAATAAGGTCTGAGTTTCAAGTATAAGATTTTTAGGGTGTATTTGAAGCCAATTTAATGCTAAAAAGAATAATACTTAAAATCGGTATCAAATGTAGAAGATTTAAAATTTAACAGAGATTCAATGTCAGTATCAATTAAGATAATAATAATATCTTTGTCACTGTCAGAATAATGTTTAAAATTGGTTAAAAACTTTTTTTTTGTCATGCCTATCTCAATGCTAGATATTAATATTTCTTTTAAAATACAAAATAAATGAGTTCATATATTTAAATTAAATGTATATGGTAAATCTATATCATAATTTAAGTATATTTAAAATTCTACTTATAAATTATAATACATTTCAAAACACTTTTAAAACAAATTTTTTGACATAGGCCTTTTAAATACTATTAAATTGTCTTCACTATTTCTGAAATTAATAATTCATTCAATACTTTAAACAACTTATCAAACAAATTAATTATATTTCATATATTTATAAAACTTTTAATGATAACCTGCCAATGTATTTTTTTATTCTGTGCCTGATATATCGGATTACGCGTTAATTTATTGCCAATCAAATTATAAGAATTTGGTTTATGTTTGTTTAACCTTTTTTACCAATCAATACTTTTCCTTATTACACCTTTAGATAACCATTTACTTAGAGTGAAATGCATTAATTCAGATTTAGGTCTATGTAAAAGACTAGTATTATATGAGATGTGTGAATCTTTAGTATTGCTAAACCATCTGCAGAATCATCATTTAATGAGATCGGATAATATCATGATCACCACATATTATTAATGCACTCTATTCTTTATAGTTAGAAATATAAAATTATATTTGAACTCATCATTAGCTTGTATTGTGAAGATAAGATTATAAATTTTCAACTGTAATACAATAATCTTTAATATACTATGATAATATAATCACTGGAATTCGTTTATTTTCATTTTTGGTATATCTCCAAAACTACAGTAGTGCATGTAATGAAATTAGGTATACAAGTAGGTAGGTATCAAGTTAGGCATATATGTCCATAATTCGGTATGCATATTGGTTGATACAACAAAAAATAACCTCATAACATTGGTACACACTCATTATCATGTGGAAAGTCTAAAAACAAATCTTAAAATATCGAACTTGAACATTGGCCATAAAGGATTTAGTCACTTTTACAACTTTCACAACATAAATTTATAATGCAAATCAGGCAGTTTATGAGCTAGCTAGGGCTGTCAGTTTAATTCCTCCTTCAATGGTGTTTTCATGGCCTGCTTAATTTTTGTTAATTACTCTTAATGTGTTCAGATATGCTCTATTGGATTTAATTCTGGAGTTTTGGATTGCCAGGACCCTGAGTGAATGTTCTCATCTTACAGAAATACATCGACAAACCCTATGTGGACATTCACTACCGTCCATCAAAATAAAATTATTCCAAACTGCTCCTGTGTAAAAGCAAGCACAGTGCTCCCAGTTCTCTTCCTTAAACTTCACCACAGTCGTAAAGTTTCTGATAAAGACATAAAAGTTTCTGAGTCAATCGAACATAATACCCGCTTTACCGTCCTGACAATGAGTTGTTGTCATGAAACTTTCACTGCCATTGTGATATTTTCTCGGACATTGGAAAACAGATAGTGGGTCCTTGTTTTCTCTAGAGGAGCATACGCCAAGAATCGATAATTAAGCTGAAGCAAAACTGATTTGCAACTAGAATGATCACTAATATCACCCACAATCTATGTACCATGATAAACGGGTTCTGCGTTTAGCAGGTATAAGTGGAAAGCATATAGGTTTCTTTATGGACATACCTCTCTCATACAGATCTCAGAAAAGTACAACTCTTTAAACTTAGATTCATGCGACTCCATGAAGATCGTGATACAGCTGACAAAACTAATAAATTATTGCCTGAAGTCACTGTAATAAACACATATCGAATTAATTGGTCATTGTGGTACTTGGATGTGCCTGACCAACAATTTTTCAATGAATTCAATGATCTTTACGTATTTGCAAGCTTTAGGAATTTAAATTTCAGACTGCCTTGCTACCAGTTTCGACACATCCATGGTTAAAACGTCAGGGGAAGCTCATTTTCGTTGTTTATTTTTGATTTTCATAAATATTGGGAAAACATTGGGGGAAGAAATTTAGGGAAGCATATGTGTGAAAGTGTACTGCTCATAGCATATACATATAAGCTTACATATTCAACGTCAAAAATATGCCTCGTTGCTATAAACCAGTTTTATCTTTCGTCTGTATTTTAAAAGAAAATTGCCAAAATAAAGAAATACCTTTATTTTTAAAAGCCCAGTGAATTTTTTGTTTGTTTTGGAGACGTATATACTAGAATAAGATAGAAAATGAAAACATACAGAAATAATATGATTATGTCCTGGAGGTTTTCAAAACTGTTTGTAAAGAATGTACAATAAAAGGTAATTTTGAACAAGTCTAGAAATGAAAATGGAAAAATGATCCACTCATACTGTCAATAGTATGATCCACTCATACTGTCAATAGTATGATCCACTCATACTGCCATGCATCAAACAATTATTTTTACTGAAAATAAGGTGATAAAATGATGTAAAAATTAAATAAAAAATAACATAAAAAAATTTGGGAATTATAATATAGATTATATAATAATCATATCTATAAATGTGTTTTAAATTAAGTTTATTTTGGGATAATAGATAATAATAACATTTCCCATTATTATTAGATGGCAAATTAATTGTTGAGACCTCAGCCATAATGAAAAAAGAAAATTCATGTGCTTGACCTCATGAGTTTAACTAATTCATCTAAAAATGATAGTCTATGGCTGACCTGGTTACATTATGTTATAGTTTTTAAGCTGGATTAGTGAATATATTTCTATCTTTAATCATGTGGGAAACAAATATCATCCAAGTACAATCAAAATATTTTCTTCTTTCTTTAAGATAAATGAGATTCTTTAATTATAAGTTTAAAGCTGAAAATTTGATTAGTTGGATAAATCTACGACTAGAGTTTTGTAGGGGTACTTCTTTGGATAAAGAGGTCACAGTTACGAGAATATCTGTAAACTTTGGTATTGTTTCATTCTATTCAGTTCAATTTCATAATCTCAGTTGGTGGATTTTCTATGTTTTCCAAGTATGCAACTTATATGTAAACTGATCGCCCTTAAAAAAAAACAGCAAATAAATGCTATTTAAGACTGCTACATCATAAGGATGTAGTAAAAATATTAACTTGTAACATAATATAATCCATACTATGCTGAGTATATGATTAAATTTTATTATTTAAGGCCATTTGCAAATTATAAAAAAAATATATAAAATTATTCATGCATGCATTGAAAAACTTCTTGTAATCCCATTAAAAGATTGGTTTGGTTCAGCAAGTTAGGAGTAAGTTGGGTACATTTCGAAAGTTTTTATTTCATTTGTTCCGAGTAAAAACTATTTCGACAGAGCATAAAAGAAACATTCCCCACACTATCAACGGGAATAATCTGAATTGACGACAAGTACTATTACTCTCCGCAAAAGAATGTCAGCTTTCTAATTTCCTGTAGAAATCCTGTTATCAGGAGAACTATCTCGATACCGGAAAAAGGTAAAATCGAAAATGAAGGGGGAAAAATGTCCCTCAATGGATTAGGAAAAGTTTCATTAAGAACCCGGATGTAATTAAGATCCGCCTTTTCGTGACGTAAGTACTGACGTCTTCCTAAGAAGTATTGAGCTGTAACAAAATCTAATAGTCAGAAAACTATGGAGTTGAGAATTTGACTGTTAAGATATTTAACGTCCAATAGTTAACTGGCCGGGCTGAGTTGTAGATAAAACTAATAGTGCAAAGAAGGGTTGGGTTTTTCAGAGCTGATAAGAATACAATGAGCTCATTTGGGGAATTCTCTCTGTTTTTACGCAGAAATTCTCCTGAGAAATAGGGAATTTAAATACAAAGAAAACCAAGAGGAAAAGGGAATTTTTGAATCACTTGAGAAGGAAAAAAAAGGTTTTTTTTTTTTCCCCCAAAGTTTACCTTACATGAATGTGTTTTTAACAAGAAATTTAAAAAATAATCAGAAGAATTAAAAGTAAGAATAAGTATCAGTAAGGATTAAAATATTTAATTTTTTCCAGATATTAAATAAAAATAATGCAATTTTAAAAAGTTGTCCAATTTCTATTTTTGTTTATTTGTATGGCATTTGGATTTCATAAAATTATAAAGAAATTAATTTTTGCATGTATTTAAAATAAAAATGTAGTAACTTATGAGAAACAACTTATTCTAAAATCAAATATGAAAATAACGATATCAGATTCTTATATGGATTTATTTATTACTTAATTAAAACAAAGCTTATTAATAAATTTTAAATCACAATACTAAATGAATATATACTATTTATGATTAAATATGTGATTTAATGGTATCGCATAAATTCCACAACAGGATAAAACACCAGCATTACATAAGCTTGCTAGATATCTGAAATTTGTTTAAAAAATAATTTATAAATAATTTGTTTTGTTTCATAACAGACTAAAATAATTCAGCTAGCTTTTTCAAAGGCTACAATTACTTGAATTTCAACTTTCACTGTAGTTGTATATTTTATGTTAAAGTCTTAAATTTAGATATTTTTTATATAATTGACCTCGTGTTTAAAATTATCATTGATTGGCATCAACTGTCATACTTTATTATGCAAGCCACAAAACACATTAATTACATGTTTTATGCTTTTTTTCTCAATGAAAAAAAGTGATTACTTTACTTTGATATCGTATTTCTCTTAATACCGTTTCAAATACAAAATAAATGATAATGGCAAACATTTTAATTAAAACATGTAATCTATTTTGAAACATTCAACTTATTTTTTAAGCATAAACTACTTTAAACAACAATAAAAATATATATTTAAAAATAGAGTAAACGTTTTAATCTTGCTGTAACTTTTATTTTTTGTCCTAATTAATTTTGCCATTATTATTTCCTACTTAAATATAACTTTAACAACTATATTTTTAAATATTCAGTATTTCCAATAAATTATATTTTAATTTTATTTTTCTAGCTATTTATAATAATAATAAGTAAATCCGATCGCTACAGTTTTTGTCGTTAATGAAAAATGATTCAAAAATAATTCTGATATAATTTATACTGTGAGCAATAAACACAAAACTGAGCGATTATCGAATTTAGCTAAAATTCCTTTTAATACCTCTTGCACGTGAATGAATGTTTTGCATCTAACATATTATAAAACATTTAAATTAATTTTCAAACATAAATTACTTTTTACAACCATAAAAACATATGTTTAAAAGTAGAGTAAATGTTTTAATCTTGCAATTGCTTTTATGTTTGTCCTATGTATTTTGTCCTTATTCTTTCGTACTTAAATATAACCTTTCAAACAATATTTTTAAAGATGCACAATTTTTAATACATTATATTTTAGTTTTAGTTTTCTAGCTATTTCTGGTATTAATAAATTAATCGGATCACTACAATTTTGCCGTTAAAGAAATATGTTTCAAAAATAATTTTGCTATTATTTGTACTGTGATAAATGAACAGTTATCAAATTTAGTTAAAATTCCTCTTAATACCCCTGGCATGTGAATTCATAGTATTAAAATCTTTATTTATTTTATCCTGTTATATATTAAATTTTTCTCAAGCCCTTAAAAGAATGTTAATAATTATTTATTTACAAATATGTTAAGTAAAAAAAGTATAATATGCAAAATTACTGCTATTAAAAACGAAAAACAAACTTCGACACAAAGTTTTTATATTCTCACAAATTAAATTGTATTTTCATTTCAGCAGGTAGTTACAAGAAATGGAGAAACATTGATTTTTATCAAAATAATTTCAATAATTATCTATTCTTTGTTTATTATTGTATAACACTGAATTTCAAGAAAGTAGCAAATATTTTAGGTAAAAAAAAAATAGCATTAAATGCGAAATTAACACCATCAAAAACGAAAAACAAACTTCAGCACAATATTTTCATATCCACAAAATCTAAATTGTACATCCGTTTCAGCAGGTAATTGCGGAAATGAAGAAAAATTGAGTTTTTTTCAAAAGAATGACAATAATTAGATATCCCATGCTATCTATTATATAACACTAAATCTACCCTTTCAAGAAATTTACAAACATGTTAAGTAAAAAATGAAGCATTATTTGCAAAATTGCCACTATTAAAAATGAAGAGCAAACTAAAACAAAATGTTCTTATACCCTCGCAAATAAAATTGTTTATCCGTTTCAGCAGGTAATTACAAGAAATATTAAATTTTATCGATAGTATGTCAATAATGATCTATTCCATGTTCATTATTTTATAAAACTAAATGTACCCTTGCAAGGAATTTACAAACATGTTAAGTAAAAAAAAAGCATTATATGTGATATTACCACTATCAATGTCAACCATTAAAAACCAAAAACGTATTTAAACACAGTTCTTATACCCTCACAAATTAAATTGTATATCTGTTTCGGCAGGTAATTACAAGAACGGTTGAATTTTTTCAAAAGAATGTAAATAATTATCTATTCCGTGTTTATTATAATATAACACTAAATGTACCCTTTCAAGAAATTTACAAACATGCTAAGATAAAAAAAAACAACAACATTATATGCGAAATTACCACCATTAAAAACGAAAAACAAACTTAAACACAATGTTTTTATACCCTCACAAATTAAATTGTATTTCCGTTTCAGCAGGTAATTACAGGAAATGAAGAAACGTTTGATCAAAAGATTGTCAATAATTATCTATTTCATGTTTATATAATTGTCTACTTCATATATAACACTAAATCTATCCTTTCATGAAATTTGCAAATATGTTCAGCAAAAAAAAAAAAAAAAAAAGCATTATATGCGAAATTACCACCATTAAATGTGAAAAACATTCTTCAACACAATGTTTTTATACCCTCACAAATTAAATTATGTATCCGTTTCAGCAGGTAATTACAGGAAATGAAGAAAAATTGAGTTTTATCAAAAGAGTGTCAATAATTTTCTATTCCATATTTATGTAATTATCTATATGTTTATACAACTATCTATTCCATGTTTATATAAATAGTTATGCCATGTTTATATAATTAACAGTCATGTTTATATAATTATCTATTCCATGTTTATATAATTATTTATCCCGTATAAAATGCTAAATCTATACTTTCAAGAAATTTACAAACATGTTAAGATAAAGAAAAAAACCATTTTATGCGAAATTACTAGCATTAAAAACAAAAAACAAACTTAAACACAATGTTTTTATACCCTCACAAATTAAATTGTATATCCGTTTCAGCAGGTAATTACAGGAAATGAAGCAAAATTGAGTTTTATCGCATCTGCATTTAAAAACACATTTTTAAAGTTATTTCCAATCGCGTGATTCAGGAAACTAAGACACCAGAAAAATGTCATTAGCGACGAAGATGAAAAATTCAGAAGGAAGTTTAATTTTTAATGAAGTAAAGATAGATTAGTTTTTGCTCTCACCTCTTTTTTTTTTCTCCCACCTTACTTTGCTTGAAAAGCGGATATCTATAAATAATATTTTACGTCAGGAACATCATTTTCTGGTACATGCTTCCATATATCTTTACTTATTCATAAAATGACAGTTTTGCCCGTGAAATATAAATATCACACGAGAGACATTAATTAAAACGACGCTATAATTAACGCCTGCTTTGCGGTGACCCCTTTTGTGATGCTATAGCGGAGAGATTCGTTTATTTTTGTGATAAATGATTAATCATTGATGCGATACCGCTGTTTAGAATTCAACCGAAATTTGATAAGGAGAAATAATTAATCAAAGTCTGACGGAAATTCTTCTGTAATTTAGATATCGGGAATGATTCGATTAAACAAATGCTAATGATCGATATTCAAACTATTCATCTTTGAAAAGAAAATAAACATTAATATATGAATGAATTTATCGATTTTTTAGTTTGTCAATAATTTATTCATACTTCTTATCATATAAACTACCTTATATATATATATTGTTTTCTTATTATGCGAAACAATTATGATATTCCTTAATAATTAGTTGAATAATTAATTAGATACGTTCGTTATTTAATGGTAAAACTAGTTGGTTAGTATGCAAGAGATAACGATTCGATTTCTGCTGGAGGCGTGCACTGTTATTACTGCTTTAAAAACATAATTGCAGACTTTGTGATAGTTGTGATAGAATGCCACATATAGACAATGAGTCTGGTTTGTTGAAATGTTTTATTTTTTTCAATATAATATATAGAGAGACAGATAGAGAAAATACAAGTTTTATTCATAGCTGATTAAAACGAGATAGTTAGCATTTGTGAGTACAACTGTAGCATTTTTCCCACTGGAAGGATTGCGGCATTTCATTAACAGGAGAGAGGAATGTACATGTTTTGACAAGTACATAATAACAACCTATCACTCCAACTTGACAGCAGATAAGTAATTTTGTCGATAGTTATAATACATGCAATTACTGTTTTGTACTAATTCGAGCAGACTGTCATTCAAATCTGATATAGATATAAATAAATAATAAATAGATATTCAGTGTCATGGATAATGAGGCCTCATGAAAGTAACGTCTGCGTAACCTTCACAGGTTAGAACGCTTACATGTGGAAGATTTGATGATGAGTTGTTGCACCATGAGTTGTTGCATTGAGATTGGTGAAAAATCACATATTGGACATCTCGGCACTGAAACCGCTGATGAGTTTGCCAAGCAAGGCATATCAAATGGCCAGCCTGTTCAAATAAAAAGTCCACTTTCAGAATTGAAAGGTTTTTTAAATAATCACCTCCTTTCTAAATGGCAAAAACAGTGGGATGAAGGATTAACGGGTCGACCTATTTATGAAATTATTAAAAAAGTGTCGGCATATTCCTCTGGATGGACCTTGGATCTGGATCGGTCTGGAGAAACCTTGTTTTTTACAGGATATGGTCAATTTCCCTCTTACCTACAACGATTCCATCTGTGGGACACAAGCTATTGTTCTTGTAGAGATGTGGGTAATCCTCTTCATTATTTTACCTCCTGCCCACTTACTTTATCAGGGCATATGAAGAAACCTTCCTAAGAGAATACTATTCAATGGAAGATTAACATCGTAAAATGCAAAGGGTCTCGGATCAAAATCCGAAACATGATAAACTTTATTTCTGAAAATCATACCTTAATTATCCCGGACTAAGTATCATATAATCTTTTTGTATACAAATCTCTAAACAATCTGTAATAACAGACTTCCTTTTTAGTTTTTTCCCTTACTGTGTGCGTTTGTGAATATATTTATGAACAAAATAATCCTGCTTTATAAAACAATTGACATGTGTTTACTCATCTTGTGTGTATACTTATAATTTTGCTTCTTAAAAAGATTAAGTGTGCGTATATATAATTTGAGTGTATATTTAAAGTAAGTTTACTTTTTTAAATAATCTTAGTGTATGCATATATTGTGTTAGAATATTTAAGGTAATACGCTGTATAAAAAAAAATATGATTGTGTATTATGTAAGGTAATTAGCTTTATAAAATAATCTTTGTGTGCGTATATATTTAAGGTAACATAACCGTACTATGTTTGCATATTTAAGTGATTTGTTTTACAAAACAATTTATGCTCGTATATGTATCAAAGGGAATTTTGCATTATAATGTATATAATTTAAGTGGGTGCATGAGCGTATTTCTAGAGCACACTAAATTTGAAACAGCTCGTTTTTCTATTTCATTTAGACTCCAAATTGCACACTCAAAAATCTTTATGTGAATACCATTTTTCTATTTACATACCTAGCATATTATATCTTATGTAATACCTCCTGCCTTTTTATTACCCTTTTCTCTGATTTGTATAATATCCTATGTAGGGTTTTGTTATTACATTGCTTTTAATTTTTTTTCCCTCCAATATCTTACCTAACGTTTTTTATATATTTTCGCATTTCATATTCATCCTTTTTCAATTTTAAAATTTTTAATATTCAGTTCTGTTCTTGTATGAGTTTTCCCCACTGTTCCACTTCTGTACCTCCAAAAATGAATAATGCTCATTTCACGCACATCATTCCCAAACTGTATAGGGGTAACTCAGCTATAGGCACAGTGATGTGGTATGGTGTAGTAGTAGTAGTAGATTGGTTATAAACCATGAACTGAGAAAATGTCTACTATAATGAGAAGTGAGGGAACCTGACTCTTCTTTTCTTGACGAATTTTCATAAAGGGAGGTTTTTGAAAAGAAATAGGAAGGGGGTTCTACGACAGTCGACAGAGAGTGTTGGCTTTTTCTCTTCTCTGAAGTGACAAAACAGGCCGGTTCTTCCACCTGTTTTCAAAGTGAAAACTCCATGTGATTTCGTGTATCACACCTTGTGATAACTAAGGTCAACCGCAGACTAAGCAATTAAATTTGTAATAGAGAGAAATCTGAAAATCTTCGATCTTGGAGTGAACTGCACTTGTGAATTAAATTATCTTTATTTTTCATTTTTTATGTAAATATATTTCGGTATTTATAATTAATCTTTATAAAAAAATAAAGTGTTCCCATGAACCTGAAAGAGAAGCGGTTATAGGTCTAGCGTAGGTCGAGACGTTACAATAATTAATTAACTATGTTAATTTATTTTGTTTTAAATAATGTCAACAAGTAAATTTTTATAGGTATTTTTAAGAATTGTATGAAAAAACCGTCATATAAAAACCTAAGCACCCCTGCTTTATCATGTCACTTCGTTATTTCAAATTACTAATCACTTTTACTACAGTAAAATACATTTTATAAAAAAATTATCATTTTTAAATAAATGTAAATGAAAAATTTGGAAATTTAGTTATATAAAATTGTTAATAACATTGCATTGCAACATTAAAATTATATTATTATTCTATAAATAATTCGTTCCTGTATGTAAGCACAAAATATTGTATGTAAAATATTTACAAAAAAAATCTTCTTAATTATTTAAATTTCTTAAATATAGCCCTTTATATTTAATGTATTCGCTAAATAGCAGTACGTAATACTTATAGTAATTATTAATGCCAAATTTAATTGGTGAAGTAACAATTATGAGCTGAAATTATTTAATTAAATAACTGAACATAATAAGGTAGTAACTAACAGTGATTTTAATAAGTAAGTTAGTAACTTCTCAAATGAGTAAATTATATTTAATACTAACTATGATAATGCGTGTATCTTTTATAAGATTATAGAGTACTTTACAGATTTTACCATGTAGTACTATAACATTTTGATATGTGCATAATGTATGGCTCATAACACGTCAGAACTTAAATGCTAATGAGTTAAGAATTGTTTTAATAAACTGTACCGCTGTAAGTTCACTTTAAGATTTGAAATTCTGAGATAAGAATGGCATCTCTCAAATTGCATTTCCGGATAATTCTCTGTGCTATAGTTGTAGGCAAAGAATGAAACATTAGTTCCCATCATCACGAAAGAAAAATTTATTTGGTTTCATTCTCCTATTTGATATCTATCTAACATACATATATATATATACATATATACATTACTACTATATATAGTCGTATATACATACAAACTACTGTGTCCAAAAAGTAAGACCAATTTTAAATTTAAATTTCCCGTGCATATGGTATTTCATTTGTTTTCTTTTTTAGGTTATTGGCACTGTCCTTGACATCTGTGTGACATTTGACGTCAAAATATTCACTGGTGTTTGAGTTACGTTTGGTTTTGTGAGATGCCAAAAACAGATTCTGGCGATTTTTGAAATGTCAGAATTAATTGTGCAAGAATTTACATTAAATTTTGTTTACGGAAAGGTATATAATGTTGCAGAAGGCATTCGGTGAGCTTTCCTATATCGGAAAGAAATGCTTAGAAGTTGTAAAAACTATTAAAAGAAGGCAGAGAACGCGTTGAAGACGAAGACACCTCTGGTCGGCCACCACCCTCGACCGACGAAGTTCATGCCCAAAAAATTAAAGATTTTATGCTTTCAAACCGTCGATTTACAAATTAGATACCTTACTGATGATGTTGGATTTTCAAAATTCTATTTTAAAAGATGTTTTGGGGCATCAAACGCTTTAAATCTCGATTGGTACCGATAACCCTGAATGCGCCATCTCACACTGCATTGATTCCTTCTGACATTTTCACCAAAAATGAAACCCATATCGTTCCACAACCACCTTATTCACCTGATTTAGCATCGTGCTACTTCTGCTTATTGCCTAAACTCAAAAGACTACTATGGGGACACCGTTTTGTGTCGATTGAAGACACATTTCAAATATTGCCAGAATCAGTTTTAGCATCTCACTAAACCAAGCGTTACTCAAGTACTAATGGATATTTTGACGCCAAATTTCACACATATGTCAAGGACAGTGCCAACAACGTAAAAAACAAAAAACAAAAATTAAATACCATATGCCCAGGAAATTTAAATTGAAAATTGGTCTTACTTTTTGGACACAGTGTATATATATATATATATATATATATATATATATATATATATATATCTTGTATGTATTTATATATATTCTTCTTCTGTATGTGTATTTGACAAAACATAGAAAATGTTTTCATATTATTGTATTTGTTGTAAGTCGTCACCAGATGGTGCTACAATATATCAACTTCTATACTGTGAAACAAATCGCTATAAAAATCGGTAATAATATGTATTCGAGTATGAAAATATGTTCGCGCATTCCACTTTATTGATACTTGCAGCATATGGTGCTACATCATTTCATCTTCCATCTTATTCAAACGATATGCATAAAATTTATATATTGGAACATGGAGAATATGTAAATGTATTGTCGCGTTAAGTAATTTTCAACAATGTAATTTTTTTTTTGGTCCGACACTGTATATATATTATATTGTTCAGACTATATTTTTAATGTAGTCTGAACGTTTATACCCTATTGGTATGTGATTATTTCTCTAATAAACAAAAGTTTAATATATCTAATGTTGGCCATAAATAAAACACATTTTCTTCAAAAAAATTAGTAGTAGTATAAGGAAAATGAGTGAATTTAATGGGGTAATTACAGGCAGTTATAAAATACATGGTGTTACTCAGGTTATGTTACGGGTAAAAGTTTGAACTACAATAGAAGAAGAGTATGTTTTTTTTTTTTTTTTTTTCTAATGCAGTTGGCAAATAGACCGTGATCTTTTTATGTCATAAGGGCTGCACTGGCGTTATTAACTTTGCACTGCCCAGGGGACTCGTGTAATTTGAAGATACGCCACTGACGCGGAGTAACAATGCCCCCGCAACACTCTACAATCCTATTAGGACCGCGACCTACGGTTTAAAGTGGATTCCGAATCGAGTTCAAATCCCGGCGTTGCCATGGGTGTTTGTAGTGACAAACACCCATGGCAATGCCGGGATTTGAACTCGATAGCTGTGGTACCGAGAGCCAGCCACTCGGCCATAAGGCCCCTATGAAAGAGGATGCATATATAGCATATTGAGAAACAACTATTATTCCTGTTACATGTAGTATTAAAGAAAATCCGGAAAAAATTCCACCTGTACCCTCCCACAGACATGCGAAGTTATCATACATGTTTGCATAATTTTAATTCACAGGAACAAGTACAATCTTTTCTATTAGAAAATTGTATGAATATTGTGATAGTATGGGTAATTCTAATTCACGAACGACATCATTTCAGTCGAATGATTTATTAATAACATAAGTTAAATTTTAATGCATGGAGATTTTGATGCATTAAAATTTAATTTATACTACATTCTATACGAGGATATATAAATGTCTACATAATTTTTTAAAAGTAATAGAATATACCTTTAACCATACAATTCTATTTTCCTTAAATATTAGTTGTCGAAGACAATCGCTAAATCACAAAAAAGATGTAATTTTAATTTTTACTTAAATAAAAAAATATTATAACTTTCTAAGAATATAATAATAATTATATAGTAAAAAAAAATATCAAATTGTGTAGAGCTATATGTACTTGTCACTTATTTAAGATTGATCTCTTATCATCACAAAACATTTCAATAAGCCAATGTCATAAGTAGTAACTCTATAACTTTATGAATAAAATGCTAATTGAACATATTAAAATGTTTTTGTTTATTAATTTCTAAAATTCTCTGAGTTAAACAAGGCGTTTCACAACAACGAAGTTTAAAACGAACTTGTTTATGACTTACTGCAAGAGAGTTCGTATCCACAAAACTTGGTAATTATCTTAATACTCTCGGGATGTCCGGATGCTCATATTAAGACTAGAGGCAAAAGGGTTTCAAATTTTGTAACTGCTTCAGAGATATAAGATGGGTTATTATGCTTGGAGTTGAATGAGAACTTGGATTACATTACGTGGTTGCAATTATGGAATGGATTGATGCAGTTCACTTGGATTTGCATCTAAAGTGTAAATTTTAGACAAGATAGAATTTGTTTGAGTTAAAGCTGTTTGAAAATTTAATCAGATTTAATCAGGCAGAGGATTGTTTGGTGAATCATGTGTTGGTTAAAATACAGGATAACGCAGGATAATTATAAGTATTATAACTCGTTATATTCTACAATGCCAAGCGTCAAAGAAAATTTAAACTTAAATATTTTTAATGAACGATATATCCAGTGGTTTTATCTAGGTTTTATGGTTAATATATAAAAAAAGAACGACACAGGCTAGATAGCGGCGGACAGCTAGCCATTTATTATATTTTAAAAATGTGTTTGATTTACATAATTTGCTTTACAACTCATTTTCTATTTTTAAGAGATAAACTCATCAAATTAGATTTCTTGAAACGGATAGAAGTATTTTTATTCGTTTCTTATTTTCATTATTTTATTTCTAAAAAATAATATTACAAAAGCAGGCGTCTAAATTTTTCTTTCCAAGAATAAATTTCCAAGAAAAGTTTTATTTCAATTAAAAACAATTGAAAATTGTGTATTAATTAATTAATTATTTATTGTGTACTTTAAAAAAAATATATGACAATTTATATATAAACAATGCTTTTTTTATATATTATATTTAAATACTATTTTATTATAGATTAAAATAAGTAATATTGTAAAATAAATATCCAGAAAACTGTGACAATTATTACGATATGCAGGCCATACTACCAACCATTAAGGTGTGCATGGTATAGAAGGACATGCAAATAATTAGGATTGAAGTTTATATGAAAAATAGATGGCCGATTTAAAGTATTAAAATTAATTTTTCTTATGTTTTTTTAATTAAACAAGGAAATAAAAATAGTAATAGATTAATCGTTTGTAATCAACTTTATTAAATAAACTAAGTAATAAACAAACAGCAGTAATGTGAGCCATGTGAGCTTTGGCTATCGGCACTTATTCATACGAAGCAGCCACAATGTTTTATCAGGACAGGAGAAACTCCTTCCTAGAAATCGATACCTGTATTGGAGAAATCAAACTACAATCATGCGGATACGGTAGAGGCAAGAGGGATAAATTGACAAACATGAATGTTTGTAGTAATTTAGTCATGTTTGTAGTAATCTAGTCATGTTTGTAGTAATTTAATGTGAGCGCATGGCCACAACTGATCGTAGGTAAGAATAATTATGTTATTTTTATGTTTAAGATGTTACGTTTTTTTGTATCTTATGCTTTTTTGATCATAAGTTGTTTTCTACATTTGCAAAGTCATCTGCAACAGATAGTAGTATTTTCAAGTCATCTATTATTATGCCTTGCACTAAATTATACATGAAAATTCATATATGGACCAATGGTCTAACGACAGAATAGCAGATGCCTAGTACAACCATAATGGCATGATATCTACTCTTTAGATTCATGGTATCCTCTCCGCATGTTAATTAACTGCATTCAAATCTTTTACTATTTTGGTGGCAGATTGAATGATAAATTGTGCATCATTCATCAACTTAATGATTCATCAATCTCAGTTTTGGTATGGGATGCCCTTTAATTCCATTTCTGTACCCTAATACGAGCAACAATTACCCAACACCTGTTGATATGCTTTTGAAAGTTTACACATTCATTGTATACTTTTTTATTCCGACTTAGTATGGGGATGTTTTAAATATGATAATGCTATAATATAATTTTGAATGTCTATTTATAATTTTGAATATTTATAATTTTGAATGTCATTTTTCATTAATTTCACAGATTTGATTCTTTATTGGACATACTAATATGACTAGGATTGCCTAATAATAAAACCAACCACATATCACGCCGCAGTTACATTGGAAGATCATTAGTGAAACATTGGTGATTACGTAGTTAAATACAAAATTAATGTTTTTACTCAAAGCACATGCACAATGTCTGTCATAGAACACCGAAATTAAAATTAGGAATCACTGATGCTCATGTCACCTATACAAAAGAATGGTTTTTTTTGGCATACCACAAGTCAAACTCAGGGGCAATTTCAATAAATCCATTCTTGTATTTTATTTCACTTAGATAATAAATGCGACTTTGATTTTTTTTTTCTTCGTGGTATTGCATTTTTTTGAATATTGATTCACAGACGTCATGTATTGTTTATTATTTGATTATAATAAGTTACATTGATATATTTCACATTTTAAAATGTCAAAAATATTTTAATTCAATGAGTTAATTATGTACTGCTTATATTTGTATTTTGAAAAAAAAAAACTAGCACTAAAATATCAAACGTGTTTGTGTTTGTTTTGGTACCACACAAATAATTATTCGTTTTTCTAACGTTATAATGTTAAAAACTGTGGATACCCGAACACAGAAAACTATGAAAAAAAAAAATAGCAACTTTCATATTGGTAGTTATTTTTTTTTTTTCTGCACGTCACACACATTGCGTAGACCTACAGATCTGAAATCCACGATAGAAATGTGAAATGTGACGAAATCTGAATGACGAAATGTGTCAGAAATCTCGCGCTTTATGCTTTACAATACAGCGTCCTCTAACGGTTAACAACGTTATCTCCGGCCATGCATTGTGTGTTAAATATTGCTTGTTTAGATGTTTTCTGTCATGTCTTAAATTTTTGCTCAAGAGTTTTGATTCACCCCGTACGTTAATTACATTTGTATTTTGAAAAAAAAAAAAAAAAATATGACCAACACTAAAAGGTTAATTATAAACTGCATAAAACTAACACTCTGTTTTATTTAGCAATTTGTTCTAAATGCATTTAACGACCACAATGTTTCCAAATCATGCTACACAAAAAAATTTCAACGCCTCTCCATTAAAAATTGTATCGTGGATGAAATTTTTATTTTGCTCTAAAATGTCAAATTTTTGGTACTGCACACCTAGTTATTCGTTTCTTTTAAGGCTATAATGTTAAAAGCTGTGGATACCCGAACAAAGTGAAGTGGGAAAAAAATATGAACTTTCAGATTGGTTAGTTTGATTGATTTAGTTTTTTTTTCTGCAGTACACACACGTTGCGTAGTCCTACGGACCTACGTAATGCTTTCTGAAATCCACGATAGAAATGACGAAACATGTGAAAAAAACTCATGTGATGAAACATGTCAAAAAAACTCGTGCTTTATGCTTTCCATTATAACGCCATCTAGCGGTTAAACGCATTCTCTCCGCCTGTGGACTGCATGCTGAAAGTTACTTGTTTAGATGTTTTATATTACCTCTTAAATTTTTGTCCATGAGTTTTAATACTAGAGTTAGAGTTTGTCCATGAGTATGCTAATCTTATTTGTATTTTGAAAAAAAATATATGACCAACACTAAAAGGTTAATTATAAACTGCAAAAAACTAACACTCTGTTTTATTTATCACTTTGTTCTAAACGCATTTAGCGACCACAATGTTTCCAAATCACGCTACACAACTTTTCAACGCCTCTCCATTAACTGTCGTAATGTGGACGAACTTTTTATTTTGCTCTAAAATGTCAAAGGTGTTTGAGTTTGTTTTAAGACTACACCTATTTATTCGTTTCTTTTAATGATATACAGTTAAAAACTGTGGATACCCTAACACAGAGACGTAGGAAAAAAAGAAGCTTTCAGTTTGGTAGTTATTATTATTATTTTTGTTTTTGAGTAGACCTACTAACAGTCAGGCTGTTTTGTTAATAGGAAAAATATGGCATTAGTTATTTATTTCAGTTTCAAGGTTGTCAGAGAATGAATGCGTTCACTTAAAAAAAATTCGATCGCATACATCGCATTTAGGTAGCTTAATTGGGTAATATATTTAAAATTATTTCTACAATTACTTACCAATTTTACTGAAAAAAAGGAATAAATATTCAGGATACAAATTAAAATGATATAATTACAGAAATTTATTAGCATTTCAGAATTAGATTTATTGAAATTGTTATATGTGAACGTAAATCTCAATAGCTTACCTGCCATGTAACATTAATGGAACGAGAAGAAATTGGAGTCGCTCGAATACCATGGGGAGCTCTCCTTGGCGCTACAAATGTTAAAAAATTAAATTAGCGATTGCAAATTAAGTTTAATGTATTATTTAAGTTATAAGAAAATCCATGTTAAAAACTCATAAAAGATTTAATTAAGTTGATTAAATATACGAATGCGATTCATTAAAGTATAATAATAATATTACATGTATTATTTGTTTTCACATTATGCAATCATCAAAGGAGTTGTACTTTATGTTTTTAAAAAACGATATTCAATACATCTGCCTGTTATTAAGAGTACTATTTTTTATTTCAAATTGTAAAAGATGTAAATATGATTAAAAAAAGTATGAAAATATTAAAGAAGTTTTAAAAAATAAATAAAAAAGTAAAAAATGTGATTATAAAAGTATAAAAAATATTAAAAAATAGGAATAAACTATTTACAAATATGTATATTTGAAAGGGATTTTAGAAGTTTATTTTTCCTTGTTCACATATATCTCATATAAATATAATGTAATTAAAATTAAATAAAATCTAGAAAAAAAAAAGAATAACTAAAAAACGAAAAGAAAAATAAATTTAAAAAGCATGTCAGACTTCTGGGGCAATCATTTTATTTTCTACATATATATTAAAAAAAAATTCTGAAAATAATTGTTAATTACTAATAATAATTATCTTTTCTAATTATTAATAAATAATTAAACAAAAAATATATTAATGTATTCAATTTTAACAAATGAAAATGACTTTTATTAGATTTTTCTTCTGATGATATAAGTAATAGTGTTATGTTGTTTTATATATTTACTATTCACAAAAGGAATACAAAAACGACACAAAATTAATTCAACAATAAATTAAAATAATTTAACAATCGATCTATATATATATATACATAAAGTTTTAACATTTCAAACATTAATTAATGTTTGTCAATGTTAACTAAGTATCTTTGGAAATATAAATTAAAGTATTGAACTTTTACTATACTGCAATTTTAAAAATCTGCTTGATTAATTAATCATTTTTTCGGTACAATTTTGATGAGAATTACATTTTCTCATTTAATTATAAAAGCAATTAATTTTTTGTGGCTGTTATTGACAAAACAAACGCAGCCATAACAGACTCACTGAAAAAAAAAATAATAATAATAATTCTTAGAAATACAATTTAAAAAAAAATATAAATGCTTATTATAAAAATTTTTTCTTTTAAGAATGTTTTTTCTTAACAATAATATAATATTTTCTGTTGGCAATTTTGTTTTCATAATTTTTATTTAATGATAATCAAACAATATATACATGTATATAGAATGTAGAAGTAACTGTTTTAAATTTAGATATATGAGCCTGAAAACAAATTTCTTTTAAAATATTGCTAATGTTTTTCTTAATGTTAATACTTTTTTCTGTTAAGATACACAAACACCTTCGAAGGAACTTTTTTGAAATTATTGAAAATTTTTATCTTGGCACACATTTTTGGATTGAATGTATCTAAAAACTTATGATTTAACATAAAAAAAATTTCATTTTATTTATTTTTTTTTAATTTTCATAGGTTAAAATAAGGGTAAAAATGGCCAAAAATAGATACTGTTACAAAACATGAAACTATTAATATTTTTAATTTTTAAAAAAAATACACTTATTTTTCTCTAAATTTGTACATTTCTTTGCGGGTTGAAAAATAATATATCATTCAATACACTTGTTCAGTTATATGTATCTTATTTTACCATGTTACACGCTCTTATTAATAATTTAAAAATATTAAATCCATGTTATGAGCAGCAGCAATATATTTCATGCTATAAAATAACCAAGACATGAATTTTAATTCAATGTTTCAGATGAAGACATCATTTTGCTGATAGTAAATGTTAACATTGACAGTAACATACTATCTTTATTTAATATTAATCAGAATTTTGGATGGCATGGAAGATTAATACAAGTTTGATGAGGACTGCAGCTCCAAATTCCTGCTTTTCTGAATTCGTTATGCTGCATTAAATCAATATTTTATATCTCCTTTCGCTGACCAGAGGTACTTTTACCAATCCATTAAACGCAGCTGCTGATTTTACATGGGTTGAAAATAGAACGTGTATTGTTCTCGGGATTTGTAGGTATGCTTCTTTTAAGTTTTCATACTAGTTCATCATATCTATTTTATCATAGAAATCTTATAGTATTTATGCTATTTTAGTAAGTTATAATAATTTTAAATAAAACAATTTAGAATATATTTAAAATTGAATTTATCTTATCACATTTCCATACTTTATAAACATTAGTTTAAATGACAAATATAATTTAATTAACTATATTTTTATATATAGTTACATTAAAATTAAATATAGTTTTGCAATATATCTTTATTTCTTGCAAATTATTTTAGCAATTGAAGAAAGAAATACACATTTAAAAAATATAGAAAATATTCAAAATGCTAATAAAATATTAAAAATAAAATAAAAATGAAAAATATACTAATTAAATTAATTGGGAAAATATTAAAATGTTACCACAATATGTCAGATTACAATTTTCACATCTAAAATTTAGTGTTAAAATAATGGAATCACTCAGAAAAAATATATTTGTTTAAACACAATAAATATAACAAAAACGTTGATATAAAATTGTAAATATTCTAAAAAAAAATACGCAACAAAAAATTAATTTACTAAGAGATAGAATATAGTTATTGTTATTAATTAATGCAAACTGCTATATAATAACAGCAATTTTTATTATATTTAATAAATATAATTCGATAAATAAAATAATTGATAATATATTTTAAATAGTTTTATTTATAATTATTATAATTTAATAAAGAACAGTATACATACTATTATATTTTTTGATAAAATATATGATGAACTAGTATGGAAACAGATAACAAATGCATATGGATAAACAAATGCACTAATTAATATTATATGTATGGATATAGATAAACAAATGCACTAATTAATATTATATACAAATATTTAATATACCTATACATTTTCTTTTAGTAACTATTACACTTAATCATCACACAATAACTTTTAATAAGAGAAATAAAATTCTCCTTTTATTTTTTCAGTTTTAATGTATATTCAATATAAAAATAAAGTGATTGTGAATCAAAATTTTGAATTGTATATTGCATTATTTTCCTATTTCTAGTAATGCCACTGAAAAGTACCTCTTCGTAGATATTGTTTATGAATGCCACTCAAAGGCCTTTATACTTACGTTCTTCCAAAGTTGTCACAGCAACTTCGGCTCCAAACTGTCTGTCCAATACATTATATAATTAAATATTAATTATTTTAATATATAATTATTAATGTATTAAATATGTAATACTTAAATATATCGCATATTTAATTATAACATATTTAATATTTAATATATTACACTACTTAATATTACATTTAATATACGTATAAATTTCCTTTTTAGTAACTATCAAATTCTGTGCGTTTAACAGGAGAAATAAAATTTTCCTATTATTTTTAATGTATATTAAAAATAAAAATCAGGTAATTGCGAATCGAAATTTTGAATTTCTATATCTCGAATTATCTCCCTAGCTCTAGTAATGCCCCACAAAAGTACCTCTCTGTAGAGATTGTTTAAGAATGCCACTCAAAGGCCTTTATACCTACGTTCTTCCAATGTTGTGACAGCAACTTCGGCTCCAAACTGGCTCTCCCCCAGGGAGTTTTCGCATTTCACCCGAAAAAAATAACGAGTCTTGGGCTTTAATCCACGAATTACCAGCGCTGTTTCCAAACCGGGGACTGTCATGGGGCCGCCGGTGCCCTGGCCTGGAAGAAAGAAAATACATGTTACTTGAAACTGAAAGTTTCCTTCGACATTCGCGCACAATCTAATAGCCTCCAGCTCTCCCCAGCGGCTCAAAGGGCTCTGAAGTTTTCTGTTTTGCTAAGAAACAAAGAATTGAACATGGTTAACCTGGCTTTATGTACAAAAACTGGGACATTAAATGGATAGCCGTGTTTGATGAAAAATTGAAATTAGATAATCGTGTTTGAGTACCAAATTGGGATTTGATTAATGAATTGATTATGCTTTGAATAAAATAATCACTTTTCGAAGTTATTTATATTATTTTAATATCGCATCGGTAAAATTTAGCGAACTGAATATATGTATATTGAGTTAGTGAAAAAACTGAAGTTTTATTAAGAAACATTACTGGTTAACTGTTGTATTTTTGTGCATCGTATTCGAAAATATTATTAGATTACTCTATGAAGATATTGTGTTCAAATATTGGCATCCTCCCCTCAAAACTGTGACTACAACGCATATTGACGTTGAAATTCAATTTCAGTTAACTTGTTGGACGTTTATTTAAAGTATCATTGGACATGCATTACTTTAAATAAATTATAGTTGGGTAAAATGAATATTTATCTTAGTGTTTTTTGTATGTAATCATAGTACATAAATTTATAATTTATATGTTTAGTTAAAAATATTCCATTTATAATGCAAGTTTTTCTAAAAAAAGTTATGTAAATTATTCATATATTATAGATATGTAAATTATTACTTTCCTTATTCTTCGATAAATAAAGTAACATAATAGTTTTTCGCATATTATTTATATATATATATATATGAATGTAGTATGGATGTATTCAATACATAATTCAATTCAATTATATATGTATATATATATATAAATATTTTAAAGAAACATGTCGCAGGTGTTCATTGTTACTTTTGATCTTAGGAAAAATATACCTTGAATATATTTTTAAAGATATGTTTAATGCACAATAAGCTACGTTTTCTTTCATGGTGTTTAAATACAATTTAAAATATAAAATATAAAATAAAAGTATGTAGTTTTGAATTCACAAAGAAAACAATGTAAACATTTACATTCTTCTGAAAATATTATGGAATTATGCACGCCTTATTTTGTGAAATATTTATTTGCTTTGTAACATTTCTACAGCAATTTGCTTGCTAGTTTAAATCTTTTTGAAATTTCACACTTGAATATCAATGGATAAAATTATTTCAAATAGTTGAAAAATTTGAAAATAGAGGAATAAAATGAAAATGTAACTAATATTTTTGAAGTTTTCTCCTCTTTTCATGATCTTATGAAAATATATGTTAAAAAGTGGTATTGGAAGAAAATTATTTATTTCGAAATCCTTTAATTCTTTTTTACAGCTTTTTAAATCGACAATTTCAGCGACTTTTTTGAAAAAAATTATTTTTAAATTCATATAAATTTATCAATAATTTATATATAATAAAAATATATATAATAAATGTAAAATCGAATTATTGAATAAAATATGGCATTGAACTTACGTTGTTATATGTGTTTACTCATTAGTGCATTTTGAAATAACGAAAACATAGACTTTAAGGCATGCTTGCCGCATATGTTGTAAAATGTTTCTTTGTTTTGTAATATTTCTACAGCAATTCTTGGGAAGTTTAAATCTTTGTAAAATTTCGAACTTGAATCATTGGATAAAACTATTTGAAATAATTGAAAAATTTAATATAGAGAAATAAAACGAAAATGTAGCTACTTGTCTATGTTTTTCCTTTTTGCATGATCTTTTGAAAACACTTGTTAAAATGTGGTATTGAAGGAATATTATTTATTTCAAAATGATTCAATTCTTTTAACAACTTTTTAAATACACAACTTTTTTGAAAGAAATTTTTTAAATTCTTATAAATTTATAAATAATCTAACACTTAACTCAATGGCCTTGTAAAATCCAATTAATGAAATATAATATTGTCTGGATTTACATTTTTATATGTATTTACACATTAGTGCATTTTGAAATAACGAAAATAGAATCTTTAAGACATTTCATACTTCATTTAATAGATCGTCATCTGAAACTAAAGGAAATTAAAACTCCTGATGAAGCTAATTTAATTCTTAAGAATGTGAAGGACTTCATTAAATTAATGTAATGTAAATTTGTATCAGCATCTATTAAATGAGTTTCGTGTTTATTCATTGCGCATGATGTGAAATAGTTATTTGCATTTCGTCTTCACTAACTTGATAAAAATTTTATTCTGCTATTGAATAAAATTTGGGACTTTTATATTACAAAGCTCTGATTTCATTGATGTTGAAACAAATTAATTTATCCTTTTCGAAAAGCACAAAGGCTCTCAGCTTAGGTTCTTAGTGAATTCATTATAATAGGAAGCACTGAATTCAATTAGAGCTCAAATTTTACTGCTATCGATTGAAATATAATTCATTTTGTGTATATTTTGTGTATTTCTTAATAAAATATGTTATTTTCTAATTTTCAAATCTTTAAATCACATTTCATTTAATACATACTAAACAGATTATAAAAGGAAATAATTATTTTTTAAATGTTATTGCTCTTGAAATAAATGGATTATTTTCAAAGTGATTTATTAATTTCTGTTTATAAGAATTATATATAGTTTTGTACAGTTGATTTGTTACGCTATTAAAATAAAATAAAATATAAGTAATGTGTAAGAACTGTCTACCCTATTATAAACAAATGTATAACAATTACAGAATTATGAAAACATTCATAAATGAATTTAATAAAAATTAGTCTTTACCAGTTTAATTAAATTTATTGTAACAGTTGAATTAAACAAGTTAATGATTATTTAAGGGGATAATTAATGAAAAATAAACAAATTTAAGAAAACGACAAACTAGGAATTAACTTTTCGAAATAAATTTTATTTAGAATAGCAATAACCAATATTAGATTAAATTTTCAGACAATGAATACCTAATCTGAATTTAAAATGCAATGCAATTTAAAATGAATGGTACCAAAAAACAAACATTTATATGACTACTGTAATGAATTTATAATATACATCTAGATTTTGAAAGAGCGATTGATTATCGAGGTTTATGCATGCATTCGATGTAGGATTCTTTACGATAAAGATGTGCACGTTATATTCTAGTTCTTGTCACATCTGTGCCAGCATAACCCTGTCCATTGAATTTTTAAAAGGTACTAAATGCAATAAATCATAGGGAAGCTGAGATACGAAAAACTTGTGAAGGTGGCAACAAGAATTTCTGGTTAATTTGACTATTGTATTTTTCCTATGGACTTTTGCTAATTGTATTTTTATGATATTTTTAAATATAATTTTTTCAAACATGATCATTTTTACATTCTTACCTTTTTTTAATTACTAATTTAATTGCTTTAATATTTTAGAAAGAGAACTGCTTTTTCTGTTGCGCTTATTTGGAGTATTGTCAGAAATGTCATGATAACGAATAATCCCTCTCTTCAGCAGAGCATCTCACAGATGTTGCTCTAAGCTGCATGGCAAATAATATTACTTACCATGATAGATTTAAAAGATAGTTACAATCGTTGTGACTGTTCACAATAACGAATTTGTGTAAACGAGAACTCATATAAGATATAGTATTTTTAAAGATAATATAATATGTAATTTCTATTAAACTAATATGTGTATAAATACGTATTGTATAATTAATTCATCACTTTAATAGCAGACTATAGATGAGGTTTAAAAGATGATATAAAAGTCAATATGGGATTAAATTATAGGAGCTTAACTGAAGGAATGTATAGCGTATTCTGATAGTTGACTATCCTGATATTTAAATTTCTTGTTGTAAGTGCCCTGAATTTGAAGTGTCCAGGCTTTCTAATGACGATCAACGGTGCCTCGAGAACGCACTTAAATAGCATCTTGGATATCATTCTCAAATATGCATAGTGAATGAAGGTACTGGCTATAATATTGTTTAAAGCACAGTTAATGTGACTTTCTTGAATCATATTTGAAAAAACTTTCTTGGTCAGGTCATAGTAACACTAATGTCAAGAAAAATATTAGAAATAATATTTAATACATGATGTCCATTGCTTTAAATAAGTGAGAATTTCTTAATAAAATATTTCTTGTTTTTCACGTAATCAATTATTTTTTTAATTAATAGGATAAGTCAAGGTATTTTACTTGTTAAATAATATATTGTAAAACTGAATATATTAAAACTCTATATAAATTATAAATAAAACTTTTTTTTATATTTTCATTAATTTTTATATAGATTTCTAAAATGAATATTAATTCAATACATAAAATGTCAATGTTCTAAGGAAATTTGCAGTTTCATGTTGGATCGCATTCATTATAGAACTAAGAAAGTCACATTAGCTGTGATTTAAAAAATATTATACTCAGTACCCTCCTCCACTAATATTTGAGAAGGATTTCCAAGTTGAAATTTAATTGTGTGCTCGAGCCACCATTGATCAACATTAGAAATCCTGGACACCTCATATTAAGGATACTTACAGCAAGAAATTTAAATATCACGATAGTCAAGTATCGGAATAGGCTATAAATTCCTTCGGTTAAGCTCCTGTAATTTAATCACACTTTTGTGTCATCTTTTCAGCCTAATCTAAAGACTGCTATTAAAGTCATGAATTTAATATACAATATATCTTTATACCTATATTAGTTTAATATACATTATATATTATATTATCTTTAAAAATACTATATCTTATATGAGTTCGTATGAGTTCTCATTTACATGAGTTCGTTATTGTTAACAGTCACAAGGATTGTATCTATCTTTTAAATCTATTAGAGAATGATTATTCATTATCCTGACACTTCTGACATAACACTACATAAGCGTAACAGAAAAAACAGTCCTTTTTTCTAAAATATTAAAGTAATTAAATTAGTAATTAAAAAAGGATAAGTATACAAAAATGATCATATTGGAAGAAAAAATATTTACAAAATATTACAAAAATAAAATTAATAACTCTCATAAGAAAGAGAAGCATTTATAAATTTGTATAAAGTTTAATAAATCTGGACAATTCAATGGATAGGTGTATGTTGGAACAAATGTGACAAGAACTAGAATATCGTATGCACATCCTTGTATTAAAAGGATCGTACATTGAATGTCTGTAAAAACCTTCATTGGGCAGTAAATGATTCGTTACCAATTGTCTCGTCGTGTGTTACGGTCTCATGTCGTCAGTCAGACTGACAAGATGCAAAATTCCAGATTTTTCTTAAATAGTCAAATATAAAATCAAAAGAGACAATCACATCCCATAATATATCCCTACGGTGGAAAAAATAGGAAAAAGATACAACGCTGTAAAAAATTAAAAAAAAATAGATAATTTATTTCCTAAATTTTCAAAATTTTAATCATATTATTTTCAAATCATAATTCATTAAAAAATTTAAACAAATATTTCTGATTTGATAGTTTTTAAATCAATGAAGGATTGATGTAGAGATTGCCTCTTTATTACTGTCATATTTTAATTTAAAGAATTTCTTATATTATCTCACTTTTGGGCACTGTTAAAAAATATTCTTCCATTCCTTTTTAATTCCTTTGTATCTTTTAAAGTTTTACTCTTAAACTGAAAAGTAAATTGAAGTATAAGTAGAGTTTCAACCTATCGAACATTATTGTGTAATTTTTTTTATGTATTTTGATTTTTCTCTTTGAAGAAGAAATCTGAAAAACCTCTGACTCTTAAGTTGATATTTGAGTTTAGCTTATACTTCAGAAGTATATTGAGGTAACATTTGGACTTAGAAAGTGACTCAGAAAGAAAATTGATAACCTTTATTAAGGTAATTTTTAATACAAAATTAAGGTTTAACCCCAAAATTGTGTTATGGGAATCAATGTATTTTACAACATTTCAATAATACATAATAAAAAAAGTTGAATTTTTTTATTCATAATTGTTTTCTATATGTATTTTATCATAAGTTAACTGTATTATGCATATTTAAATTTACATATTTTGCTATATATCCCTTTATATTAATACAATGCATTTAATAAGATAAAGACATAATGACTGAGATAGAATAATATGTTGCTTGTAATTGTTAAAATTACTTCTTTTTTAAGCGGATTCAATAATAATTTAATTACCAGAATTTTTTTTTTCAATTTTAATGATATTTGCTGTGTTTTGTTTAAAAAAATTCATGTAGAAAAAAAATTAATTCGTATAATTTCTGCGTTTCTGTGTAAACAGAAATTATTTCTATAATTAAAAATTTATAATGAATGTCAACAATCCTTTACCTTTGCATTTTTTCTCTTTTATTTGTATCTTTGACCTTTTGTATTTAGAATAATTGAAACTGAAGAAATAGATATAAAATTTTGAATTTATATTTTCTTTTTTTTTAGTATTAGGAAAAATTTTCCACAGAAGACTCAGCAAGGAATTTTAATTAATTTAAAACTTCAAATGTTAAAATTCATTTTTAAATGTATTGTTATGACGTTATTATTGTAGCTATTTAATAATAAATATTTTTAAAATACCTTCAGTCAATGTGAAAGCGGCTTATAATTTTTGAAATATTTTAATTAATAATTATTGCGATACACTCCTTTAGTTAAAGAAAATGCACAGTTTGTTTGTGAAACACTTATGCCAAGTGAAATTAATTCAAAGCCTATAGTTTTTCAAATCTATAGTTAATTATTAAATCCAATTTTATTTATTTTTCTTTGAATTTTAATTGCGTATGATAGTTAAAATTATTTTTTTTACAATTTTAATTCTGTATGGTACAATTATTTTTACGCATTTTGTAAATCAGTTTAGTATTGTTTTTGAAAAATAAATATAGTGTAAAACCTTTTATTTTTTTATTTTAATGTCGTTTTGTATGTACGTTTATTAGTTTCCTAGGCAATGTTTATATTAAATTTCTAAGAATTTCTTTCCATGATAATTTTTGATATTGAAAAATATTTTAACTTTATAGAGAAGTTAAGCTTTCATTTTGTGTTGCCTTTTTTATTTACGTTCTTAATTATATTTGTATGGAAGTAGGAGAACTTGTGATGATTTGAATGATACTGAGCTAAATTACTTTTTGCTCTCAGAATATACAGAAATGATTTTCATAAATCATGGGCATATTGTTTGTCATATATTTTACTTATATATGTATACATATTTTATTATCCTTAAAATATAGATATGGCAGAAAAATTCTTAAGAATCCTCCATTTGTCTTTAATATTTTAAGCGTATTTGCGATTTAAAATTTATTTTTTATTCATTGTGTCTGTTTTATAACGTATACAAAGGCTAATTGCATTTATATAATTTTCATAAAATATTTAGTCCTGAATTTTATAAATCTTCAGTGATATAATAGATACCTTTATTCCATAAAGCATCACGATTTTTCAATGAAAAATAGCCCAATTTCACAACCTTACATATGAAAAATTATTTATAAGATTTACATGTTTCTGATTTTAAACTGCAGCATAAAGACGTGAGTAATTTGAATTTCAGTTTTCTAAAAGTGATATTTTAATTTAATATTTATATGGTTAACTTACAGAAATTAAGTTTTACAAAAATCTTCATTTTTAGAAAACTTTAGCCTTATATTTCACTTGAGATTGCAATTGAAAATTCGAATATAGAAATTTGAAATCAGTATAAAATTTGAAAAAAAAAATCTATATCTATTTGTATGGAAAATATTAACACATAATATCATGTAAACTAAATTTTAAATATGATGTTTTTGCTACGACAAAAGAAAATTCTCATATCGATGTTGTGTTTTCCTAGAATCTTTACAAATTATATTATCTAAACAATATAATAAGATTGAGTTACCTTCATAGAATAATTAATTTATGTTTAGAAATATATTATAAGTAATTTTGAGTTATTTTTATTAAGATAGATATATTATATGTATTATTTAATATATGAAATATAGTATACACGTTTGGTTTGAATGGATATTCTATAGTATTACGGATCTACGTGACAGGAATGCATCGACAAATCTAATTTCGAATTCCTTCAGCAACAAGACAAAACATGATAAATAATAAATTATCATGGTGATCTTACCGACTACCATACAACTAAAAGATCTCATGTAAAAGTCTAATACCTAAGAATTATCAAACTATATAGTTTTGGAATCCTTGCAATCGTATTCAATAGACTTTGCTGGACATAAAAGAAGCTTTACCATGAAGAATAAGAAACACTAAATCAATATTTATTACGCAAATAACATGAGTTACAAGGATGGTTATTAAACTTTCATCCCAGGCAGGCTTTCGGAAAGCAAAAATGATATATTTTGTGTGGCAAGTAACTATGTTTTGTATAGCAAAGTTCATATTCCCCATGTTTATTGGATATATGTACTTTTATCATTGATGCTTATGCACGTAGCTAATGTCCATTTCTTGTAGTTGCAGGTTGTTCATATTCAATCATATGGCAAAAATGTACTCAAGAAGGCCTATGATTAACAATGCTAGAAGACAGATATGTCATGGAAATACAAATAAATGGTCATTATTAATATTTTTTCTTTCATTTTTCAGCTGGAAACTACCGCAGGCAAGTCCTGAAGACGACAGAGAACATATTCCAAAACTTGAGAGATTTTAACATTTGCTGCTTAATTTTCAGTTTTTCTAGATATTTGTGCTGGATGGCTCCCCGAGTTTAATCCATTAGCATCATAACACTCATGGCCCTACTTACTTCTAATGCCAGATTCAAATGCAGCACTCATGGTATTGCAGATAGAACAGTGAGTCATTTTAGAAGATTATGTATTGTATTTATTTTTCCATTTGTGGCATTCTACTCGCCATTGCAATAGAATATGCTAACTAACTCCATGGCACTACAGCTAGTGGTTGGGCAAGGCCGTCTGTCTACTTACAGATTTCGAGACAAAAGATGGTTTCTTTTGACAGGATAGGGTTGTCAGCCCTATGCTCTGCAGTCATATAGGTGAATTCCGTGAAGGTTCCGAACCACTACAAGCATCTATGGAACAACTGAGACTCAAACTATGTGCCATCGAGCGTCATAACTATAGTCACTCGGCTATTAAGCCCTAGTAGAAAATGTAGGAGTAAATAAATGTATTCAAAACGTTTTCATATGTCGCGAAAAATGCCCTTTGACGCGTGTGGAAATAGACTGCTGTCAGTATGAATAAATCCTAATTGGTCTTCTAGTATTGAATGTAGAGTGAATCTAGTCTTCTAGCATTGGTCTTCTAGTATTGAATCTCGAGGGAATTTAGACTTCTAGTATTGGTCTTTTAGTATCTATCCGTCTCTTTACATTTGGGACAATGTCATGTCTGATGGAAGAGTTCGCATAGGTAATTTCTTCTTTCTGCATACACTAATTCCCTTTTCATATTCCCATTGATTTTTTTTTCGTTCTTTTTACACTTTTCACAAAGGATCTCAACAGAAACTGTTGTTATGCACTTTTACTTAAATAATTTCAAAATAAACTCCAGTGTTAAGTACTTCGCTCTTCCATGGTAAAAATAATGGTCATATTTCAATATTTCAATTCTATTGATATGTCCTTCACTGTTTTACGGTTTGCATGGCATGGCAAAAGCAATTTAATAATTTATTTTTATCTTATTAATTTTTAGTATGTCATCAAAAAAAAAAATTATCCATCTTCTCTGAGATCGATAAAAACAATTTATTAAAATTTATCTCACCTCCAACTTGTCTCCACATCACTGTGTATTGAGTGATTGGTATATTGCCATCAAATGGTTTGCTCCACGATAGTCTCACGCTTCTACTTGATACGTCATGGACTTCTGTGCTCTGAGGGGCATCTGGAATGTCTAGAAAAATTGATTGGAAAAAGGAATTCTAGTATAAATAAAACAAAGCATTTTTTTTTTTTTTTGCTTATAATACGCTTTGTAAAATTTATTATTATACAAGCTGTTCCGAGATTTTAGAGAAAAAAATGTTGGTAAATTTTAATGCCGATAATTTATAATTATAAGAAAAAGTATATAAAAAATTTAACAATTTCAATCAATGAAATCCAAAAGTATAACAATTTAAAAAATTTGTAATTTTTATAAATTAGTTTTTGCTTTATTTGGATTATACTTTATTATAATTATGATTATATATATTTTTTTATTTTTGTGATTTTTAAAATATTATTCAAGGATTAAATATTTTTATTATGTTTTTAAAATTTGATAAAAATTTTTATGATCGGAATTTTTCTGCATTATCATTAATAAGCAAAATATGAAGCGAATCTTTAAAAATATTTATAAAAACGCTACAGCAAGCCAATGGTACTGCTATACCACTGCAAAAATCCAGTACGTACAATTCCTTACAGATGTATATAAAATCTATAAATTTGATGATTATTTTAACCGCATACAACTAACTATGAATGAACACAGGAAATGTTTTTGAAAAATTATATAAATTAAAATTGTTGATGAATATTTTAAACATATTTTAGAGTATAAAAATAATGTCTTCTATTAATAAATTCTATTAACATTTATTACTATTAATAAGTAAATATTTTAATTAATTAAGAAAAAATGTTTATTAAGTTTTATTATAAATAGGAAATTATTTTTCTTCATCTGAATTTTTCTTCTCTAATAATGGGGGAAAAACTTTGAAATTATAAATAAATAATAAAAATGATGAGAATCTTACTCTCCAATGAAAATGATTGTACTGAAAGTCGTATTCTACATGGGATATTCATTTGTTTCCAGAAATCATTGCCATGAACATTTTATTCAAGCTTTAATATTCATTCAAGAATTTCTCCATTCAACAGAACAAAATAATCTTACACGTTAACAATAACGAAGTTGTTCTTCGGAAGTGTCTGCAATTTCCACGACGTGAATATTTTATTACAATCTAAGAACCGTTATTAAAAGAGGAATGCGTGGTAATAACGGGTTGTCTTCCGAGACACAGTGAGTCATTAACTTCAAGCCCATTTAAATATTTTATTACCTCTCCACGATTCAGAGATATCTTACCTTGTATTGTGAGCTGTATGTTCTTGGAGTCCTCCCCATAATCATTAACGGCAGAACATGTGAACAAGGCAGAATCCTTTTTCTCAACTTTCTCTATGATGAGGCTTGATTGACCGCCCGATGGAGTGTCCTCAGAAAGCTGTGAATATCTGCAAGAAAAATGAACTATTCATGTGTCTGAAAAGTCATTAGCGTTGTAAATATTTAAAGTGCTTTAATTGAGCGACGTGAAGGTGTAAATGTCGATGATACATATTTGTTTGAACTGACGTACGTATTTGAACTTTATTTTTAAATGAATGAATAATTTATGTTGTCGGATACAAAGTTAATTAGTTATTGGTTTGAAAAAGCAATAATGGCAAATTATTGCATCAATCAACTTAAATTATGATGTTATCATCTTAGTGTTTGTAAATATTTTTTTTTCATTTATATTAAACTCTAATTAAACAAAATTGAAAAAGAAAAACACTCATTTAAATATTTACTTTGAAATTTAAATTAAATATGTGACAGAACTGCCTCTTTTATATTGACACACTTCCTTAGCCTACTTGATCCAATTTCAATGATCTGGATTGATAAGTTGTGCATCGTTAAGTGTTTAATCGAATTTATAGCAAAGTGTAAAAATAAATATTGACATCAATATTTCAATAGTTCCTGATAATTCCTTCTTGATTGGTTAATTTTGGTGGCAAATGCATGCTTTCTTTTAAAATCTATGCTATCAGTTCGTGGAATTTTAGTTGATTATTATATGAAATATTTAAAAAAATATATTTTCAGTCTAACTTTACTGTCTACATAAAGTAATTTCAAGCACGTTGTTTTAATACAAGCATTGAAAAATCAATATTTTTCGGACCCTTGCAGGTTTTCAAAATTATACAATAAAATATCTTATTAAATTTGACTATGTTTTAGACTAATTGACAATTTTAATGTTTGAGTACGAATTTGTTTCTTTTACTAAATTTAAAGAATATAGTTTTATATATTTCGTCTACTTCGAAAAATAACAATATCTTTTAAAGTCCTAGAAGAATAACGAGCATTTTCACACTTTTTACGCCTTTCTAATAAATATATGTCCTAATAATAGTTAAAAATAAAAATAACAAAATGTTAATATATAAATAATACATAAATATTATTAAACAAAATGTGTACAAAACAATATTGTTAAAACTTCCGGGCTTGTATCAGATTAGAATTATAACATTAGTCTGGAAAAAACATGATAAAGGTGAAAAATTCAAAAGTTTAATATAGTTTACTCAAGAGTCAAGTAAAATTATTATACAGTTTATTCTATAATATTAAATTTATTTTGTATTAAAAGATAATGTGAGTTGTTAAAATAAGAAAAAAATAACTTTTAAATCCGAAAAAATCCAATATTATCTTATTTTTGTTCAGGCAAATTTTTATTGTTTATCGTGTTGATAATAATTACATGGCAATATATTTTAAAAAGGTTGAACAAACAAAAGCCAAACAAAAAATGTATAAAAAGCATTTTTTTATAATGTTCAATATTCTAATAAGAATTTTAAATTAATTAGTATATATTTCAAATTTTATCTCAAATTTAGTGGATTAATTTTTTTTCTCACTCTATCCGTAATTTTTAGCGAGTATGTACTTATTTTAATCCCATGTAATATTATTGTATTTTGTGGACAAAAAACAGATTTGGGTAAATTTTATCAAAACTGTTTGCTATTCATAAGTTTATTTTAAAAATAAACCAAATTAATCTTTAAACAAAACTGGATTTAAAAGTTAATTGAGAAGGATAATTACAAGACATTTTTTATAAGGCATTTATAGTTCTGTGTTATAATCATAAAAATTCACATTAAGAATCTTGAATCTAAACAAAATGAATTTTTTTGTACTGTCATTTCAAAAGCATTGAGCTTTATTGTATGCCCGTTACTTTGGAATTTATTATTCATTGCTCATTAATTATCATTCAGAGTTAGATGGGGATAGATAGATAGGATAGATTTTTTTTTTTGTTTCTTCCGTAATTCTGCAGACTATTTTAAAATCTATTAAATTTGTAAATTTTATCCTTTTTCTCTTTTTCTCTTTTTTCTTAGGTTTAGGTTCAGTTTTACCAACAGTTTCTATTACCAGAAGACTCACAATTTAAAATGGTACAGAAGTAAGTGTAGGCGGCCTAGATATGAGAATTTTAGATATTTTATGAATGGTTTTAATGTATAAAGATGTTTTAAACTTCTCAGAAGCAAACATATTAAAAAACTTATTGTATGCTTGGAATAATCATGACTGAAAATGATGCTGTTGATTTTTTTTTCCATTTTAGTGCTTTTTGTTTCTATATTAACATTAATATTTAGGTAATTGGATTCATTCTTTTGAAAGTATCTTCCAAATTTGAGGACATTGACTAATCTGAGTTATAATATAATACTGAAGTTCTGGAATTTTCTCAGATTTCCTTAAAGTGATATCTGCGCCGGAGTAAATATTTGTGGAAAGAGAAAAATATTCTAATATAAAAAAAATGGTTCCTATTTATTATAGAGCTTGATGTAGAAAAGCAGATTTCTGCTTTAGGACAGATCACGACATATGTCATTGAAATCAATTCCGCAGAGGTCGTCAAACAGTATCAAGATTCTCCTGAAGTACTCAATAGCTTCGGATTCCAAAATGCTAATTCTTGTCAGCTAATTATGAATTTGGAACCTCGATGTACCATCTGTCTGCCGAAAACATGGACTAAAAAATGCATTGCGCAAGTCTAAAGACCGCAACCCAATCTTTGACCACCACTATTATTCCTTTTAGGGAACAAGGGTTAAAATACGAAATTCAACTGCATCTTTTTCTTAACTGTTCTAAATTATCATTATAATACTGAACATTTATTATTCTCAAAATCCAGGATAATAAATGGTAACGCTTGTCCTGCATCCAGGCACCATTTGCAGAAAGAGAAAACGAGCATAAATTTTGAGCAGGGATTTTCTTTTCCGGTGACACGCACTGCTAATATGTGAGTCACAAAATTGAAATCATTATTAAAAATCAGTAAAACAAACAATATAAAACATATAAAAGAGAAATACAGATATTTACTTTAATTATTTAAAATTTATCCCCACATGCAATATATGTGCATAAAATATGCAAAAAAAATAAACAAGCATATTCTAAAGTAGAAAAAAAACAAAAGGGTTTTAATATAATCGAGTCTTTCTTGAGCGTGATATCTGTTTATATGCCAAATTTTATTATGCCATTTGTGCATCTGGTATAACTGGAATATATTTTCCCAGTATAGTAAATACCTTAAAATGCCAATACTTTTACTCAAATTACGTGTAAAATAATTGAAATTTTGAAGATTCTTTGAAATTATACTTGTTCTAGTGAGAGTTTTCTAGTAAAGTATCTTGGTAATACATATATTAATTTATTGCTTATAAAAATGTTTCCTCAAATATCACTATAAATTTAATGAAATTATACTAAAATTGCAATGAGTTCAATGAATATATTCATTGAAATTCTTACAATTTTAACGTAGTTACATTAATTTTTAAACGCATCAATAATATACAACTATTTGAGTATATGATCCAACTTAGTTCATATTTCTGCAAAATAAAATTTTCCTTTACACATACCCTTTATAAGCAGTAAATAACGGAATATCTGGTGCAGATAACCATTATCTTGTGAAGAATAACTACATTGTGAATGATGCTAATTATGATGTGAATGTTTAATTTATGGATATGAACCTCGCAGATGTAAATCGCAATTACCGGGAGCAAAGTCAACGGAAAGGTTTCCTCTCACTAAAACACATCCTGTTTAGTAGTCGAACTGAGTGGTCCCTTAAGAGTTATGTATAAGTACCACGGTGGGACTCATTAGAGAGTAAAGGATTCAACCCTTATTAAGGAACCTTAAAAATGATAGCAGATAGCAGTTTTCTGATGACTCTTTTTTAATTATCTCTTAATTTGTAGCTAATTCTGGTAATTCCAAAGTGCGTACGCGTTTAATATATCTAAAGCATAATAATGTTTGGATTACAATTTAAGATTTTACAATAATTTTATGATTTAACATAATTAAATATAAATAAAATTAAAATTCAAAATAATACATATGATTGTTTTCTTCCTATACCAAATCCAGAAGTTTTCTTTTTGTTTTTTGTATAAAATCATGCTTTGAATCCTTTTAACTAAACCATAAATAGAAATAAGTTATTTATTCTATATTCTTTTAGAATAATATAGAATAAATAACTTATTTCTATTTATCGTTTAATTCTATTAGTCGTTAGTTCTATTAGTACTATTAGTCGTAGTTAGTTTCTATTTATCGTCTTATTTCTATTTATTAGTTAATTATTTAGTTTTAACCGATAAATAGAAATAAACAGTAGCGATAAAGTAAATAAATGCTGACGGCAGTAAGACAAAGTAAATTTGATGGGATGTGTACTGAATTTTATAGTGCATTTTTAAACATGCATGTTTGCGCATATAATTCATTTGCCATGCATGTTTGCGCATATAATTCATTTACCATGCATGTTTGCGCATATAATTCATTTACCATGAATGTTTCCGAATGCACGGTAAATGAACAATGAATAAGGAGGCAGTGCGGCCTGTTTTAAGAACATTGCTAGGCTATTAAAATAAAAGTTTTTATAATAAACTTAGATATATAAAATCCTTGTGATAGAACAGAAGTCTTCAAACTACGACCCGTGTAAAAATTTCAACCCCACGAGCATCGTAAATTCACCCTTCGAAACCTGTTTGCAGCCTGGCCTAGAAAAACTATTAATATTGTTATAATATAATGTCTTTAATTATTAACAAAACTCCATTACTAAATCATTGATGAGTACTAATGCATCATTGATAAATTGATTCATTAATGTATACTAAGTTGCTTATTAAATAATTGCTTCCTGCTGTGCACAATCAACGTGTGATAGCTTTTTATTAAACGTGTGAGTGTTTCTTATGTAATTTTAAAATTATTAATACTAAGAGATACACACATAACTAACTTTAAATGAGACATTGTGAACTTTTTCCGTTAATGATATGGCATTAAAATAAAATTTTAAATTATAGTTTAAGAACATGTATATATATATATATATATAGTTTTAATAATGAAAATGTATGTATTTGTTATGAAAAAGATTTACATAATTAATTTTGTATGTATATAATAAATAATAGTTCACGCGATTAACATAATTGAGTTTTCCTCTGAGTATTTTTTTTTTTTTTTTTTTTTTTGCAACTAAACGTAATTTTTAATGAACATTATTAAATGGAGCATTAAATTAATATTTGAAATAAAAAAAATTTAAATTGGGATCCAAGCAACATTTTGATTAGGAAAATATTTACTTTGTATCTTACAACTGTACTTGAATGCATTCTGTTATTATTTCAATTTAATATATCTGATATATTTTAGACGAATATTTTTAGATTTATTAGGGTGCTAGATTTTGTATTTCTTAACTTTGAATTTTGGATAAGGTTTTATTTATATATATGAATTAAAGTTTAATAGAAAAAAAAAAGAATAATGGTAATAATAAAAATTGCTTTTAGATGAAACGGTTTCCAGGCTTCAAAAGCCCTTAGAGACTAGTCGGAACTTGTTAGAATAATCCAAGCAGTTTTTTAGCTCATTAAAAACAACTTCAATTTGATTGAGGATGCTTGAAATACAATGAAAATATGTCTTAATCAGTAAAATTTAAGATGGTTATCTAATGGCTGTTGCTCAAGGTCATATCTGAGTTTTCAGATAAATTAATACTTTACCCAGAATAAACTACTCCATATTTGGATATATTGGACAATACCTAAAAATAAATCAACTAGACAACACAGATAATGATGTAAAACTCTTTTTGACAAATACGAACGAATGCATTCCTTTTAAAGAAAATAAAAGTGTTGCTGTTGTTTTTTCTTATCTCACTTGGTCGACAGCAACATCTAAACCAAGTCCATGAATCCATGTGGGGTCTCATATGTGGTAAAAAAGGGGCAAAGTTTGATAAGGATTATTGGGTAAAGTTGGATAGATGCAAGTTGGTCTTGGCCTACATAGATACGAAAAGAAGCTGCATTTTTACCTTACGTTTTATGTCCTTGACCTACTAAAAAGCATTAATGTCCTAATTGAAAAAAATATTAAAAAATTATATATTTTTTAATATACGTTACATAATATGTGAATCCGAATGTCACCATACGTTGATATTTACTTAGTTTCAAATACCATGATACATTAAATTTTTCTCTCAATACTCATGCGAAATTTATCAAACATTTCATTATTTTTCTGATGTCTACTTTTCTGAAAATGTATCGAAAATATTGATGCATTTCAATGTTTCACGCGTGTGTAATTATTTAAACTTTCCACAGCAAATACTCACGCGAGTATTATTTTCCTTTCAAAAATATCCCACCAAAATTAATTCGTCTCAAACTATGCAGATTGCATAAATAAAGGATTCTTCAATCCGATGACAGTTAAATTAATTTCATTCCACGGCTTGTCATTTGGAACCCCAACCTCTTTTAATAACTTTGTAATCAATACCCAACTTACCGTATTTCTGCCACAGGGTCCAAAATAACTCCATTTTTCTTCCAGGAAAAAGACATGGGCTTGTCGCCCAGGGCACGGCATTCCATGGTCGCCCTCTCCCCCCTCCTGGATGCCATCATCATGTATTTGGAATGAAATTGAGGTGCACCTAATGTAAACGGTGAAATAAAAATGTACTTGACTTTTGGAATTCATTCAGAAAGAGAACTTTGAAGTTTGAAAGGGGGAAGGAATTGATTTTTGTTAAAGACACTGAACAAAAGATTGTTCTACTGCTCACTTAATTAAAATTACATCCATGCTTTTATATGACAATAATTAATGGAATAATTTCAGGTATCTAACCAGCTAAATGAACTTAAATATTTCCCTTTTTCAACTTTTTTTTTTATATTTTAAATAATTATCGTTTTTAAATTTTGAGCATATTCAGAAATATACATAAACATATACTCTTTTTAAATTTTGAGCATATTCAGAAATATACATAAACATATACCCTTTTTAAATTTAACATATTCAAAAATATACATATACCCATTTTAACTTTGAGCATATTCAGGAATATACTTATACATATACCCTTTTTAACTTTGAGCTGATTCAGAAATATACATACACATATACATTTTTTAACTTTAGGCATATTCCGAAATATGCATATACATATACTGAGGTTTATATAGTATTTATACATAGCAACAAAATATTTTCTAGTTCTAAAGCTAGAAAAAAATATTTTCAATAAATTTCAAAATAAATTAAAAGTATAATGAATTAACATTTATGATACGTTACATTGAATTTTTAATAAATCAATTAAATGTTATATTGGTTGTTCTTTAAATTATTTAAACTTAAAAATAAATATTTTTAGTTATTCATAATTGAATGATTAATGTTTTATAATTTATTTAATTTAATTTAACAATCATGAGTTAGTAAAAATTTTAATTTTGGCAAAGCACTCCTTTAATTATAGTGCTTTTTTTCGGAATACATAATCTTCGTAATAACATCTGATGACTACTTCATTATAAATAAGTTCACAGCAGTTGTAAATTCCTTTTGAATATTAAGTTTTTTTTTTTTTTTTTTACTTCAAATGGCGGGGAGTGCATATATATGAACAATTTTAACAAATATATATTCATCTATGTAATATATACATCTTCATAGCTTACATACATAACAGCGTACTCATAATTCAACGATATTCATAACGGGAATGCATACTACATATACATCTTCGTAATATCTAATGGCTGCTTCATTATAAATAAGTTCACATCAGTGTAAATTCAATCTGAATAAAAGTTTTTTTTTTTTTTTTTTTACTTGCAATGACGGGAAGTACATACATCTAAACAAATACACCAGATAAAGAACAAAAAACATCAAAACACAGTAGAAGAAGTAAAGGCGGAAGCCATCGTCCCAAAAGAGCTCTCTAGAACGTCAGTATTTTGCAATCTCGGAATCAGTACCATGTAGCGTATTGCAACATTGCGTTTTCTATTAATAGACTCTTTCAAGCCTATAACTGGTAGACAAAGACGACAGTAGGAATGATCATATAAACCTATATCATATAAGTGTTCACCCAGACAGTCATGCCCTCTTATAAGTCTGAAAAGAGCTACTTCATTTCGGCGAAGCATGTCTGGTGTTGTATCTAGCTCTGTCTCACTTCAATTCTTATTCTTTATTCTTTCCCTCAGATCGCTGCGGCCTGGTGTCCAAGTGGTTAGCGCTCTAGTCATTGATATCGCATTATTTAGGTTTGAATCCTGGCGGTAGCATGGATGCTTGCTAGTGATTCGGAATCCACTTTAAACTGTAGGCCCCGGTCTGTTTAGCTCTCGTGAGCACAAGATGACCGTAGAGCGACTAACCTAACCTAACCTCCCGTAGCTCTGAAAAGGTCTTCATTTTCATAATGTTTTTTTTTACATATAGTTTTACAGAATAGTGCGGCATTCCAGAATAATTTGGTTGAAACAATTTAGTGCCTTTCGAGTAATTAAATCAGCCGGTTAGTTACCGTAGATACCACAGTGGCTACTGAATAATAAGTACAAACTCAAATAATTTAAAATAGTTTTTAAACTATAATAAATTGCAATTTAAAACTTACTATGAACAGATAAGCGTACAACAGTGCTTAATCCTGTCCCGACTCCATTATTAGCTTCGCATAAGTAAAAGCCGGAATCCGATGTTTCAATACTTTGGAAGTTGAGGGAACCGTTGACTAGAATGTGAACGTGAGAGCTGCTAACGATTGTCTTGAATTTTTCGGGAGGTTCTCCTAGGGAAAAAACTACTTTGAATAAATCTAAGTCAAATTTATTTTTTTAAATAATTAAATGATTAATATAAATAATTTAAAAAAATTCATTGGCTATAATTTGAATGAAGTCTTACCTGCTGATACTTTCCAGCGTACATGCGGTAACGGAACGCCGTCAGCTTGACAGTCAATTTTTGCTGGCCGACCCGCAACTGCTGAAGTATCACTTGGCTCGATAATCCATCTAGGCGGTACTGAAATTAAGTAATATTTAAATTATTTCATGGAAACATTTTATGACTTTTTTCTTATTATTAACACCATGGTAGTGCATATTTTAAATGAAGAAAATAGGATTGAATTTTTTTCTTTGAATGTGTTCGTTTAATTTTTTCTTTGAATGCGTTCATTTAATATTTTCTTTGAATGTGTTTCTTTATTTTCAACACATTCACTGAAATGGTGAAAACTTTCATTTTCTTTATTAATGGTGAAAACTTTTCACTTTCATTAAACTGAACACATTCAAAACAAGTCTCGTATTTAATTTACTAGATACCAAATTCCTCTTTGTAATTAATCAGTCTACATAGTAGCGAATTACAATGACGAGTATATCTTCCTTTCTGATTTATATATATTTACTATGTTTATTGTGTTGCAGAGTATCAAAAACATTTTCCATATTATGTATAGGCAGTTCCGTACTAAATGTATGTCTTGTATATCAGTTTTAAACATATTGTTTTCCCTTTTTTTTAATTATGTTTGTGTTTTTTCACATATTATAATGTTTATTTGAAAATCGTATGATAATTTTCCATTCAAGTGTAAGTACTGTAATAGAAAATATTAGAGCAAACCTTGTTATTTGTTTTGACCCTCGTGTTTTATTCAATCCAAAATATTGCAATTTCAACTGCAACACTACAATATTTAATGATTCCTTTGGGATTGATATCTGGGGATTCGTGTCGTGTTCCCCTTCTATTCAAGCCCAATGGGAGTTATTATATATTATTGAAACTTTATATACATAAACAATGTAACATATTATATGTATAATAACATATTATATGTATTGTATTCATATAATTATTGAAACGTTCGCTCCCTTTTCCTAATAAACACCTAATTTCATTGAATTATCTTTTTTTTGCCACTTTTATTTGCGTGCATACTCAAATTCACTACAGCTCATCATCCTTCTACTTCAAATAGATAATTGAGCTCTAGACACTTATCAAATGTGGTGAGCTGTATTAAAGGTATAGCCAATAGGATGTACCTCTTCTATTTTTAATCTCTTGATATTATTTGACTTTCTATTTTTTGGCTTTCTTTATTGTGTTTCCACACAATAAAGAAAGCCAGAAAATAGAAAGTCACATATTCCCAAAATTCACATATTCCTTCGCCCACATATTCTCAAAATTGTAAAAAGATATCAGTTATAAGAGCAGTATCCTGGTAAGGTTTAATACTATTAGTAGAAAAACGCCATGCACGAAATTGATGTGTGAAGAAAATAAAGGAAAAGTGATAGTTTACTGAGGGTTGCACAGAAATTTGGTAAACATAAAAGTTTTCCCATTGGACTTGATTGAGAGGGGAGCACTATGCTAAAACCCCATATGTCAACCCCAAAGGATTTATTAAAAATTGTAGTGTTGCTGTTGTGGTTGCAATATTTTACTCTGGTGGGCTATAATTGGTCATCCTACATTTCAGCCTGACTGGTCATCGCACATTGGAATCTGTTACATATATACCATTCCAGAGTTGAATGACCTCTGGGACAATGATTGGAAAACATCAACAACATATTGAATAGAATGAATAGATAATGTAATATTTCTCGAAGCATTCGAATGAATAATGTAATATTTCTGGAAGCATTAGAATGAATAATGCAATATTTTGTTGTCAGACAGCAATATTAACATTTGAATGAAAATATTTCAAATTATACTTTTTTCAAAATTTTACATAAATTTAGAAATTTAATAAATTATTTTTGATGTAAAATCTTATAGGACAGAAACAAGACAAAATTCACATAATTTTCAAACTTCTATTACTTCGACTAATTAATGTAATGTACTGTTTTTAACATGAATAAAAGCTAACCTAAAGACAACTTTTCTTTTAAATCAATAATTAAATACTTGATGCTTAAATAGATTTTCTATTTCTTGGCATTCTTTTATTTAAAACTACCATTTAGCCCTTTAAAGAAATTCAATTTAAAAATTGAACAAGAAGAACAGAAAATATCACATAACTAACGTCAGCTTTAAACTCAGACAATTTAATCCTTTATTTTGATTTATTATTTTCTTTCACTTTACGACCTTGATTTAAAGCTTTAACAATTTTATTTTCATTCGACATCTTTTAGAGAGAATTTAGTTCATTTCCCCTTGTGAGAAATAAAAACTTTTATTTGTGCTCTTACTTTCTTCGTTTATCTTTAAATCTGTCCTGAAAATTGTTGTGATTTCCCCAAGGACGCTGAAGACGGAATTTGCTGTCGAATTCTAGTGCTTCGATTTGCAGTATTTATGTATTAACTATTTATCAGAGACGGTTAAGTTAAGTACTTACAGTGAATGGAATATTTATAGTCAGGTGGTGCTTTAATTAAACTATAATTTATAAGTTTTAATTAAAAAAAAATGTAGGCTACATTGTTATTGCCTGATGTTCTATGTTTAATTCTAAACATCATTTTATTTGGCATTAAATCCATTTAAATAATGCTATTTATATCATCTTTAAATACGATTTTGTATTAGTATAATCAAATGTATAAAATAAAAATGTTATATAATTGCATAATTAAAGGTAGTTTTTAACTAAATTAAGTACAAACACATATACGATTAGATTGAAATATTATTGTACAAATAATTTATTAGCAATAATTAGCTACTGAGGACTCAAAGAAATGTTCAAAATGAAATAGTGTATGCCTCTAGAGGACTTTATAATGAATGTATATAACACTTTAATGAATAATTAACATGTACAACTAGTTTACTAACCAAAAAGATTAAAACAAACAACTAATATTCAGTCAAGCAATTATAGGCCTACAATTATTGTTACGTAATAAAGTACATTACGTGGAGTGAAAATATAATATAATAAAAGCGTCATATAAAATGATGAAAGTAAGCAAACACAAAGAGACAGTAACAAATAATAAGTGATGCTTAACACAACAACAAACTGAGAAGCAATGGAACATTGTAATGGTTAAAGGAACATTGCAGGCAGGAATACATCGAGTTACAAATTTAATGAAGATCAGAATTGTGGCTTGAGTGATGCAAGAACGTTCACTGTTATCAATTAAGGTCATTCGTTACAAATTGTGTTCTGATCGTGCTTGTGGCAGTACATATAAACAATTACCAATAATGGGGAAGATGTGCCTGATTGATGAGATAACAAGTTACCACTAATCGGCTGAGCACCTTGCAAAACTTATTGGCATTGGCTCTCTGTTTTTTTCTATTGATATATGGCTGATTATGATATATGAGTATCTTCTGAAGGAAGCTTAGCATCACCTGACCTCAGTGCATCTTCCACATTTTTTTAAGTCCTCGTAATATCCCCAGTAAGGACTAACAAGGACCAGTTTCAAATATGATAAAAAAATTTCGAGTAGTGTGGTGACTTAACGTCAGGTTGGGCATGTTACCACGTTATTGATTCGTATGTAGCGAATGTCAGTGTTGAAGCAGAAACATTGAAGCAGTGTTGGAACTCTAGAAATACGACTCTGTTCCATTTGGTAATCTACATGGATTTATTCCAACGTCATTGCAAACAGAGACATCGTTATTGCTGTTGAATAAGAGAAGGTATAATATAAAGTATACTATAAGGGCAAGCTGTTGTCGACTAGTCGGTAGATAAAGGTGTTGGTAAATACGAGGACATTCAGGACGTTCTACACATCCTATAATTGGTTGACAGAAGTGGAATATAAGTCAGCCAAAGTTTACCAGCCAATGAGACTATCTACGTGTGCTGACTTCCGTCTGGGTACAGGGACACACCTTGAATACGACACTTTACCTTCTTTCAATAATCTTCTTAATTAGCCATTGCATATATAGTGCATATTAGTAGTTGTCATCCGCTAGACTATGAAGGCCGCCAGCCTACTTTTCTGAATATATCTCTCGTGAACTCATTTGTCTGCTGGAATAAGCTTTCATTGTTGCCGGGGTCACATTAATGCTTTGACACGTCTCTTTGCCAATAATAAAACGCTATGCAAACTGATTTCCACCTCCGATGTAGCAGCGTGATTATTGCCAAATCTGCCAGTCCTTTTCTCAGATTATCGTGGACGGGACAGCTACATATCTCGTATCATTTACACGTTTTAATATTTGTGTTCTAAAATTTTTTCTGGCAAAGAAGGTCATAATATTGCATTTACCTTCTCACGTGGTGTATAAATAGTAAAATTTTAAATTGCAAAGACTACAAATTAGATATGTTAAGTGTTGCTTTAACAGCTGCAAGACAAATGAAATATGAATTTTTAAATCTTGTAAATTCAGATTCAGGAATATCTTTCTTGTTGTAAAATCACAAAACTTTGATAGCGATTTGATAGTAATAATTGTTTTTTCCTGAAATTACAAATTTAATATAACACTAAACAATCTAATTTTGTATCAAACAGAAAATTTATTTGAAATATAATACCAAAGAAATTGGTAAATATTGCAACAATCTGTATTAATAAATTTATAGAAATGAATTTAAATAATTTGTAATTAAGTAAGAATGCTTCCTTACTTAATAGATATTAAAATCTGTATTGAATGTTTTGCTTGATGGATGGATGTGTATAATTTAATACTTTGTATACTTGCAACTTTTTTTCACTTAGATGAACTATGAAGGCCTCCAGCAAAAACAATAATACGAGCATTTATTTTAAATTGGTTATAATTTTTGTCATTAAATTTCAGACAAAATCTTATTAATAAATTAAGTATTTGTTAGAATAAAAAATAAAAAAAAAATTATACAATCTATCAAAAAAAAAAAAAATTAAACCATTAATGATTCATTTTAAATTTAAGTATATAGTAGAAAATTCTAATCAAATTTTTAGGAAAGCTTATAAAAATTATAACTGAAAGACATAAATAAAGGAAATTATTTTTTTAAAAAATGTTGTACATTAAATTTTATCCATTATTTTTTTCCTTAAAAATATTTGCCAATATCTTAGTTCATAATCAGAATTACTTTCAACTATAATCTTAAACTTTTCTCGCAGAAAATATATCTAAGAAGTCAAATATTTTGTTTCCCAAAATTATAAATTTTTATGAAAATAATTTTTCTTTAATATTTTTTGGAAAACTTTCACCAAATAATGAATAAAAAACTAAGACATCAAAATCTTTTCTTAACATTATATTAACCTATAATTATTTTTTTATTTATCTTCGCAATATTCAAATTAAAAAAAAAATTCTAGCAAAATATTAAACTTTGATTTTGTACAAAAAGAAAAATACAATTACTAAATGTTGTTAAAAAATTATTATCCTCTTACATTTTTATATCAAAATATACCACACTTAATAATTACTTTTTTACAAATAAAATGTTTTTACATCATCAATTAAATTTAAAAAAATTGCATGTTTAGAAAAAACATAATATTTCATGATTCATGACATTAAAAATTTTATTTTATTGAAAAAATAATGTTTTGGGATTTTAAATTTTCGAATAATATTTTTTTTTAATATTTTTTATTATTAGAAAAAAAAACATATTTTTATAATAAAAAAAAGCAGCAGAATATTTTTAATATTTCAGAATTTTTAAACTCAAATAGTGCTTTTACATTTATTTGCTCGAATAAATTTATTCAACATAATGTTCTATGTCCTCTTGAATTATGATTAAATAATTTAATCTGTTTTTTATTATAAAACGGTTAGCTTTTATTAAATCCCGTATATTTGTTAAATTGTTATTTCAAATATATTAATCATTTTGAAGAATTCTTTTCCAAGCAAAAATATAAAGTGAGCTGTTAAATTAATCCCCAATGTGAATTACAAAGTTATACAATTTACTAAAAAATAGTGTGAAGCAAATAATCGAAATAAAAATTTACAAAAAAAAAATCCTTCACAATAATAAAAAAAAAATGAAAAATACAGAAATATTTTGATTAAATTATTTTTTCTCAAATTTTGTCGTTTATTAAAATACTTAGAACGAAATTTAATTATTCATATTAAAAATCACAATGGTGTTAAAAATATATGTACTTATTGTTTAAAGTGCGTACACATTTATTTGTTTTCGACTGTTTTCATGATACGAATTGTATCTTACTTAATGTAATTAATTTAGTATTATTATGCATTCCTAATATTGTTCATGTTGTTTAGTATTCTTTCACTTGTCAGTTTGAGGTTTTTAGGAACATTGATACTAATGTACATATCAACTGATTTTTATATGGTTACATGTTAAGTAATGCAATATATACACTGCAGTGACAAAAGTCATGGGACAGCAATATGCAAATTTTCAGATGGCAGTAGCATCGCGTAGAACAGGTATAAATGCGCAGTGCTTTCATTTCTGTTCAAGTTATTCATGTGAAGGGGTTTTGACGTGATGATGACCGCACGACGGGAATTAACAGACTTTGAACGCGGAATGTTAGTTGGAGCCAGACGCATGGGTCATGCCATTTCGGAAATCGTTAGGGAATTCAACATTCCCAGATCCACTGTGTCAAGAATGTGCCGAGAGTATGAAATTTCAGGCATAACATCCCACCATGGACAGCGCAGTGGACGACCGCCTGCACTTAACGACCGAGACCGACGACGTCTGCAAAGAGTCGTAAATTCTAACAGACAAGCAACACTGCGTCAAATAACCGCAGAAATCAATGTGGGACGTACAAGGGACTTGTCTGTTAGAACTGTGCGGAGAAATTTGGCTTTCTTGGGCTATTCCAGCAGAAGACCGACTCGAGTGCCTTTACTGACAGAACGACATCGCTTGCAGCGACTCTCGTGGGCACGTGAGCATATCGGTTGGTCCCTAGATGAATGGAAAACCGTGGCATGGTCCGATGAGTCACGATTTCAGTTGGTAAGAAGTGATGGTAGGGTTAGAGTGTGACGCAGACCCCACGAAGCCATGGACCCAAACTGTCAGCAAGGCACTGTTCAAGCTGGTGTTGGCTCCGTACTGGTGTGGGCTGTTTTTTCATGGCATGGACTTGGTCCTCTAGTGCGACTGGACCGAACATTGACTGGAAATGCTTATGTTTAGCTACTAGGAGAACACTTGCAGCCATTCATGGACTTCATGTACCAAAACAACGATGGGATTTTTATGGATGACAATGCGCCATGTCACTGGGCCACAACTGTTCGCGATTGGTTTGAAGAACATTCTGGAGAATTCCAACGAATGATCTGGCCACCTAGATCGCTCGACATGAATCCCATCGAGCATTTATGGGACATCATCGAGAGGTCTGTTCGTGCCCAAAATCCTGCACCATCAACGCTTTCACAATTATGGACGTCTATCGAGACAGCATGGCTCAATATTCCTGCAGAAGACTTCCAACGACTTGTTGAGTCCATGCCACGTCGAGTTGCTGCACTTCGCCGGGCGAAAGGAGGGCCGACACGATATTAAGAGGTATCCCATGACTTTTGTCACTTCAGTGTATATATATATATATATACATAATGTTTCACATTAATGTAGAACAATCCTAACAAACCTGAAATAAAAAAATAGATTAAAAATGGTTTTACGTTAAAGTTTCTATACAGAAATTTTAAAACAAATTTCAAAAATTTAATTATATTGTTAAAATTATTGTTGTCATAGGATTAAAGTTTTCATTATATTGTTCTTTTCCATTTAAGCAACAGGCGAGCCAAGGCCGTCTGCTTGCTGGCAGATTTCGAGACCAAAGGTGTTCTCTTTTTAAAGGGTAAGTTTTTACCTCAGAACATCATCTACATTTAGTACGGTCATCGTGACACTACCAATGTAGACTAGCAGTGTCCAGTTTCCAAAAGAGATAGCGTGCAAAATACTACTGTGTCCCAAAAAGTAAGACCAATTTTCAGTTTAAAATTTCCGGGGCTTATGAATATTTCGATTAGTGTGTCATGTTTTCATTAGTGTATGAGTTACGCTTGGCTTTGTGAGACTGATTCTGACGATTTTTGAAATGTCTGAGTTAATTGAGTAAACAACTTGCATTAAACTTTGTTTGTGGAAGCGTATAAAATGTTGCAGAAGGCATTCGGTGAGCATTCCTGTATCCGTAGGAAATGTTTAGAAGTGGTAGGAACAGTTCAAAGAAGGCAGAAAACGCGTTAAAGACGAAGAGCCCTGTGTTCGACCATCAAATTCAACCAACGAAGCTCACGACCAAAAAATTAAAGATTTGGTGCTTGGAAACCGTTGATTTACAATTAGAGACCTTGCTGATGATATTGGAATTTCAAAAGGATCGTTCGATTCCATTTTGGGCATCAAAAGAATCAATTCTCGATTGGCACTGAAAACACTGAATGAATCAGCTCACACTGCATTGATTCTTCGTGACTATTTCGCCAAAAATGAAACCCCTATCATTCCACAACCGTCGTATTCCCATCCTGCGACTTCTGGCTATTCCCCTAAACTCAAAAGACCCCTCCGCTGACACCGTTTTGTGTCTATTGAAGTAATTCTTCGTCTTTAAAGGTGCTCTCTGCTGATGACTTTTTAGCATGCACTGAGGATTGGAAAAAAAGTTGGCATAGGTGCATTGTGTCCGGGGATTACTTTGAAGGCGATGGAATAAAATTGGGAGAATTAATAAAAAGTTTTTGACAACAAAAAAACAATTGGTCCTACATTTTGGGTACAGTAGCATGACGTAATATTTTCGAGTGGTTTGAGTATTTTAGGTCGTGTTGCACCTGTCACTACTTTGACACGCATGTAGAAAATGCCATTGTTGATACAGAAGCATGACTTATTGTAAACATGACTATGTTCCATTTCATAATATTTACGCTATACGCAAGGTCTGCACCACTGTTACTCATTTATCACTTCCCAGGAGGCACATGTAGCTTTACGATATGCTATGGATGGGACTAACATTGTCCCCACAACACTATACGATCTTATTAGAGCGGGACCTACAGTTTAAAGGGGATTCCGAACCACTACATACATCCATGACACCGCCGGGACTCGAACCCACAATCTGTGGTTCCGAGTGCCAGAGCGCCAGCCACTCGGCCATCAGACCCCAATTAGGAATATAGAAGCGAAAAAAGCAGATTTTTAAGATCTGAAAAAAATTAACGTTATTCATTAATACTATTATCATATTCCCATTCCATTACTATTATTTATAAGGATAATATTCTTTATGAGTACGAAAACCATTTTTTTCGGCAAAAGGCAAATAAATTTTTCTGTAATTTAGTAGTCAAAGTATTATCTATAAAATTAGATTTAATTTGATTTTCTTACTCATTTATTTTTAATGCAATAATTCCTTTTCATAAATAACAATATTGAAAAAATAAAATCGAATTCGCATCGAAATCCCTTTATTAATTAATATTATTTCTTAAATTGCTATTGAACATGACTCAAAACGCATCTTTTATCCCCTAAAATGTACTGTGTTTCCATCATTTAAATGTAATCTATCGAAAAAACAATATAATTAGTTTATAACATCTTTATTGGACGTCTAGACTTCAAATTATTTCAGTTCAAGCAATACTATGCAACTTCAGTTTTATCTATTTATCTATTCCCAGTATTGTCTATGTGTTACTTTTATCTTTTATCAAATTATTTGTAATAGTAAAATTTAACAAGCAGTAATTATTTAATTATCAGAACTTAACAAGTAAAAAAAGTGATAAAATAAAGATCCCAAAATAGTAAATGATTACTGTTTTAACGATAGATCATAATAATAAAATATGGCATTTTAATTGGATAATAAATAAGAAAATGTAACAGTTAGACGTCTGTCTTTTACTATTTATATTGACAAGCCAATTAAATTTGTAATTCAAAAAAAATTTTGTTAACGTTATAATAACTTCATTAATTGCTTTTAAATTTTTGTTGAATAAATAATAAAATAAATTATAAAAGTTGCTAGGATTCGTTAACAAATTACGAACAATTAATATTTTAAATCTGTATTCTATCCTTTGAATCAAAAAATGATTTGCAATTTTAATGCCTATTTGGTAAATAATAACCCATTTATTAATTATTATCAAAATTTTGAGTCGCATTTATTTATATAAATATTGGGAACGATTGCACATTTTAAATCAATGATTTTTTCAAAATTATTTGTCTATTTATTGGAATTATTATTTATTGGTCTATTAAAGTTATAATTAGTTCATTAATTGCTTTTAAATTTTTGTTGAAAAAATAATAAAATAAATTACAAAAGTTGCTCTGATTCGTTAACAAATTACGAACAATTAATATTTTAAATATGTATTCTATCATTTGAATCAAAAAATGGTTTGTAACTTTAATGCCTTTTTGGTAAATAATAACCCATTTATTAATTATTATCAAAATTTTCAATCGCATTTATTTATATAAATATTGGGAAAAATTGCATATTTTAAATCAATGATTTTTTCTGAATTCTTTGTCTATTTATTGGAAATGTCACAATTTATAAAAACTATCGTTGTTCTTGATAATAATTGATAATAATAATCTACTAACTTGGTCAGATTTGTTTGTATTGTCTTCGATCTAATTAAATATATGGTTATTTTAACAAATATAATTTAATTGCTATAATACTGTAATTCCGTACTTCCGTTTCCTGACTTAAATAATACTGTAATTCTTACAAACAGTATTATTTAAATTGGATACACCATTTGTTAAAGATATTCATTCTTTTTCTTCTCAAATTTAATATTGAAGTAATATTATGACAGCTTTAGTAGTTTTGCCAAATAATAAATTTTCTAAAATTTCAATATTGGTTCTCCGAAGAAAAACACATTTCAGCTTTAAAAATAATCGAACATAACTATTTTGTAAGTTAGCAGCTGAAAGTAACCTACCTTTGACTGTTAAAGTTGCGCTGTGGGAGCCAGATGCTACATCATTCCTTGCTAACACGTGTAGTTTCCATTATGACGATATGCCAAATTTTTCAGAGTGAGTGTAGAAACAAATCCTTCATCGGCATAAACAATCATTGTATCTGTGTCTTCTTCTAAGGGGTGACCATTTTTCATCCACGAAGTTGTCAGCGGACCATCACCAGCAGTGACAATACAAGTAACTGCAGTTCTCATTCCTTCATGAAGGTTGTCTCTGAAGCTGAAGCTGGCAATTCTAGGGCCAGCTGCGAAAGGATATATATATATATATATATATATATATATATATATATATATATATATATATATATATATATATATATATATATATATATATATAAATGGGTGTGTTTCTAGGTGCATCAAATAACAATAAGATACAATACATAGTGTGAAATATTTCAATAAAAATGTGTTAATCCAAACACTGATGTTATTTAACTTGTATTAAATTATGTGATAGAAAATAACTACTTATATAGTAGCTAATAATATGGTATTACTAATTATAATATATGAGGAAACACCGGCATAGTTTATAATATTAGTAGATAATTTTAGTTATAATATTAGCTCATAATTATATAGTTACTAATATATATTATCAGTGTATAATATTAGTAGATAATTTTAGTTATAATATTAGCTCATTATATTATATAGTCCATAATATACATTTTTAGTTCATAATAATAGTTCATTACTTAAAATACCGATATAGTTCATAATATTAGTTACATACAATGTGATGAGAAATGTTAAATATTTTGCTAGTAAGTAAAAATAAATATAAGGGGATTTTTCTTCATCCAATCTAACAGACCTCAAGTGTGTGTCTGCTTATATCAAGGGATACTTAGAACATCTGATTAGTAACCTAAGGAAAAAATCTGGAAAGGTGAACTTAATGCAGATTGAAATGTATAACAGATTATTTAATTGTATATCTTGCGATCAAAATTCTTAACTGAATAATCAAATATGGTGTTTAAAGATTATAAGTAGTTTGGTGTATATTGTTTATTTAATTTTTTTTAATCATTTTATCATATTTAGAACTTAATATATCTAGTATGTTTTTCTTAATTTTTAGATATTTTCGGATAGAAAAAATATTAATTTTATTTAGTTAAATTTTTGTTCTAAGAAACTTTAAATAAATTTTGGATAGAAAGTTTTCCAAACATTATTTTCCTGATTTTCTAAAGATAAAACAGTATCTAAAACTTGAAGTACCTGATTTTTTTATTTTTTATTCACAACCTTTGAATGAAATAGGCTTATAGTAATATATGATACATTGTTTAAGATTAAAATTTCTAACACAACTTTGATTGCCTGGATAAAATAATTAAATAAATAATATTTTATGTATTTTATAGCACTCTAATGATATGCCTCATAAGGTCAAAGACCATATCCAAAATTCAGGAGATATATACATGTATATATATATATATATATATATATATATATACTGTATATATATTTTATATAAATTCAGCTTGTAATAATTGCTATTATTATGGAAAACTTTACTTTTAGAGCAACGTAAGCATGAGAGCAACCTTACTTTTATTATAAAATTAGCAGCCATAAAGAAATCAACGATTGTATATATTTTGTTTCTAAAATTTTAAGCTACATGTATAATGAATGAATTTTTTTTTATTTATTTCAGACAAATAAAACACACAAATTTAAATTATTCATATTTGTAATCTTCGTCTTTGAAAATTACAAAGTTGGAAATCATATAATAAAATCACAAATGCTGCAGGTAAAACATACATATATATAACTAATTTGCAAATCATTACTCCACATAGTCTGAAAAGTAATCTAATAAAATGTGTTCATTGTTTAATTTTCTATGCTTAAAAACCATTTTAATGTTAAACGATAAGCAAATGAATAAAATTAGAGGATGTAAAACGTGGATAATGATACATCTATCAACATTTCATAAATTAGATTACTTAAATTGCAAAATTATAATTAGATATTTAACAGAAGCTTAATGAACTGTTTCAACCCCGATGACTATGAAATCTTTAATAATAACTGTCATTAAATGTAATTAAATAATCTAAGTTTACTCCATATTAAACCTGACATCCTCCTGTAATTCTAGTGTATTCCGTATTCTCTAATGGGTACTTCAATTTGACAGAATATATGAGAGTTTGGCAAAATGGAGATGAATATTTTAATCGAGATATACGAAACGGGACTAATAAATGCGAATTACAATTCAAAGGCTAAAATAAACTTTAAATGTTGACATCAAAATGTCCTATTTTAATTGACTTTCAAAATAAGTTAACGACTATTATATTAATTATTTATTATTTTAGTCTTCCAGAATTTCATTTTATGAATAAAATAATATGAAGCACACATAATAAATATTTTAATGGTGCTACATAATGCATTTTCATATATCACTAGATAATGCATTTTCATATAACGCTTAGAGAATGCATTTTCATATGTTCGTAAATTATTAGGCATTATTTTATTGTGTACATTTTAATAAAATTTAGCTTTACATGAGCCTAGATTTCTTTAGATCTCGTGAAAAACTGAATAAAATGTTTATTTGAATCATAATAGCTTATTTTATGTTCACAATTTTTCTATGATAAATATTTTTTTAAAGAAACGTGTTTTATCTGATAAAGAAAATGGTGATATTTTTTAACCTGATGTATTTACAGAAAATAAACCACTACACTCTTTAAAATATTTTTAAAGATAACACTAGAATATAGATATCATTAAAAATGCTTCTTTAAAAAAATGGGTTTTTTTCATGCATTTTCATATGTTCGTATATTATTAGACATTATTTTATTGTGCACATTTTAATAAAATTTATTTCTACAAATTGAGCATGAATTTCTTCATATTTTGTGAATAACTCAGTAAGTTATTTATTTGAATCATAATAGTTTATTTTATGTCCACAATTTTTCTCTGATAAATACTTTTCTTTATAAAAATCGTGTTTTATCTGGTAGTGAAAATGATGATATTTTTTAACTTGATATATTTACGGAAAATAAACCACTGCAATCTTTAAAATATTTTAAAGATATCTCTAGAATAAAGATATTATTAAAATATTTTTTGAAAAAAAAATTAATAATATCTATAAAATATTTTAAATAATATCTATTTTATTTCAAAATGTCCTATTTTAATTGACTTTCAAAATAACTTAACGGCTATTATATTGATTATTTAATATTTTAGTCTTCCAGAATTTCATTTTATGAATAAAATAATATGAAGCATGCATTATAAATACTTTAATGGTACAGATAATGTATTTTCATATATATTTATATATATAGATAATGTATTTTCATATATCGCTGGGTAATGTATTTCCATATGTTCATAGATTATTAGACATTAATTTATTTACACATTTTAATAAAATTTAGCTTTTCATGAGCCTAGATTTGTTCATATTTTGTGAATAACTCAGTAAATTATTTAATTGAATCATAGTAGTTTATGTTATGTAATAATCATAATAGTTATATCATTATCGTCATAGTTCGATAATGATATAACTTTTATAACATAATAATATTATTAACACATTATTATTATTAACTGTTAACTATAGTAGTTATGTCGTTATGTCATTCATTTCATTATCATAATAGTCATGTAAACCATTTTTCTCCGATAAATACTTTTCTATATAAGAACCACGTTTTATCTGACAATGAAATCTAATGGTGATATTTTTTTAACCTGATATATCTACAGAAAATAAACCAGTACAATCTCAAAAAATATTTTTAAAGACAACACAAGAATAAATATATTATTAAAAACTTCTCATTAAAAAAATCAAAATCAAATATTAAAAAAAAAAATGTTTTTCTTTAAATAGTTTTAAGGTATGTTTTTCTATGCATTAATAATAAAAATAATACTATTATCCTTACTGTCAAAACTTTCGCTTATATCTATTTAATAATTTCTTAAATATTACTAAATCAGAAGTCGAAGTAAATAAGGATATTCATAATGCTAACGTACTTCTTATTGAAATTCGAAATGTTCTTGACACAGGAGCTCCTCCTTGCTGAGATCTTACTTCACAACTGTAATGCCCATCATCTATTTCAGGCTGCACATCAGTAATCAATAACGTACCATTTTGAAATACGTGTTGCCGTTGGTTTGCTGGAAGTATTCGACCATCTGGAATGAAAATGTGACATTTTGTCAGAATAAGTTGCATATACTTATAAAACACAGTGAATGCCCCTCTGCTAACCTAAGTCTGACTAGCGCAGCCAGACAGCGTGTAGGTGGATTCATGTTTAAATCGAGTGAGGTTCGTAGTTAATTCGCTTGGTTTAAATTTCTTAAGGTCATCCATTGCAATCCTTCTTTTTACAAATAAAGAATTTTTATGGATTTTTTTTAGGTGTATCCTATTTGACCACCGATTTTGGGTTCTTTATAGAAGACAATGGTCCCCATTCATCATCACTCAGTAGTCTATATACCTACAAAACTCTATATAGTAAAACTACTATAGTAAAATACGTTTTATTTTCACAAAAATATATCTTGTAAATAATCTACTTTTTCGAATAAAAAAATCGTGCATATTAAAAAAAATAATCACAATTCAACAAATATTTTTCACGTAAATCCTTTTTTAAATCATCTTCCTTATGCAAATAACATATAATTTAAAATTATATATATATATGTAAATAACATATAATTATGTAAATAACATATAATTTAAAATTATATTTTGTATGTGGAATATAAAAATACAAACATAATAATAGCATTAAAAAATTAATTGCTTTCTAAGAAAGTAAATCATATAAACGAAATGGAAAAAATAATTCATATCCAAAAGCATACTACAAAATAGAAACAACAATTTAACAAATTGAATGTTTATTTACAGTAATAATTTTTTTTTATGTTTCTTTTTCAAACAATTGCAAACAAAACAAATTTTAATAATTTTTTATTTTATTAGATAAAGCAAATTGAATTTTGTAACAGGAATGTAAAAAAATATTTTTTTTTAAACATTTGAATTCTTAAGGAAAAAAATATTAGAAATAAAATTCAAAATTAATATTTTATGTTCGAATCATAGCGAAGCAGTAAAAAAATAAGACCAATCAAGAAGGACCACCTGCTAAATAAATCAATACAAACAGAGAATTTATTAAAATGAATGAATGTGCTGTCACTTCAGGAAAATGAAGATTAATGAAGGTGGAGTTAGATCACTGAAAATGGTCTCAAATTCAATATTGATCATTATCTGGTATACAACTTCAAATATCCCGGTACACCGAGCTATTTTATTTTTAGTTTAGGTTTCCTTTTGACGCAGTATTTAAACATAATTTAGGAATTTCATATATGTTGGAGTCATTCTGAAATTTGGGAAACATTATAAAAGCTGTTCAATATCTAATATGTATCGGTTCAATCGGTCGGTTAATCTGTATCGGTTTTTCAGAAACAGACTTCAATACATACATTAGTTTTTACATTTCAAAAATATAGCATGTCATGCAAATCAGGGAAATATATATTTGTAACAATACTGCGCGATGAAAAGGTAATGTTGATTTCAAAAATTTGACATATTTAAGCTTTTTGCTTTTGCCTTTTGTTTTCTTATTACGTCAAATAAATATCTTTTATAAACTGTAAACACTCTGACAAAAATTTGATTGAAAAACAATCATCTATAAATTTACTGCTTTAAGAATTTATTTACTGTAAAACTGAGTATCTCTTGTATGAGGTATATGATTTCTTAAGGTGCAATAAAATATTTTCTTCAAATATTTGTTCTGGTGTTATTTATAAGAAATTGTAAGTCTTATTTGTTTGCAGCTTTAAATATGTACCAAGTACTAAAATTTTACCAGATAATTAAACCAAATTTTTACCAAATGTTCATATAAATGTATCTAAACTAATAAGCAAATTATTTTCACGAAATTTGAAATTTCAATTTATAACGTCTTTAGTATTATTATAATTATTATTATTAACTCTTCAATTAAATTTCTTATGTAAATTTTAAAAGCTATTTTATGTTAATTTATTTATAAATGAAATTCCAATGATTTATTACCAATGATTTATTTATTCTGATTATTGAAATTATTAAATGTGACGGTTTTTATGTTTTACACACATTTAAATTAATTAGCGATATTTTAATAATACGACTTAGTGTTTTTCATTCTACAGTATAAATTTATCTATTTATTCTCTTTTTTTATGTCGGAGTTTTTAAAAGCATAGTTCTTATTATATCTTGATATAATAAATTTATGATGTGATACTAAAATTTCAACGAGAAAAATAAGAAATTTCAACGGAAAACAAACATATCAAATATTGATCAGCAATTAACCCACCAAATCTTAAAAGAAACCAAAAAAACTAGTACTTGGACCATATTGAAGGGGATTCTGAACCACTACAAACATCTATGGCACCGCTAGGACTCGAAAAGGAAACCTGGCACTGAGTGTCAAAGTGCAACTTGGTTCATAAAAGGTCGATTATATAATTGTTGTAATTCTTTTGCATTGCATAAGACCAATACAACTAACTAGTAATACTGTGATATAGAAATTGTAATGCAGATGGTCAAAATAAAGTAAATTCTTAATGAAGTATAAAAAAAAAATACTTTAAAGAAGAAACTTATCTATTGTAAATGAAAATCAATCCTTGCCAGTGTTTATTTTTAAAACTGCTTCCTCAAAATGAGATTTGGGTCCAATAAATAAGCATATATATTTATGGACATGGAGGTATGAGAAAAAAATACTTTTTATCAAATAAGCATTGAAGAACAATCAAGAGCCAAAACATTTTGACCACCTGTCATTAACGAATTGGCCCACCTTTGGCGCGCAGCACAACTTCAACCCGCCTTGGCATGAATGCTACAAGTCCTTGGTAGATGGCCGGACACAGATTGTACCAGATGTTTAAGCAACGGTCACGTAATTGATCCGAGATATTCCGAATTGGCGGTCTTTGAACTCTGAGCTGCCGTCCCAGGAAACCCAAATGTGTTCTATCGGATTGAGATCCGGTGAGTGAGGCGGCCAGGACATTTACTGGAATTCAGCATCATGTTCCTGGAACCACTCCAACACAATTTTAGCCTTGTGACAAGGGGCGTTGTCCTGTTGGAACATTCTATTTCCAGCTGGAAAAACACAGGCCATGTAAGGGTGCAACTGGTCCGCAATGACGTTCAGATACCCTGTAGCATTCATGGTCTGTTCTACCACAACCACGGGTCCCAGAGACGCCCAAGAGAACGTCCCCCAAAGCATAATACCGCCACCACCGGCCTGTGTATGACCTACTGTACATTGAAGGAGCAACTGTTCGCCTGGAAGACGGAGTATCCTGACACGGCCATCAGCATGATGAATGACAAACCGTGATTCATCTGACCAGGCAACTCTCTCCCACTGATCTATGGACCAGTCACGATGTTCCCGGGCCCAACGCAGGCGCAGTTAGCGATGACGCTTGGTCAGCAAAGGCTTGTCTACTTGGCCCTGCATTGTATTGGGCTGTCAGCTGAGCCACTGTCTGGCTCCGGTTTTGTTTCACCATGCGAGGTAGTCTCCGACGACCTTTTTCTTTGATAGTGTGGAGACGTCCAACACCATGTCGTCTACTGCTGGTTTCACCGTCATTCATCCTCTTTGCATAAGTACTAACAACTGTAGATCGCGAACAACCCACGAGTCGTGCAGTTTCGGAAATACTTGTTCCGAGCCTTCGAGCCATTACAATCTGCCCTCTATCAAAGTCGCTTAGATCCGCAGCCTCTCCCATCACACACAGAAGTAAGTGAAAGAATGATTCTTCAGACTCTCCAGCAGCAGTTAAATATCACTTCCACCTGATCACGTTCCTTCCACGTCAACCAGGCGAGTTCATTGAAAAATGTAGGGGTGGTCATAATGTTTTGGCTCTTGAGTGTCTATTGTTGTTGTTACTTATCCCACTTATCTAATCTAGACCCAACCCACGAACCCGTATGGAATCATGGTTGAAGGGGAAGGAGACAGCTTCTGTTGCGATGGATCACCCGTAGGTAGAAGTCTGACTTTGGCTCCGTGGCGCTCTTACAGTCATAGGAGACCGGGACCTACGGCTTAAAGTGGATTCCGAACCACAACAAACATCCATGGGCACCGCCGGGTAAGGTATAAGAGATAATAATTTTAGTTAATTAAAATTTATTACAAATTATAGCATTAATATATATTAAACTATTGATGAGTATGTTTTATAAAACGCCTAATAAAAGCACACTGTAATATAGATTTAAAAAAAGAATCTAACTATTAAACTTTTTTTTTGTATTTCCGAGAAACTTTCTTTCTTATAAATAAATATTTAGAAACAGATCTTGCAAAACGATTTATTTCAAGACATCTGATTTAAGCGCCAACTGAAACATGGAATTATTTACTGTTTAAATAAAGACGCATGGTTAATAAATCATTGAATAAAAACTGATCCCAAATATATTTTTAAACAATGTCTGAAAAAGAAACGCACTAAATAAAAGAGAATTCCAATTATCTGCTATCCTTGAAACTCCGGCTCAAACTTCCTACAGAAAGTGAATATTTGAGATTAATGCAAAAAAAGCTGAGACGGAGTAGTTTCACGTTTCTTGCATTTCTAAGGCTTAAGAAACAGTACAATTTGTATACCCTGAGGTGAAGTTAAGATGATGAAAAGAAACCTTCGCAAGAAGTTCTTCTCATTTATTGAGCAGAGGGGCTTTGTAAAAATTAGTTTGTTTAACTAAGAAGCCATTAATTAAATTTTTAAATTGTATGGAAGTGTCTGCTCAGATTTTCATTTTTTAATTATTTTCTTGTTTTCTATATATTGATTATCGAAACACATTTTTCGCATAATTATTTCTTGACGTACTTGAAATGGTTGAATTTAGAAAATATTTTACTAAAATTAATTAAATTAAATTGGTATTTTGTAAGCTCCAAATGCATTGAAATTCGTTATACTTATAGTGTATAGCTTATTACGGTCATTTTTTTGCACAATTTTGGTTAATTAGAACAACATCTACGGTTTAATGTGGATTCCAAACCATGAACAAATGTGTCATTGAAGAAGAAGAGATAGTACATTTCCTACTACATTTATTATTCAGTACTTCTCTGAGAAAAGGTATTTGATTCATATTTTGCAATACAGTTTTTTCAGTTTCCTTAAATTTTACATTATTTATATTTTTGATTTTAAAAAGTTAAAATTTTGAATATTAATCAATATGTTCTATTTAAAATTATCCCTGTTTAAGGTATAATAGTTAATTATTGAATTTAATTTAATTTATTTCAATTTGTAGCATATATATATGTACATATATATTAAACAATTGATGAATATGTTTTAAAGACTCACTTTAAAACAGATTTGGAAAAGACAGAGATCTAACTATTAAACATCATTTTAGTTTTATTTTTGTAAAAACTTTCTTTTTTACAAACAGATATTTAGAAACGGTTCCTGCAAAACGATTTATTTCAAGACATCTTATTTAAACGTCAACTGAAACATGGGATTATTCACTGTTTAAAAAAAACACATGGTTAATAAATCATTGAATAAAAACTGATCCCAAATATATTTCTAAACAATGTCTGAAAAAGAAAAAAAATACTAAAGAAAAGAGAATTCCAATTATCTGCTATCCTTGAAACTCTGGCTCAAACTTCGTACAGAAAGTGAATATTTGAGATTAATGCAAAAAACACTGGGACGAAGTCGTTTCACGTTTCTTGCATTTCTAAGGCTTAAGAAACAGTGCAATTTGTATACCCTGAGGTGAAGTTAAGATGATGAAAAGAAACCTTCGCAAGAAGTTTTTCTCATTTATTGAGCAGAGGGGCTTTGTAAAAATTAGTTTGTTTAACTAAGAAGCCACTAATTAAATTTTTAAATTGTATGGAAGTGTGTGCCAGATTTTCATTTTTTAATTATTTTCTTGTTTTCTATATTGATTATCTAAATACATTTTTTACATAATTATTTCTTGACGTACTTGAAAAAGTAAGTTTAGAAAATAGTTTACTAAAATTAATTAAATTAAATTGATATTTTTGAAGCTCCAAATGCATAGAAACTCGTTATTCGTTGTAGTGTGTAGTCTCATTAAGTGAAAGCTAAAATCTCTGAATCTTTCAAAATCTTATTAAAGTAAATTTATTATGCTGTAAGCAACTTGAATAGCGAATGTTCTTTTTCATAAGTAATAAAGAAATTTTTATTCTCATAATTCATTTTGAATGCTTTATTTTAAGTGATAATATTCGTGAAAAAAAATGTTGAGTTAGGATCACATTCATCATATTTTTAAAGATAAATTTGCGTAAAAAATAAAATATACTGAAGGTTTCTAAATTTTAAATTTTATTTTTTATAGTGTGTAGCCTTATTATGTGAAGCATTAAAGCATTGTTTGTAGTATTACTGTGTGAATATTCGTGAAAACAATATTCGTCGGTATTGTTTTAAGGTTTTTTTTCTTGTCTTTGATCATTTTCAATTTTTGTTTTAAATTTATTTCAAAAGAAATTTTATACAAGATATTTATTTTCAAAATAATTGAGTAATTATCAAATAATTTTCTCAAAAATGTTTTAGAAGAAAATTGATGCAAAATGGCTTTATAAGATCATCTGGTGATAGCAAAAGATAATTTTAATTAAAAATGAAAAGGCAATAAAAAGCAATGTTTTAAAAGACTCGCTAACTTCTGCCATCATAGAAAGAATATTTTACTTTTTTTTTTTCGAAAATTGTTATCTGTTTATATTGTTGCAAATAATATCCATTTGTATGAATTGAATCCATTCTGTCATTTTCGAGTGTCAGACGATATTTTGATTATATGGACAATAAGTAGAAAAGCACATTATATTTTAAATCTAAAAGTTATTGAAAAATAAAGCTATTTTATTTTAATTTATTCAATAATTTAAAATGAAAACAATGTCTCCTTTTCAGATATTTACCGTTTATATTTTACATAACTGCAGGCAATAAACGGCTGCAGGCAATAATACTATTTTTCTTTAATTTAAAAGACATCGAATACTTCTTATATAAAGAGGGTTTTATTGTTAGCTGAAATTTCATACATAATATTGAAAATTGAATTTTAAAATTCTGTTAAACGTTAACCTGCATTAGAAATTTGATAAATTTTATTAAACGTGATATTTTATTTAGAACGTCTAGAGATATTACGTTGCATTTAATAAAAGTAACATCCACTTTTTAATACTAACCATTGCATATATAGTTTATAATTTTTCTTCTTGAGTTATTTTACTTTTTAATGTCTCAATTAGTTTTTATTACAAAAACGTTAAGCTGAATTGTTATACAATTTCGAGATTTTTTAAACTGTTAGGAGATATCTTTTGAATTAGAAATAAAAAAATTATATTTATCTATAGAAATGTAGCTAATATTTTGAAGATGCGCTGTATAATATTTCATATCATCAATAAAAAAATCTAAATCTAACACATGTTACATTAAAAATGGTTTATTTAGCTTTTTTTGTTAAATATTTCGCATTCATTTGAACTCAAATACACTTATTAATTATTTAAATCATCATATAAAATAATGAAAGATGTTAACGGTATATTTTTATTTCATAACCTCATTTAAAATCTATAAAAACACCATTTTCCCTCGTTCTTTGTCAAAACTACAAAAAGTTTCAAAAATTTTTTAATTTATTAGTTATTCTTATGTCAAAAATTATATGTTAAAGCCACGTGCTTATGAAACTTATCACATATGACATTGAGCAGTATTGCCACTGAAAACTGTTGTAACTCAAGCCAAAAAGAGGTAAAATCCAGATTCTTCCTGCATACTAGCTTCACTCTCTACCGTATAGAAAAGCTCTAAATTTGCACATGAGATTTAAGCATAGGAGTGTCCATAAGATCATACAAAGATATAGGCAAGACAAAAACTAAATAAATGTAAGCACATACAGCATAATATAAAATATAATGTGCAATAAACTTTATATAAAAACAAACAAAAAAATGTAAAGGATTGCAAACGTCCTTATGCAACAATACGCTAAACTGTCGGTCCCGGTCTAATTAGCTTAAAGTGGGCACAAAATTACCTTAGAGCTACAAGTCAAACTATACAAATCATGCAATAATTGTTTTTTAGAAGCGATTAGATTCAATGTCAATTCTGGTTACGGATATATGCATCTCGTATCGATAGTCAAGCTGCTTGGCGGGAGTTTCATAATTTTTCTCTCATATGACATCCAAATGAGTATCAGCTTTCTCTAAAGGTATTCCCGGAAGAAAATGTCCGTCGGTGATGTACCGTGGATGTTACGTGGATTTTTTTTCGCTGTACATCAGCGGCCTTTTTTATGCAGCTTATATATATATATATATATAAGCTGCATAAAAAAGGCCGCTGATGTACAGCGAAAAAAAATGCTTAGATGCCAGGTGTCAAAATTATATATTAAATTGTGATCTTTAATTTGGAATTATGTTATACTATATTATTTAGAATTATATTTTATAAATTTTTAGGAATTATAACCTGAAATAATTTTGGTTTTAATTTTAACAAATAAAATATCTTTATATTTTTATAGATGTTGATTACAATTTTTACTACCAGATGATATCTAATTACGTATATAATATGTTGAAGAAAAACAAATATAATTGAAAAAACATCATTGTAAATTATATATAAAGAATCTATTATGTATTAAAGTATATGTAAAACTATATGTAAAGTATGTATAAAGTAATATGTAATATGTAAAGTATATGTATAAGTATATGTAAAGTATAATATAAAGTCTATTATGTATTATGCATTAATGTAGTATATGTATTAAAAAGAAACTAAAATATACTACCCATAGCTATTTAAAATGCCTGAAAATGTTTAACGATCTTTTATATTTTAAAATAAAATTTTAAAAAAAATATTGCTTTCTAATATGAGTGCGACCCATTTTTTATTAAATCAACAACCGATATAGTCATAATTTATATATATATATATATATATATATATATATATATATATACTAACACATAAAACATAAACAGCATAAAATATTTACAGCATAAAATACAGCATAAAATATTCACGGCAAAAAACACAGCATAAAATATTCACATTAAAAAATATTAATGTTTTATTTTAATTTTATTTTTTTAATATTTTATGAAGTGAAATTACGAAGATTTTTCTGCTCAGAAAAATATAGAATAAATTATTTTCAAAAAAAAAGAATAATAATAATAATAAATATTTTTAAAATAAGAAAATCTCATTAAATGCATAAAAAATTAATTAAGAAGATTAAAAATTTAAAGCAAACAAATTTAGTTATTCCTTTTTTTTTTTCCATTCACTTACCTAACATCAGCGTAATCTCGTTTGCTTAAGACAGATTTATAAAAATTACTTTTTTTTTATTTCATTTTGTAAACCTGTCCTTAATTGAAATTTTCTTGAATATGTCGTAAAATATTTATAAATAAAAAAAAAAAAAAAATGTGTATATTTTTATAGTTGATAGGGCTGGTGACACTAGAAAGCGAACCATCTATAAAGTTTAGTATGATGGAATACAGTTTTTTTTTACTAATGACATTTAATTCTTATTTTTTTAAAGAATATTCCTGAAAATTTGACTAAATTTGTGGTTTTTATTTTATAAAAAATATTCCTTCTGCTGATGGAAGTTTTTTTCTAAAAAATATTATTTAAAGCACCTGATATTGTTCATTAAGCAAAGTTTCATTCAACATCGGGAAAGTTAATTTTTAAATAACTATATCTCAAAATGCTTTTAATCATAACAATAAAAATTATCATATAATATATTCATGATGCTGAATTGATTGTTCTAAAATATTGAGTTCCATAATGGAAAAAAATTCTAGTTAGGGGCTAGTTAATTATACGGTTAATCAACCAGTTGTTTCCTTTCGAGCTATTTCCAATGATATCATTTATGTGACAATTCTACGATAAATACAAAAGTTATTAAGGCTGCCATGTGTGTTTTAGCAGACTGTACAATATATACTGTAATTTCAAAATGTGCAGTTTTATAAGGAAAATCTATTATAAGATACTACTACACCACATCACTATGCCTAGAGCTAAGTTACATCCTTACAGTTTGGAAATGATGTGAGTGAGAAATCTGGTTGGGTTCCGTCACGCTCTATGATCATGTGAATCCGTGACATGCGGCTTAAAGCACTACAAAACCACTACAAACATCCATTGCACAAACCCGAAATCTGTGTACCAAGCGCCAGAACGATAGCCATTCAGCCATCAGGTCTCAATCTCATTGCAATAGTATTGCATCTAATACTGCTGCATCCCCATTCTTATACAGATTAGAAGTTCTGGATTTAATAAAAATTCTTGACAAAAATAGTTTCTTATCATGGAAAATTTTTTCATAAAATAATATAAAAAATCAACTTCACAATTTTTTAAATATAAACATTATTATTTATTTCGCTAAAATTGATTGAAACTTTTGTAAACTACAATTTAATAATTTTCAATTTGTATCTAATGTTAGTATATATAATTATACAATACGGAATCATGTGTTTATGTAATTTACTGTGCTCTCCTTCGATGTAGTTGTATTCCCCAAAGTAATCTACAGCAATTGAGGAAATTATACCTGTCTTCAATTTAAATAGAAAACTTTTTATTTCAAATACAAGAAATCATCCCTACCTCCAAGCGAACCACAGAATACATTGAATTTTTTTACATTAAAACGAGTAGAAGAAGAGGGAACAAAAAATAAATATCCATCATCAGCAAACTACAGTGGGGGGGAATCCTCTTAAGAAAATTATCCTCTTAAGAAAAAAAAATACATATACTAAAAGGCTGGAATAGAAAAGAAAAATATTTTAAAAGAATCAAAAATCTCCAAAACGCCCAGGGCGGGTATGGTTCAGTATGCCTTCATAAGGAGCCAATCAGCTTCGCTATCCGTTTCTTAGAAGATCTGAGCTAAAAAAATGCTGAAAATTACTTGGGTAAAGAGAAGACGAAGAAAAGCAAAAGAAAAATGAATTTCCGGATTAAAAAAATGTATCCTCTTCATACACTTTTCTTTAGAGTAAGGTTTCGTCTAGATGACGTTTATTGTTCGATTTAATTGCTATGAGGAAAAACGGGGAAAGACATATATGACTTTTTTTTATTGCTTTTTCAATCGCCGGGTTGGCTCCGCAGAGGAAACGTTGGAGGAGTTTATGAAGAAAATTTTCTTTTAGAATGGACATGTCATTTTAAGCTTGTAAACTGCTTTCGTGAAAATGGGAAATTTATGTTTTCGTTAAACAAGCGATGTATCCCGTTTTTCCTGAAACAGTTTTACTTATGGTTTTTCGAGTAATACAAAACAGTAGGTTCTTTTTCTCTTAAATTTTTCTTGTTCCGTACTTTTTTTCTTGCGAAATTCTGCAGCCTAATAAAATTGAATAGAAATATATTTGCATCGGCAATTTTTGATTACAAGAAAAGAGAAAAATCATTACTTGCAAATAAAAAATAATCGTAATTTGCTGTCCAATTCTGCTGAAGCTATTTTCGATTTTTTCGTTTTGCGTTTTTGTGCTTTAAAAAAATAATTTGTCTGAATTTTTCAATTTCTCAATAGATTTTTGAAGAAGAGATAGAGAATAAGTTTTTATCTGCTACATTAATTAAAATGATTATTGTTGTGAGTATAATTTAGAACATATACAAACAAGTTATATGTTGTATATGGAAAACAAATTGCACCGTTATTTCATCAGTAAACAGTTAAATAGCAAATTTCAGTATTTTAAATTTCTAGAATTAGTCCATATTAAAATTTTCGATAAGGCAAATTTGTGTGATAAAATTTCTCAAGAAATGAATGATGCGCGTATTGATGGTTCGTTAGTGCAAAAGTGCTCTAATAGCGCATTGAATAATATATTAATGTAATTAAAAATTAGTATAATTAACTATCAAAAGTTATATTCAATAATTAAAAATTATCTCCTTTAGAAGTACAAATAATACTACATCACACCCGGCCACATCACTGTCCTAGAGCTGAGTTGCCACAATGCAGTGGTTGCCAGAGTGAGTTGACATTACGGAGTTTGGGAATGATGCGAAGTCTGATTGAGCTTCTTGACGCTGTTGAATAATATGAGACCGGGACTTACGGCTTAAAAAGGAACACGAATCACTGCAAACATCCATGGCACTGCTGGGATACAAACCCGAAACATGTGGTGCCAATCGCCAGCACACTAGCCTCACGGCCATCAGGCCCCAATATATAAGCAGTGACGATTGCAAATAATATTGCATGGAATACTATTGCGTCCCCGTATTTATAAAGAATAGAAGAAATTCTGTGAATTAATGAAAATGTTTGCCATAAATAATTCTAGTTGCATAACATTGCTTGAAATTTTTCTAAATTACAACATAATAATTTTGAATAGGTTGCTAATGTTAGTAAATTTATTTGCACAATGCAAAATCATGTTTTTATGTAATTTACTGTGCTCTCCTTGGATGCAGTTTTATTCCCTAAAGTAATCTACAGAAATTGATGAAATGGTAACATATAATAATTTTGAATTGGTTTACAATGTTAGTATATTTAATTGCATAATACAAAATCATGTTTTTATGTAATTTACTCTGGAGGTAGTTTTATTCCCCAACGTAATCTACAGAAATTGATGAAATGATATCTGTCTTCAATTTAAATCGAAAACTTTTTTTATTTCAAATACAAGAAATCATCCTTGCCCCCAAGCGAACCACAAAATACATTGAATTTTTTTATATTTAAACGAGTAGAAGATGAAACAAAAAAATAAACATCCAACATCAGCAAACTACAGTGGGGGAACATCCGAAAATTATCCTCTCAAGAAAAATATATATATGTAGAACGGCTGGAATAGTAAAGAAAAATATTTTAAAAGAATCAAAAATCTCCGAAACGCCCAGGGGTTGGTATGGTTCAGTCTGCATTCATAAGGAGGCAATCAACTTCGCTATCCGCTTCTTAGAAGATCTAAGCTAAAAAAAAAATGCTGAAAATGATTACGTGAGTACAAGGAAGACGAAGAGAAGCAAAAGAAAAATGAATTTCCGGCATAAAAAAATGTCTCTTCTTCATACACTTTTCTTTAGAGTAAGGTTTCGTCTAGATGGCGTTTATTGTTCGATTTAATTGCTATGAGGAAAACGGGGAAAGACATATATGACTTTTTTTATTGCTTTTTCAATCGCAGGGTTGGCTCCGCAGAGGAAACGTTGAAGGAGTTTATGAAGAAAATTTTCTTTTAGAATGGACTTGACATTTTAAGCTTGTAAACTGCTTTCGTGGAAATGAGAAATTTATGTTTTCTTTAGACAAGCGATGTATCCCGTTATTCCTGAAACAGTTTTACTTATGGGTTTTCGACTAATACAAAACAGTGGGTTCCTTTCCTCTTAAATTTTTCTTTTTCTTGTGAACATCTGCAGCCTAATAAAATTGAATAGAAATATATTTGCATCAGCAATTTTCGATTACAAGAAAAGAGGAAAATCATTAGGAACCGAAAAAAAAATATATATATATATATAATAATAATTTGCTATTCAATTCTGTTAAAGTTATTTTCGAATTTTTTTATGTTTCGTGTTTTTGTGCTTTAAAAAACTGCTGTATTTTGACTGAATTTTTCAATTTCTCAATGGATTCTGAGGAAACGATTGAGAATAATTTCTTATCTGCTACATTATTTAAAAAGATTATTGTTATGAGTGTAATTTAAAATGTATGCAAACAAGTTATATGATGTATATGAACAAAATTGTTAACCGTTCTTTATTAAATAACTAATTAAATACCAAATTCTAATATTTTAAGTTTCTAGAATTAATCAATATTTTAATTGATGAAAAGGCCGTTTGATTTGTGTGATAAAATTTCTAAAGAAATGAATTATTTGCTTGTACAAAACTTATCTAATAAGGCAGTGAATAAAATATGAATGTAATTAAATATTAGAATAATTTACTACTAAAATCTTACTTTCAATAATTAAAAATTATGACTTGTAGAAGTACTACTAAAACTACACCACACCATGTCACTGTGCCTAGAGCTCTGTTGCCAATATGAAGTTTGGGAATGATGTGTAAGAGAAGTCTGATTGGGCTCCTTGACACTCAAAGATCATATGAGTCTGAGACCTACATCTTAAAGTGGAGCCGGATCACAAGAAACATCCACGGTACTGCCGGGATTCAAACCCGAAACCTGTGTAACAAAGCTCCAACATGCTAGCCACTCAGCCATCAGATGCCAGTCTGTTAGTATCGATTGCAATAATATTGCATAGAATACTATTGCAACCACGTGGTAATGAATGTTCTGGGAAATAGAGAAAATTCTTGCCAAAATATTCATTTAACACAAAAACGTTTACCGTTTCTTAATGTAAGAAATCAACTCCATAACTTATTATATACTAAAAATTTTTTTTTTTATTTCTCTAACCTTGTGTGAACTTTTTGTAAATTACAATATCATAATTTTGAATTGGTTGTTAATATCACTATATTTAGTTGCACAATACAAAATCATGTTTTTATGTAATTTATTGTGCTCTCCTTGGATTTAGTTTTTTCCCCAAAATAATTTACAGAAATTGATGAAATGATATTCTGTCTTCAATTTAAATCGAAAACTTTTTATTTCAAATACAAGAAATCATCCTTGCCCACGGGCGAACCACAAAATATATTGAAATTTTTTATATTTAAACGAGTAGAAGAGGAAGAAAAAAATAAACATCCAACATCAGCAAACTACAGTGGAGGAACATCCGAAAATTATCCTCTTAAGAAAAAAAGAATTCTATATATATTGAAAGGCTGGAATAGAAAAGAAAAATATTTTAAAAGAATCAAAAATCTCCGAACCGCCCAGGGCGGGTATGGTTCAGTATGCATTCATAAGGAGGCAATCAACTTCGCTATCCGTTTCTTAGAAGATTTAGCTGAAAAAAAATGCTGAAAATGATTACGTGGGTAAAGGGAAAACGAAGAGAAGCAAAAGAAAAATGAATTTCCGGCTTAAAAAAAAGTATCTTCATACACTTTTCTTTAGAGTAAGGTTTCGTCTAGATGGCGTTTATTGTTCGATTTAATTGGAGGAAAACGGGGAAAGACATATATGACTTTTTCTTATTGCTTTTTCAATCGCCGGGTTGGCTCCGCAGATGAAACGTTGAAGGAGTTTATGAAGAAAATTTTCTTTTAGAATGGACTTGACATTTTAAGCTTGTAAACTGCTTTCGTGGAAATGGAAAATTTATGTTTTCGTTAGACAAGCAATTTATTCCGTTTTTCCTGTAGCAGTTTTACTTATGGTTTTTCGAATAATACAAAACAGTAGGTTCGTTTTATCTTAACTTTTTCTTTTACTTGCGAAAATATGCAGCCTAACAAAATCGAGTAGAAATATATTTGCATCGGCAATTTTCGATTACAAGAAATGAGAAAATCATTACTTGCGAAAGTAAAAAAAATTATTATAATTTGCTATCCAATTCTGCTAAAGCTATTTTTGCGTTTTTGTACTTTAAAAATAAACTGCCACATTTGGGAGGAATTTTTCAATTTTTCTATAGATTTTGAAGAAGAGATTGAGAAGAAGTTTTTTTCTGCTACATTAATTAAAAATAATCATTGTTTTGATTGTAAATTAAAATATATGCAAATAAGTTATATGTTGTTTATCAATAAAATTTTGAACCGTTCTTACATCAATAAGTAATTAAATAGAAAATTTCAATATTTTAAGTTTCTGAAATTCATCAGTATTAGAATTGACGATAAGACCGTTTGATTTGTTTGAAAAAATATCAAAATAAATGAACGATTGGCGTATTGATGGCTTTACACGTGTAAAATTGGTCTAATAAGACATTGAATAAAATATGAATGTATTTATAAATTAGTATAATTTATTACCAAAAATCTTATTTTGAATAATTAAAAATTATGTCTTGTAGAAGTACTAATACACCACACCACTGTACCTAGAGCTGAGTTGACACTATGCACTTTGGGAATAACGCCGATGAGAAGTGTGACTCGGCTCCTTGACACTGTACGATCATATGAGACCAGGACCTACAGCGTAAAGAGGACTTCAAACCAATACAAGCATTCGTGGTACCGCTGGGTATAAACCCAAAACCTGTGGCATCGATCGCCAGAACACTAGCCACTCGGCCGTCAGAACACAAATTCTAAGCATAGATTACAATATTATTGCCTGGAATACTATTGCAACCATGTACTTATAAAGAATAGAAGACGTTCTGTGATTTAATGAAAATGCTTGCCGAAAATATTCTCTTATCATACAAAAATTTACCATTTTTTAATGTCGAATATCAACTGCATAATTCATTAAATACTAACATTATTGTTTATATCTCTGACATTGTATATTTTTATTTTGTTGTATATAAATTTTGAATTGGTTTATAATGTTAGAATATTTAATTGCATAATACAAAATTATATTTTTATGTAATTTACTCTGGATGTAGTTTTATTCCCCAACGTAATCTACAGAAATTGATGAACTGATATCTGTCTTCAATTTAAATCGAAAACTTTTTATTTCAAATACAGGAAATCATCCCTGCCCCCAAGCGAACCACAAAATAAAAAATAATTTATATTTAAACGAGTAGAAGAGGAAGAAAAAAAATTGAACATCCAACATCAGGAAACTACAGTGGAGGAACATCCGAAAATTATCATCTTAAGAAAAAAACATATATATTGAAAGGCTGGAATAGAAAAGAAAAATATTTTAAAAGAACCAAAAATCTCCGAAACGCCCAGGGCGGGTATGGTTCAGTATGCATTCATAAGGAGGCAATCATCTTCGCTATCCGTTTCTTAGAAGATCTAAGCTAGAAAAAAAAATGCTGAAGATGATTACGTGGGTAAAGGGAAGACGAAGAGAAGCAAAAGAAAAATGAATTTCCGGCTTAAAAAAATGTATCCTCTTCATACACTCTTCTTTAGAGTAAGGTTTCGTCTAGATGGCGTTTATTGTTCAATTTAATTGCTATGTAGGAAAAACGGGGAAAGACATATATGACTTTTTATTATTGCTTTTTCAATCGACGGGTTGACTCTGCAGAGGTAACATTGAAGGAGTTTATGAAAAAAAAATTTCTTTTAAAATGAACTTGACATTTTAAGCTTGTAAACTGCTTTCGTGGAAATGGGAAATTTATGTTTTCGTTAGACAAGCGATGTATCCCTTTTTACCCGAAGCAGTTTTACTTATGGTTTTTCGAGTAATACAAAACAGTGGGTTCCTTTTCTGTTAAATTTTTCTTTTTCTTGCTATAATCTGCAGCCTAATAAAATTGAATAGAAATATATTTGCATCGGCAATTTTCGATTACAAGAAAAGAGGAAAATCATTACCTTCGAAAAAAAAAAATCCTAATAATTTGCTATCTAATTCTGGTAAAAAGTTTCAAAATTTTTATTGTGTTTTTGTGCTTTAAGAAAACTGCCTTTTTTTACTTGATTTTTTCAATGTCTCAATAGATTTTGAAAGGGCATTTGAGAAGTTTCTTTCCCCTGTTATATTTATTTAAAATAATTATTGTTTTAAGTGTAAATTAAAATATATGTTGTATATGAAAATGAAAATAGAACTGTTCTTTCATCAATAAATAATTAAATATAAAATTTCAATATTTTAAGTTTCTAGAATTAATCAATATTTAAATTGACGAAAATGCCGTTTGATTTGTGTGAAAAAATTTATAAAGTAATTAATGATTATATTTAACTATCAAAATCTTATTTTCAATTATTAAAATTTAGGTATTGTAGATGTACTACTACAAATACACATCACCTTTCCAATAACTGAGTTGCCACTATGCATATTTGGAATGACGGGGATGAGAAGTTTGAGTGGCTCCTTAACGCTCTACTATCGTATGAGACCTACGGCGTAAAGTGGATCCCGAATAACTACAAAAATCCATGACACCGCTGCTAATTGAACCCAAAACCTGTAGCATTGAACGCCAGAGAGTTAGCCACTCAGCCATCCTGCCCTAACGACTTCACCTAGATTGCCACCGTATTGCACAGAATACTACAGCCTCGGCCTGTTTATAGAGGTTAGAAGAAGTTCTGTGTTTTAATGAAAATGTTTCCAAAAAATATTCTCTTATCATAGAAACTTTTACCGTTTCTTAATGTAGAAAATCAACTTCATAATCTACTAAATGCTAAAATTAGCATTTATTTCATTAATATTGCATGCAATTTTTGTAAATTACAATAATATAATTTTGAATAGGTTGCTAATGTTAGTATAATTAATTGCACAATACAAGACCATGTTTTTATGTAATTTACTGTGCTCTCCTCGGATGTAGTTTTATTCCCTAAAGTAATCTACAGAAATTGATGAAATGATATCTGTCTTCAATTTAAATGGAAAACTTTTTTATTTCAATTACAAGAAATCAATCTTGTCCTCAAGCGAACCACAAAATACATTGGAATATTTTATATTTAAGCGAGTAGAAGAAGAAACAAAAAAATAAACATCCAACATCAGCAAACTACAGTGGGGGAACATCCGAAAATTATCCTCTTAAGAAAAAAAAACTATATATATATAGAAAGGCTGGAATAGAAAAGAAAAATATTTTAAAAGAATCAAAAATCTCCGAAACGCCCAGGGCGGTATGGTTCAGTATCATTCATAAGGAGGCAATCAACTTCGCTATCCGTTTCTTAGAAGATCTAAGCTTAAAAAAAATGCTGTAAATGATTACGTGGGTAAAGGGAAGACGAAGAGTAACAAAAGAAAAATGAATTTCTGACTTAAAAAAATGTCTCTTCTTCATACACTTTTCTTTAGAGTAAGATTTCGTCTAGATGGCGTTTATTGTTCGATTTAATTGCTATGAGGAAACGGGGAAGGACATATCTGACTTTTTCTTATTGCTTTTTCAATCGCCGGGTTGGCTCCGCTGAGGAAACGTTGGAGGAGTTTATGAAGAAAATTTTCTTTTAGAATGGATTTGACATTTTAAGCTTGTAAGCTGCTTTCGTGAAAATGGGAAATTTATGTTTTCGTTAGACAAGCGTGGTATCCCGTTTTTCCCGAAGCAGTTTTACTTATGGCTTTTCGAGTAATGCAAAACAGTGGGTTCCTTCTCTCTTAAAGTTTTTTCTTGTTCCGTTCTTTTTTCTTGCGAAAATCTGCAGCCTAATAAAATTGAATAAAATATATTTGCATCAGCAATTTTCGATTTCAAGAAAAGAGAAAATTATTACTTGAGAAAAAGAAAACAAATAATAATTTGCTATCCAATTCTGCTAAAATTATTTTCGATTTTTTTTTATTTCTGAGTTTTTATGCTTTAAAAAAAATGTTATATTTTGACTGAATTTTTCAATTTCTCAATGGATTTTGAGGAATGGTTTGAGAATAAATTTTTTTTCTGCTACATCAATTAAAAATAATTATTTTCCTGAGTGTTAATTAAAATACATACAACGAGATATAAGTTGCATAACAGAAAAAAAATAACCGTTCTTTAGTCAATAAATAATTAAATATGAAATTTCAATATTTAATGTTTCTGGAATTAGTCGATATTATAATTTTCGAAAAGCCAGACTTGTATGATGGAATTTCTCAAGAAACGAATAATTGACGAATTGATGGCATAGCTAGTGCAAAATTGATCATATAAAGCAGAGAATAAAATATGAATGTAATTAAAAATTTTATAATTAACTACCAACAGCTTATTTTCAATAATTAAAAATTATGTCTTGTCGAAAAGTTCTACTACTACTATGCCACACCACACCAGATTGCATAGAGCTGAGTTGCCTTTATGCAGTTTGGGAATGATGTGGGAGAGAAGTCTGACTATGCTCCTTGACGCTCTGCGATCATATGAGAACACGACTTACATCTTAAAGTGGATCCCAAATCATCACCAACATATATGGCACCGCCGATTTTTAAACCAAACCTGTGGTACCAAGGGCCAGAACACTAACGTCTCTTAACATAGTTTGCAATAGTATTGCATTGAATACTACTGTATCCACCTGCATGTTATTACGATTAGATGTTGTATGATTTAATGACAATGCTTTCCAAAATTATTAGGAGAATACTTTTGACAAGCATTATCATATCATTATCATGCGTTATCATAGAAAAATTCACCTTTTCTGCATGTAAAAAATCAATTCCATAACTTATTAAATACTTACAGTTTTATTTATTTCTATAGTATTGTTTGAATTTTTTTTAAATTACAATATACTAATTTTTAATTGGTTGCTAAAATTAGTATAATTAAATGCACAATACAAAATCATGTTTTATGTAATTTACTGTGCTCTCCTTGAATGTAGTTTTATTCCCCAAAGTAATCTACAGAAATTGATGAAATGATATCTGTCTTCAATTTAAATGGAAAACATTTTATTGCAAATACAAGATATCATTCTTGCCCCCAAGCGAACTACAAAATACATTAAAATTTTTTATACTTAAACGAGTAGAAGAGGAAACAAAAAAAAACCATCCAACATCAGCAAACTACAGTGGGGGAACATCCGAAAATTATCCTCTTAAGAAAAAAAAATATATACATATTGAAAGGCCTTATAAAAAAGAAAAATATTTTAAAAGAATCAAAAATCTCCAAAATGCCCAGGGCGGGTATGGTTCAGTTTGCATTCATAAGGAGGCAATCAACGTCGCTATCCGTTTCTTAGAAGATCTAAGCTTAAAAAAAATGCTGAAAATGATTACGTGGGTAAAGGGAAGACGAAGAGAAGCAAAAGAAAAATGAATTTTCGGCTTAAAAAAATGTCTCTTCTTCATACGCGTTTCTGTAGAGTAAGGTTTCGTCTAGATGGCGTTTATTGTTCGATTTAATTGCTATGTGGAAAACGGGGAATGACATATATGCCTTTTTCTTATTGCTTTTTCAATCGCCGGGTTGGCTCCGCAGAGGAAACGTTGAAGGAGTTTATGAAGAAAATTTCTTTTAGAATGGACTTGACATTTTAATCTTGTAAACTGCTTTCGTGGAAATGGGAAATTTATGTTATCGTTCGACAAACGATGTATCCCGTTTTTCCTGAAGCAGTTTTACTTATGGTTTTTCGAGTAATACAAAACAGTAGGTTCCTTTTCTCTTAAATTTTTCTTTTGCTTGCGAAATTCTGCAACCTCATAAAATTGAATAGATATATACTTGCATCTGCAATTTTCAATTACAAGAAAAGAGGAAAATCATTACTTGAGAACGAAAAAAAAATAATTTGCTATCCAATTCAGCTAAATCTATTTTCAATGTTTTAATTTTTGTGCTTTAAAAAAATTGCCGCATTTTGAATGAATTTTTCAATTTCGCAATAGATTTTGATGAAGGGTTTGAAAAGATGAAGGGTTGATGAAGGGTTAAAATAGAATAAATAAAAATAATTATTGTGGTGAGTGTAAATTAAAATATCTGCAAACAAGTTATATGCATATCAACAAAAATTTAAATTGTTCTTTCATCAATAAATGATAAAATAACAAATTTCAATATGTTACTTAATTATTTATTGATGAATTATTTAATTAATTATTTACTCTCTAGAATTAGACGATACTAGAATTTTGGAAATGCCTTTTAGATTTGTGTGATTCTAAATTCTCAAGAAATGAATGATTGGCGAATTTATGGTGTTACATGTGAAATAATGAGCGTTAATCCAATAAGGCATTGAATAAAATTTGAATGTATTTAAAAAAACGGCATGGTTGCTATAAAATGCTTATTTTCTATAATTAAAAATTATGTCTTGTAAAAATATACTACTACTATTACTACAGTGCACATTTTATATAAAGGCATATTACTGTGCATATTGCTAAGTTGCCTCATTATAGTAGGGAATGATGTGGATGAGAAGTCTGAGTGCATTCTGTGAGGTTCTATAGTCATATAAGAAGACTGGGACCTATGGCTTTAAGTGGATTCTGAACCACTACAAACTTCCATGGTAACGCGGAAATTCTAACCCGAAACCAGTGGCACTGAGCGCCAGAACGCTAGATACCGGGTCAATCAGGACCCAATCTCATAAAATGGATTGCAATAACATTTCAACTAATACTACTGTATCCACCTGCATATAACGATAAGATGAAGTACTGTGATGTAATGGAAATTCTTGCCAAAATATATTGTCATATCATAGAAAAATTTACCATTTATTAACGTAGAAAATCAACTTCATAACTTATTAAATACTAACATTATTATTTATTTTTCTAATATTGCATAAAATTTTTGTGAAATACAATATAATAATTTTGAATAGGATGCTAATGTTAGTATAGTTAATTGCATAATACAAACTCATGTTGTTATGTAGGTTACTCTGATGTCCTTGGATGTAGTTTTATTCCCCAAAGTAATCTACAGAGATTGCTGAAATGATATCTGTCTTCCATTTAAATCGAAAACTTTTCTATTTCAAATACAAGAAATCATTCTTGACCACACGTAAACCCCAAAATACATTGAATTTTTTTATATTTAAACGAATACAAGAAGAAACAAAAAAAAAAATACATTGAACATCAGCGAACTACAGTGGGTGAACATCCGAAAATTATCCTCTAAGAAAAAAATGTATATATATATTGAAAGGCTGAAATAGAAAAGAAAAATATTTTAGGAGAATCAAAAATCTCCGAAACGCCCAGGGCGGGTATGGTTCAGTTTGCATTCATAAGGAGGCAATCAACGTCGCTACCCGTTTCTTAGAAGATCTAAGCAAGAAAAAAAAATGCTGAAAATGATTACGTGGGTAAAGGGAAGACGAAGAGAAGCAAAAGAAAACTGAATTTCCGGCTTAAAAAAATGTCTCTTCATCATACACTTTTCTTTAGAGTAAGGTTTCTTCTAGATGGCATTTATTGTTCGATTTAATTGCTATGAGGAAAACGGGGAAATATATGAATTTTTATTGCTTTTTCAATCGCCGGTTTGGCTCCGCAGAGGAAATTTTGAAGGAGTTTATGAAGAAAATTTTCTTTTAGAATGGAATTGACATTTTAAGCTTGTAAACTGCTTTCATGGAAATGAGAAATTTATGTTTTCGTTAGACAAGCGATGTATCCCGTTTTTCCTGAATCAGTTTTACTTATGGTTTTTCGAGTAATACAAAACAGTGTGTTCTTTTTCTCTTAAATTTTTTTTCTTGTGAACATCTGAAGCCTAATAAAATTGAGTAGAAATATATTTGCATCAGAAATTTTCGATTACATGAAAAGAGGAAAATCATTAGGAGCCGAAAAAAAATATACATATATATATATATAATAATTCGCTATTCAATTCTGTTAAAGATATTTTCGATTTTTTTTATTTTTCGTGCTTTTGTGCTTTAAAAAACTGCTGTATTTTGACTGAAATTTTTCAATTTCTCTATTGATTCTGAGGAAACGACTGGGAATAATTTTTTTTCTCCTACATTAATTAAAAAGATTATTGTTATGAATTTAATTTAAAATGTATGCAAACAAGTTATATGATGTGTATGAACAAAATTGTTAACCGTTCTTTAATCAATAACTAATTTCATACCAAATTCTATTATTTTAAGTTTCTAGAATTAATCAATATTTTAATTGACGAAAAGGACATTTGATTTTTGAGATAAAATTTCTAAAGAAATGAATTATTGGCGTATTGATGGCTTTGCTAGTACAAAATTGATCTAATAAGGCAATGAATAAAATATGAATGTAAGTAAATATTATAATAATTTACTACTAAAATCTTAATTTCAATAATTAAAAATTATGACTTGTAGAAGTACTACTAAAACTACACCACACCCTGTCACTGTGCCTAGAGCTCAGTTGCCAATATGTAGTTTGAGAATGATGTGTAAGAGAAGTCTGATTGGGCTCCTTGACACTCAACGGTCATATAAGTCTGAGACTTACATCTTAAAGTGGAGCCGGATAACAAGAAACATCCACGGCACTGCCGGGATTCATATCCGAAACCTGTGTAACGAAGCGCCAACATGCTCGCCACTCAGCCATCAGATGCCAGTCTGTTAGTATAGATTGCAATAATATTGCATAGAATACTATTGCATCCACGTGGTAATGGATGTTCTGAGAAATAGAGAAAATTCTTGCCAAAAATATTCCTTTAACACAAAAAAGTTTAATATTTCTTAATGTAAAAAATCAACTCCATAACTTATTATATACTAAAATTATTTTTTTTATTTCTCTAACCTTGTTTGAACTTTTTGTAAATTACAATATCATAATTTTTAACTGGTTGTAAATATCAGCATATTTAGTTGTACAATACAAAAATATGTTTTTATGTAATTTATTGTGCTCTCCTTGGATTTAGTTTTATTCCACAAAACAATTTACAGAAATTAATGAAATGATATCCGTCTTCAATTTAAATCGAAAACTTTTTATTTCAAAATACAAGAAATCATCCTTGCCCCGGAGCGAACCACAAAATACATTGAAATTTTTTTGTGTTTAAACGAGTACAAGAGGGAACAAACAATAAACATCCAATATCAGCAAACATCCAACATCATACAGTGGGGGGAACATCGGAAAACTATCATCTTGAGAAATATATATATATATATATATATATTGAAAGGCGGGAATAGAAAAGAAAAATATTTTAAAAGAATCAAAAATCTCCGAAACGCCCAGAGCGGGTATGGTTCAGTATGCATTCATAAGGAGGCAATCAACTTCGCTATCCGTTTCTTAGAAGATATAGGCTAGAAAAAAAAATGCTGAATATGATTACGTGGTTAAAGGGAAGACGAAGATAAGCAAAAGAAAAATGAATTTCCGGCTTAAAAAACTGTCTCTTCTTCATACGCGTTTCTGTAGAGTAAGGTTTCGTCTGGATGGCGTTTATTGTTCGATTTAATTGCTATGAGGAAAACGGGGAAAGACATATATGCCTTTTTCTTATTGCTTTTTCAATCGCCGGGTTGACTCCGCAGAGGAAACGTTGAAGGAGTTTATGAAGAAAATTTCTTTTAGAATGGACTTGATATTTTAATCTTGTAAACTGATTTCGTGAAAATGGAAATTTATGTTTTCGTTAGACATAGCAATGTATGCAGTTTTTCCTGAAGCAGTTTTACTTATGGTTTTTCGAGTAATATAGAACAGTAGGTTCCTTTTATCTTAACTTTTTTCTTTTTCTTGTGAAATTCTACAGCTTTATAAAATTGAATAAAAATATATTTGCATCGACAATTTTCGATTACAAAAAAAAGGAAAATCATTACTACCGGAAGAAAAAATAATAATAATTTGCTATCCAGTTCTGCTAAAGCTATTTTCAATTTTTTATTTTGCGTTTTTGTGCTTTAAACAAAAAGTACCATATTGTGACTAAATTTTCAATTTCCAATAGATTTTTGAAGAAGGGATTGGAAATATTTTTTGTTCTTCTCCATTAATTAAAATGATTATTGTTGTGAGTGTAATTTAAAATAAATGCAAACACGTTATATGTTTTATATGAAAAAATGGAACAGTTCTTTCATCAATAAATAATTAAAAAGAAAACTTAAATATATTTTAAGTTTCTAGAAATAATCAATATTAAAATTCATGAAAAGGCCATATGATTTGTGTGATAAAATTTCTAAAGAAATAAATGATTGGCTTATTGATGGTTTGGCACGTACAATAGCGAACTTTGAGCCAATAAGCATTGAATAAAAGTGGAATGTATTGAAAAAATAGCTTAATTGCTAAAAAATACTTATTTTAAATAATTAACAATTATGTCTTGAAGGAGTACTATTACTACACCACACCACATCACTATAGCTGAATTGTCCTTTTACATTTTGGGAATTATGTGGGCGAGAAATCTAATTCTGCTCTGTGATGCTCTACAGACACATGATATAGGGACCTGCGGCTTAAAGACGATTCCGAATCACAATAAACATCAATCACACCTTTGCGCATCGAACCCAAAACATGACGCATCGAACCCAAAACATGACCCATCGAACGCCAGAGCGCTAGCCACACGGCCATCACTCTCCAATGACTTCACCAAATTGGAATAGTATTGCACCGAATATTATTGCATCCCCCTGTTTATAAAGATTAGAAGAATTTCTGAGATTTAATGAAAATGTTTGCCAAAAATTTTCTGTTATCATTTACCATTTCTTAATGTAGAAAATCAAATGTATAACTTTTTAATTACTAAAATTATTATTTATTTCACAAACTTTGTATGAAATTTTAGTAAATTACAATATAATAATTTTGAATCCGGGTGCTAATGTTAGTATAGTTAATTGCATAATGCAAACTCATGTTTTTATGTAATTTACTCTGATGTCCTTGGATGTAATTATATTCCCTAAAGTAATGTACAGAAATTGATAAAATGATATCTGTCTTCAATTTAAATCGAAAACTTTTTATTACAAAATACAAGAAATCATCATTGCCCCCAAGCGAACCACAAAATACATTGAATTTTTTTTATATTTAAACGAGTAGAAGAGGAAGAAAAAAAAATAAACATCCAACATCAGCAAACTACAGTGGGGGAACATCCGAAAATTATCCTCTTATGAAAAAAAAAACATATATATTGAAAGGCTGGAATGGAAAAGAAAAATATTTTTAAAAAATCAAAAATCTCCGAAACGCCCAGGGCGGGTATGGTTGAGTATGCATTCACAAGGAGGCAATCAACTTTGCCATCCGTTTCTTAGAAGATCTAAGCTGAAAAAAAAATGCTGAAAATGATTCCGTGGGTAAAGGGAAAACGAAGAGAAGCAAAAGAAAAATGAATTTCCGGCTTAAAAAAATGTCTCTTCTTCATACATTTTTCTTTAGAGTAAAGTTTCGTCTAGATGGCGTTTATTGTTCGATTTAATTGCTATGTAGGAAAAACGGGGAAAGACATATATGACTTTTTCTTATTGCTTTTTTAATCGCCGGGTTGGCTCCGCAGAGAAAAAGTTGAAGGAGATTATGAAGAAAATTTTCTTTTAGAATGGACTTGACATTTTAAGCTTGTAAACTGCTTTCGTGGAAATGGGAAATTTATGTTTTCGATAGACAAGCGATGTATCCTGTTTTTCCTGAAGCAGTTTTACTTATGGTTTTTCGAGTAATACAAAACAGGGTGTTCTTTTTCTCTTAAATTTTTCTTTTTCCGTTCATTTTCTTGCGAAAATTTGCAGGCTAATAAAATTGAATAGAAATATATTTGCATCGACCGTTTTCGATTACAAGAAAGGAGGAAAACCATTACTTGCGGAAAAAAAAAATAATTTGCTATCCAATTCTGCTAAAGCTATTTATTTTTTTGTGTTTTTGTGCTTTAAAAAAAACTGCCATATTTTAAAATAATTTTTCAATATCTCAATAGATTTTGAAGAAGTTTATTTTCCACTACTTTAATGAAAAATAATTATTCTTGTGAGTGCAAATTAAAATACATGCAAATAAATTACATGTTGTATATCAACAAATATTCACGCTTTTCATCAATAAATAATTAAATAATTTCAATATGTTTAGTTTCTAGGATTAGTCGATATTAGATATGTCTAAAAGGCCAATGGGATGAAATTTCTCATTTTGATGATTGATTTTGATATTGATGATTTTACTATACTACTGTACTTTGATCCATTGAGACATTGAATAAAATATGAAAGTAATTAAAAAATAGTTTAATGAACTATAAAGCAGTTTATATTCTAAACTATAAAGCATATTTAATAATAAGTTGTTTACAGTCTAATCTATAAAGCGTAATTACTTACAAGCAGTTTATATTTTTAACTACAAAGCAGTTTAATTTTAGTAATTAAAAACTATATCTTGTAGAAGTAAAATGAATCACAGCAATAATCATGTAAAATGTAAAGCTTTAAATTATATTAATAAAATACTATATTGACCGTATAAATATCTTGGCCTATCAGAAAATTTATGTACTACAACGAAATTAAATGTTCATTATAATCAAATGTTATTGTTCCTCAGTTGTATTAATAGTAAACACATGTAAATTCATACATACTATAATTATTTAAAATCTGTAGTTACTAATACGTAGAAAATTCAAGGTACCAGTTTCATCTTTTGTGTCTCAGAATGCACGAAATTTACTCTACGAAAATGTGCATATTTGGAAATCATTACTTATAAGTGATGCGTGGTAAACGTTTGATTGTTGACACGGTTCACATTGTAAGGATTCTCAGGAGACCACATCAAAGGAAATGACAATAGCTGTCCCTGCTGTAATAGGTAATTAAACTCGACGGATTCTATGACACAATAGATCGACAAAATCCGACAATAGTAATAGCAAAATCTAATTTATTTTCAGTGATAAAAATTATGTATTCTAGAAGAAAAATAATTCACTGCACTAATCATTCAAAATTTAAAGCTTTAAATTATCTTTAATTAAATCATATCTTACTTGTATACATATTTTGGCCGAGCAATATATACGAAAATTTATGTATTACAATTAAATTAATTATTCCTTATAATCAAATGTTATTGTTCCTCAGTTATATTAATAATAAAGGTCAATTATTATCAACTATATATACATACAATCTTTAATGATATGTAGAAAATGTAAGGTATGAGCATTATCCATTGTGCCAAAGATTGCTCGAACCTTACCCTACGAAAATATGCATATTTGGAAACTATTCATTATAAACGTGGTAAATGTATGGTTAAAATTATTAAAATTCATTATTAACTTGATTATTAAACTTTGTAAACGTATGAATGTTGACAAAGGAAATGGCAGTAGCTGTCCGTGCTATAATAGGTAATTAAACTCAACGGATTCTATAACACAATTAAAAATATGTCTTATAGAAGTAAAATGAATCACATCAATAATCAAAATAATATCACATCAATAATAATTTTAAATTATTTTTGATAGACCTGAATGGCCGAGTGGCTAGCGTTCTGGCATCGGTACCACAGGTTTCGAGTTCGAGTCACGGCGGTGCCATAGATGTTTGTAGTGTTGCGGAATCCACTTTAAACCGTAGGTACCGGTCTAATAGGATCGTAGAGCGTTTGCGGGGGAATTGTTACTCGCGTCCGTGGATTATCTTCAAATTACACGCACGGGTTAATGCAAAGCGAGTAACGTCTGTGCAGAGCTTGCCTTAAGGCATCCAAGACCAAGCTGTCTAAGTGTTTGCCAGCTGCATTAGAAAGAAAAAAAATATTTTTAATTAAATCCTATATTACCCGTATAAATGTTTTGGCCTATCAGAAAATGTATGTACTACAAAGAAATTAGTGTTCATTATAATCAAATGTTATTGTTCCTCAGTAAATTTAATAGTAAACAAATGCCAATTATAACTAACTATATTTATATAAATTTTTTTAGTATATAACATGTAGAATATTCAAGGTATCAGCTACATCCTTCGTGTCTGAGATTACACAAACCGTACCCTACTAAATTGTACATATTTGAAAACTATTCCTTATAAGAGACCCAATCGATGCGTGGTAAACGTATGATTGTTGACATGGTTAGCAATGCAAGGATTCTCAGGAGACCACATCAAAGAAAATGACAGTAGCTGTCCCTGCTGTAATAGGTAATTAAACTCGGCGGATTCTATGACACAATAGATCGGCAAAATCCGATAATATCGGCCGCATACAGGTAAAATCATTTTGTGGCTTTAAATATACTTGAATGTCAATATCAAAGCAGATTTCTTTTGAATTCGACTCATTGTGTTTTCAAAATTAAGGAAACTTATTCCATATTAGGAATGCTTCATTCTTGCAAAGTTAATATCTTCTTAAAAGGAGTAACTTGAATAGTTTTGCTGACGTGAATGATAAGGTTGTATGGTAACATAAAACACAATAAAATCAATACTTCATATTAAAATTATGCATTTTGGATTTATTGTGAGTTATTAAATGTATTTATCTTATCAATTAAACTTATCGATTATTGACTTATAACTATAAATGTTTTTTAGATTAAAGATATTTCACTAGATTTATATTACACTACGATGTATGAACAGCCGCGTGTGTGGCATTTTGGTGCAACAGGTTTGTGGTTCGGGTTCCGGGGGTGCCATTGATTCTTGCAGTGATTCGGAATCCACTTTAAGCCGTAAGCCCCGGTCTCATATGACTATAGAGATTCATGGAGCCAAGTCAGACTTCTACCTACAGGTGCTCCATCAGAACAGAAACTGCTCCCTTTCTCTTCAACCATGAGTCGAAACTGGTTCATGGACTTTTTCTAGATGTCTACCAAGTGGCTTAAGAAACGACAATAACAACATATTTTAACCTATTAGAAATTACTACAAAACTAAATGTTCAGTATAACGTACTACAATAAGTTCTACAATGAAATTAAATGTTCATTATAATCAAATGTTATTGTTCTTCAGTTATTTTAATAGTAAACAATGCCAATTCATACAAACTATATTTATATAAAATCTATTGTTAATAATATGTAGAAAATTCAAGATATCATCTTTATCCATTGTATAAACCTTACCCTATGAAATTGGGATTTGAAAACTATTCCTTATAAGCGATCTAATCGATGCGTGGTAAACGTATGATTGTTGACATGGTTAACAATGCAAGGATTCTCAGGAGACCACATCAAAGGAAATGACAGTAGCTGTCCCTGCTGTAATAGGTAATTAAAGTAGACGGATTCTATGACACAATAGATCGGCAAAATCCGATAATATCGGCCGCATACAAGTAAAATCATTTTGTGGCTTTAAATATACTTGAATGTCAGTATCAAAGCAGATTTCTTTTGAATTCGACTCATTGTGTTTTCAAAATTAAGGAAACTTATTCCATATTATGAATGCTTCATTCTTGCAAAGTTAATATCTTGTTAAAAGGAGAGACTTGAATAGTTTTGCTTACGTGAATGATGACAGTATAACGTTCAATAAAAGCTTCAATTCCTATTAAAATAATAACATGCATTTGGGATTTATCGCGAGTTATTAAATTTATTTAACTATAAATTAAACTTAATGTTTATTGACTTTAAATATCTAAAAAACGTTTAAAGTTGTAAACGTTTTTTAGATTAAACATAATTTACTAGATTATATTACACTTTTTTGGTCTCAATAGGAGAAGTTCCTAATAAATTCATTTTAATTATTGTTTTTTAATTGTTAATGGTATGTAAGGTTCAAAATTAATTAAATATGTGCCGATTTATTAAATGTATTGTTATAAATAATACTTGCCCTCTCCTTAATAACTTTTTCAATTATCTAATTATATCAGACTAATGGAGTTACGATTATTGAAAACTGATTTTTTTTAGTATACAAAATATTTCATTTAAATAAAAAATTTTCTCAGCAACATATATACAAAATAGACATTTTTTTCAATTTGGTTATAAAATTTGAAGGGAAAGAGATTATCCTTTAGCGTTTTTAATAAATGTATTCTTTCAGTGTAGAACTTTAAAACGTGTGGTCTATATTCATTAATATAATGAATATAAGGTATAAATCGCAATCACATTTCACAGAATTAAGTTGTTTTTTTTAAATAAATTTACATTTGTTATAATATTAATATTAATCATAAGATATATTAAGTTACATATTAAAGATATTACGTTACGTATTAAAACATATTACTTTACAAACGTTTATTATTGTAAATATAGTATATGAAAACAAACCTTTTTTATTTTTATTTTACCAATTTTATTTTGTTGTCTTGTGTCAGTAAAAATTTTTTTAATGAAACATAACATTATCAAGATTATTTTATGGGAAAAATGTTTTCTCTGAAAATTAAATATGTCTTTTAAAGTACGGAATTAACGATGAGTATTAAGCAATTAACCACAATATAAAGTCTTTACAGAAATCAATAATAAAATAACACTTCCATTATAGCTCAAGTTGAAATTTCCTAATTAATTTTTTGGAATTATTACCATAAAAACAATAGTTGTAAAAATAGTGCAAGAACGTATATTTACTTTAATCAACAATTAACTTTATTTAATATTAATAAATTTATTTAACAAAAATAATTGAAAAAAATTAATAAGATGGTGGTATTAATAAAGTGATTATTAAAATTCTTTTTTGGATACGTAATTAGCTTTAAACTCTTTTCAGAAGAATTTTAATTGCAGGTTAATTTGTTTTTAATCTTACTATAAATTCTTGTTGAATTAAAAAAAAAAAATGTTTGGTTTAAAAGTATTTTTTTTTCTCATAACTGCACGCGACATTGTTGTTTGGTTCATATGGAACATTTATAGTATATTGTCCATGTATATTCATTTTACACTTGATTAATATTTATTCAGGGAAAATACAAAACTACAAAAATGTGATAAAAAAGCCTTTTAGTCACATCTTAAAAAATGATTAAAATTTACACAAAAAATATTATCCAATTTCTGTTAATAATGAAAAATCATTAATAATATTATACAAGTAAATAAATTTTGTATACTAAAACATTAGTTGTCTGTGCAACACATTATCTTTGTAACTTTGTGGTATCTTTAAATTTACAGATTTTTATGATAATTTTTTTCTGCGCACTATAATATATATATATATATATATACCTATAAAATAAACACACAAACACACCATGATAAAATATTACTACACGTCTCCTGGTTAGTCGCAATAAAAATTATCAAAAATTAAAAAAAATATGTGAAACTTTAGAAAAAATTTATTTATAATCCAATGGGCATAATATATGAATCGACAAAATCGGATATTATGAAATTATTTACACTCATGTCCATAAATTAAGGATAATGAAGTTCAGGCAAAGAAAGAGACAGAAGCAAAACAAATTTGACTTATTTGTATAGTCTTTTTATTAAACAAAAGGTAAAGAACAAAAAAGATGCTATATGTTTGACATAATTAATAAAAATTGCGATTTTTACTCCCTATAGCAAATTTCAAAAAAGAACCTATTTACAAAAAACAGTCTAATATGGTTAGTATGATGGTTAATAGGGAGTATGTCTCCCGGACGATGCAATACAGGCCTTACAACGCCTAGGCATGCTGAGTATCAAATTACCAATCTGATGTTGGGGAATATTACACCACTCATCAAGCAAAGCCCTCCGAAGTTCCGGTTGACAGGTGGGAGGGGGTTGACGGGCTGCAATTCGTCAGCCAAGCATATCTCACACATGCTCTATTGGATTCAAGTCCGGTGAGTATGCTGGCCAATCCATACGCATGATATCCTCCAATTGAAGGCATTCGTCTACAATGTTTGCATGGTGAGAACGGGCGTTGTCCTCCATAAACAGAAATTCAACACCCATGGCGCCCCGAAACAAACGTACATGTTATTCCAGAATGACATCCCGATAGATGTGGCCTGTCATCGTTACACTCTGAACATGCAGGTCAGTTCTGGAACCAAGAATAATTCCTCCCCAAACGAGCCATCCTGTACCACCATAAAGGTGTCGTTCAATGGTGTTCTCTTGGTGGTAACGGGTACCTGGCGCTCTCGATATGAAAGTCCGGCGGGAATCAGACTGCAAACTAAACCTGGAATCGTCTGAAAACATCACACCAGACCACTGCTGCGGTGTCCACAATGCATGCTCACTACTCCAGGTTAATCGCAGGCGACAGTGAGTTGCGGTAAGTGGAACACATCTGACAGGCCTACGAGCATATAGACAAATGTGCCCTAAGCGTCTGTACACGGTCTGCCTTAAAACTGTCGTACCGGTAGCTGAAGAGAGCTGACGAGACAGGTCTGATGCTGTGCTCCGTCTGTTTCTTTTGACAGTAACTGCTAATTACCGGTCCTCATTCGGCGTTGTAACTCTGGGGCGACCTGTGCTGTAACATCTACTCACATTACCATCATCTTGGAATCGTTGCCAAAGCCTGGAGATGACACTCTGGTCGATTCCAAGTTCCTCGGATACTTCCAGCTGGGTACGTCCACATTCCACTCGTCCGATAATTCTACCACGTTATAAAGTCATCCAAATGCTTCCTTTGTGCCATAACTATGCGGTTATTGCACTGAAAGGCTTTTAAAGCGCTTGTGAATGATTTTACTTCTTTGCCACCATTCCTTATATACCCCTCTTACACTCTCGTCATTGTGACGTACTATCCGCGCCATCTGGTGGTTTCCTGTAATTTGCATATTCTTCTTCAAGATGTGTGTGATAATTCTACAACTGAAATTTTTACTTTAGAGTTCAATTTCTGTGTGATTCTGAATTATCCTTAATTTATGGACATGAGTGTATATCAGAAGTTAAACAACAAACACAAAGATATGATGACAAAATAAAATGTCAGTATATAGGCCAAAAAAAAAATATTCTCATAAATAAACAAAACCTAAGATAAGGTTTAAAATAATTATAACATTATGAAGATTTCTTTTAGGTTTTAGAAACTATGTACCTTCAGTTAATTTAAAACATTGTTCTTCGTACCAAGCAGATGACAGTATGTATTATAACCATGCGTGTGTGATCAAAACATCAATATCAACAATGCATTAATACCAAGAATCAAATAATAGATAGCTAATAATATGACATAGAATATAATACAGATACCATAATACCTACTAATGAAAATACCTAAATAATATGGTGATAGAATATATATACTATATATATATATAGAATAATATACTACCTACATACCCCCTATATATGTATATATATGTTTACTCGTTATTATATTTGTTAACAATACCTGAAACTTATTATATTATTTGTTAATTTTCCTTTACGCCAAATAGAGGAATGAGTAATGGAAAAATGAACGTCATATAAAATGAAAACAGTATGTATGAACAGTATACAACTTACTATAGAATATAAGATTTTTCAATTGTTTTAAATTCAAAGCCTGATTATAGATAATATTTTTAGCTTCATCTTCTGGTTCAAGAACACATAAGTTAATGGTATAACCACCTTTGAACAAGCAATCTAAAACTATCCTTGAGAAAGCACTAGCGACCTTAAATATTGACCTCAGTACTTGATATGTAAATGATAGATACACATATAGCCAATCAAAATATGTTCGGGGTACACACACACACACATATATATATCTCTCTCTATATATATATATGCATGTGCTTTACCCCAAACATATTTTGATTCACTGTAGAGTTTGTCGTTGCAGCTAATACGAGTATCAATTCAACGGTATTACAAATTAATATTAACTGCTATTTATGAAATCTTTATGATGTGGAAAATTAAGGAAAACTCGATTTTAGTATTCAAAAAGTAAAGTCCAATTAATAAAAGCAGCAAAAAATAATAATCTTATATTAATCGATTTTTAGGAAACTTTCAATCAATTTATCTTCCAAAACTTTTACCATTTTCGCCTTAATCATAATTCCTGAGTTCCTCTACACTATCGTGTATCTGTCTGCTGGAGTCCGTTGAAGTATGTACGAGACCGCAGACAAGCCGCTCTTTAAAACTTTCAGATACTTAGTTGGAACTAATTAGTTACATTTAGTCACGGTTGAGTGTGCAGCTGACATTTGATCCATATTTCAAGACGCGCTGTTAGATAACTTCAACTCGCATTCCTTTAAAATACTTTGATCTTCGCAGAAAATTCGAACAGAAATTTTGAACTCCAAATTAAGAAAAATTTGTTTTCAGCTGAAGATTAATGCAGTTCTATAAACATTTTTTATGTTGTCCTTAATACAAATATTTTTTTTTAGAAATTATAGTGATTTACAATGTACAAGTATTGAACCTATTTATGTGTGTTTTATTAATTAATTACTGTTTTCAGGTATTTAACTTTGTTTGGAAAATTGTTGACATTGAATTTAGCGTTAAGATATCTATAAAGCGTTATGTTTATGTCCTTATATTTATATATGTTTTATATAATCTCGTATGCTTGTTTAGTATGTATAACCTCGTATGTTCCACATAATCCACAATTAAAAACGTGTTTTAGAAATTCTACAATATAAAGCAATAACTCATTGTAAAAAAATGCAGATTATGTATCATTTTTGTATTATATAACTAAAATTACGAAATTTCATAAATTGCGGAAATTGTAAATACTATTTTTTTCATAAAGCTGCTATTACAAAAAGCCTAACTATATTTTTAAATAATTATATTAAAATAAATTATAAAGCTTATATTGAAAATACTTGAAAAATAGTCAAAAATGCCTGTAATTTAAAGAAGTAGAATGAATATATATACAAGATTTATGTTTTTAAGATTTAAACTGCTTACATACTTATGAAGCATATATAATATATATGTTTCACAGGTATGAATGCAGGTAATACAAATCATAAAAATTAGCATATCAGATGACGCCTGCCCCCTAAAACTTCTCAAATTCGAAAGTTTTTTTCTTTTTCTGTTAACACGACAGCAGTTGGTAGGTGACCATTCTTCAATTACGATCTCCGTTTAGCATTAATTGCCCCGTTAGTAACTCCTACAATTTTAAATTCCTCCTACATATAATCGGTGTATCTTAATTTAGCCTCCCTGTGGTTCTAGTTCCAATTGGATTATAGTTGATGATCTTAAATGTCAAGGAAATATGATCTTAATTGCATGAAATATTATCTTAATTCTGTCCATTTGACATGTGAGGTAACAAATCTCAAGCTACCACTCTTGATGAATTTAATGATGTCTGCCACCGTGAATAACCTATATAATTTAAAATTATGTCGCTGGGTTCACGAACCATTTTCATTCACATCGCCAAAGAGTTTTTTTAAAATCCTTTCATTCAAAGATGACCGGCTATTCTACTTCCTAACTATTCTACCTGTGATTTAGTCAAGGTCCAGGTCTCAGACAAATATGTAAGTAAAGGCCTAATTATTTCTTTATGTAACATAATTTTTTTAAATATTAATTTTGACAATAAGATAATTGTTAAGCCGTGTAGAATGTGATTAGCTGCTGGAATAGCTCTTTTTATCAGTTAGAGTGTTAATGTTTCAGATCAAATAACTAAAATTATCAACTGCTTCAAATTTAAGATTTTCAATCTCCGGATATTTATAGCTCACTGGAGTTTTAGTAATTCGTAAATATTTACTTTTCTCTTCGTTAATAATCAAATGCATCATTTCAACCGATTTCTTAAGGCCAGGGAAAGCCTACAATAAAACGTTTTCTGTCGCTTAATGATTATTATAGCAAGAAGTTGCCAGTCTTGGTAAAGATGAAATTATAAATGGCTAAAAATGATTAAAAATGATACCTATAGTATTAATGCCGGAATTGTGAATAATGCCATATAATTGTGAATAATGCCATACTAGGACCAAACTGTAAAGGAAACAGGAAAGGGCGTCTCCATGTCTCATGCCATTTCTGATATCAAATTCTGTGAAGCAAACAGAAAGCTTTATACAAGAAACTTTGGGGGTCACAGTTGCCCTAATTAGCATTTGGTAAAAATTTTGACATACGAAAAAATACTAAATTATGATCGATTTGTGGCGCTACTATAAATATTAAAATGTAATTATATGTAAAAAAAAAACTATAAATGTTTGATATTTTTACACTACCCCAAAAAAGAATACTCTAACGTCAAATATGAAAACCATTTATACTTAACTATAAAATGATTGGACTAATAGCCGAGGCCTAAGACATCTTTCATCTCAAACAATATAAACTGTCTATAATCATTCAGCCTATATCTTAATATGACATAACAAAAAAAATGGCAAATATTAAGTTCGGAGATCGTCGAAGACTTAAGTGCAAAAAGAGGATATAAGTGTAAAAACTAGTAATACCTAAGTACTACTTAGGTACTTAAGTATAAGTAGAGGATATAAGTGCAAAAACTACGAATTATTCGCTGAATATCATCGATATCTGACTCTTGACCAAACATACTACTCATAAATTGCCGAGGGGACAGAAATTGACATGGAAGCAACTTGTATAAACATTAGAGATCAATTATCTGCTCCATAATGCTTCTGCTGCTGATTCATTGTTGGCACATAATAGATTTATCAAAAGTTTGTTTTCTGTCAGTGTCAATAATATTCAATCACCAGCGTCAACATTGCTATCACGCACTAATTGAATTATTCTCAAACAATGTAATCCCGGAAGAATTTATTCATAAGCAATCTACCGATTTATCTCCCTCACTGTATTTTTTTTCGAATTAAATTTGCATATATTCAAGAAAAGAAATTGTCTTCATCTGTCGAGAAAAATTAAATCATGTTTTCTTGTGTAAAAAAAAAAAAAATAAATAAATAAATAATAGAACTCACTTTTTGACAATCTAACGATACAAAGATACGGCAAGCTATTTTTAAAATTTATTTTTAAGTTTATTTTAAACGTATCCAAACCGCAGTACATACTGGATTAAATATTTAAAAATAAAAATAATAAATTATTATCTTAAACTTATTAATGTTGGTACATATTATATGGATCTTGAATGGTCGAGTGTCTGGCGCTTGGTGTCACAGGTTTCGGATTCGAATCCAGGCGGTGTCATGGGTGTATGTAGTGGTTCGGAATCCACTTTAAGCCATAGGTTCCATTTCTCATATTACTGTAATAGCTTCATGGAGTTAAGTCAGACTTTTACTTGCGGGTGCTCCATCACAACAGAAACTGCCATCCCCCTTTTCCCTTCAACCATAAGTCCAAACGCGTTTTTGGGCTTGGTCTACATTTCTGCCAAGTTGCATAAGTCACAAGATAGTATATATATTTTAAAAAATATATATGTTGTAAATCAAAAAGTAAATTAGATTTTGAAGAAATTTTATCCAAATATATCAATGTATTTATCTACATTTCTTAAATTTTCTTTTTTTTTCCTTAATTCAAATGAAATTTAAATTATGTAGTAAGTACAGATATGAAAAATAACGCATACGATATGAAATACATTTCTTCACCGCAGCAAGCTGATAATTTACAAATAAAATATATTAATTTCATCATCATCATCATCATTAGGGCGCAACAGCCGTGTGGTCGTCCATGACCCCCTATCTACTAGCAGATTTCTAGACAAGAGATGATTTTCCTTTTTACGGAGTGGGGTTGTCAGCCCGACGCCCAATGCTCTACAGTCATATTAGACCGGTGCTTGATCGTTGAGTGGCAGCACTCGGTACCAGTTTCGGGTTCGAATCCCGGAGTGCCATGAATTTTTTTACTGATTCTGAATCCACTTTACGCCGTAGATCTCTGTCTTATATGACCATAGAGAGTCACAGAGCCCAATCAGAATTCTCACCCCTCATCATTCCCAAACTGTTTAGGGGCAACTCAGCTCTAGGCACAATGTTGTGGTGTGTGTAGTAGTAGTAGTCACATTAGACCGGAACCTGCGGTTTAACGTAGGTTCCGAACCACTATAAACATCCATGCCGACGCCGGGACTCGAACCCAAAATCTGTGGCGCCGACAGCCAGAAATCTACTAAGTTGTTTCCTTGTAATCATCTTTTGTTTAAAATGATTGACAATGGATAAAAATTAGAATGTTAACACAACATTAAAAAAAATATTTAATATGTATTATTAAATAGTTTTATTGAACAATAAATAATCGATTATTTCAACAATAAATAAAAAAATGGTTAAAGAACTTTTCTTTTCAACATTTTTTCAGCTTTTGTTTTTCATTTTTAATACACTTTCATTAGTTTCACCTGTATGTTTTTTTTTTTTTTTTTTTTTTTTTTTTTTTGTAACTGACTTTTTGGGCTCGATTTTGCCCTACTTTAAGTAATCACATTTAATTTAAACGTTATAGACTTATCAAGGACGACGACAATAAAATAATTTGATAAGTTTATTATCTCATCATGATTAGGATCGCCAGGATTAGGGATTTTATTTTAAGTTATGAAGATCAATTTAACTAATGTAGAATGAAAGTACCTAAGGCATCTAAACCTACGTGGGACAGTGGCACAACGGATAACGTGCTGACTACGAATCAGGAAATTCCCTGTTCGAGTCCTGGATGGCTCGAATTATTCGCATTTAGCATTTGTTTTACTCACAATTAAATTATTGTAAGAACTATAGTTCCACTCCTCCGTACCGGGACCTCATTTAAATATTAAAGTTTAAAAACACTAAAAAAAGCGCTTTTAGAGTTAATCAAACTAAAAAGTAAAAAATAAATTATAGTTTAAAAAAACTAAAACTCACGCTTTTAGAGATGCAATTCGGAATGAAACTAGTGAAAAATTATAACGATTGATATCGAGCACTCTATGCTTTTAGAACAGTGACATTAATTTTCTCGTCAGTAATTTTATTCTTATGTTAACAATTATTTTTTACTTTTTAATTTGATTAACTCTAAAAGCGTGTTTTTTAGGTTTTTAAAATTATAATTTATTTTTATTTTTCTAATGTAGAAAAAAATATTTTAAATATTCTACGCAAGAATATGCAACAAAATATAACCTGTTTTTTTTTAGAAAAAAACGAGTTCAATCGCGAAGAACTTATGATTCAAAACAAACTTATTATTAAACCATTTTCAACCATATTTTAACGCGGTCCTTGAAATTCCTTCCGCATTATGATAAGGAAATACCACGCATTCCGATGCGTTAACATATAAATGAAGAATATGTAGAAAGAAAAATTATTTGCAGATATTCCTTTTTTTCCGAATTCCATTTTCTATTGAATCCACAGAAATATTTTGGAATAAACGGATATTTAATGCAGGCAGATAAATTATTTTGTGGAATTTTATATTTTGTTTCTTAAATTGTAGTGAGAGACAGACTCAGTAAATGAAATTTGTTAGACTAAACTTATTTAATTATTTTCTAATTTAACAAGAAACTGGCAATGCCATTTCCAATAAACAATTTGAGTGAATATAACTTAAAGTTTGGAGAAAATCAATAAAGTAAAAATAAATTTTATTGCAGACATAAAATATCTTAAAAATGGTATTAAGAATACGCCCAACTCGTTCCTGAGTGGCAACGTGATCATTAGGGTTGAGCTTCATTCCGCTGACAGATTTGTTGTAGACACTGTTTCAAAACACAGGAAGACTCGATAACGTTTGTGATGTAAGCATATTGCTGTGTTAGTAAGACTACTACTATTGCACTACACTACATCATTGTCCCTAGAGCTGAGTTGTCCCTATGTAGTTTGGGAAAGATGTGGTTGAGAAGTCTGGCTGAGCTCCGTGACGTCCTACGGTCATATGAGACCAGGAACTACAATTTAATGCAGATTCCGAACGTCTACAAACATCCATGGCACCACCGGGACCCAAACCCGTAAACATGTGGCACCGAGCGCCAGAGCACAGGACACTCGGTCATTCAGGCCCCATTAGTTGGACTCTCTGGCAGTAGTTTTCCTGGTTTTCTCCAATACAGCACGCAATTACGGGCTAGATAACCTCTAAAAGTCCTGTCGGAAAGATCTGCCCTTCTTTTCCAGTGACACGGAGCCAAGCCAGACTTCTACATACGGATACTCCATCATAAAGAAGCTGCCCCTTTCCTTCCATCCCTGAGTGGACTATACTTGGGATGCCCGTCCTGCACTGCAGGTCACTGAGGATTAGGCATAACGATATCGTGAATAACATCTAAGAAATGTTATTAAATAACGCATGGAATGAACATTTTTTTTTTGTATTTTAATGAGAATTTATATCTGGTTAAAATATCAATTTTAATGCAATAGTCTTTTTGTTGATGGCAGACAGATATGAGAAGAAAATTTAATTGAAAATGAAAAGAAATGAAAATAAAATATGAAAATTTTTATATATATATATAATGGAGTGTATATATATATACACTTTAGAGCCAAAACATTATGACCACTTGTCAATAACGAGTTGGCCCACCTTTGGCGCGCAACTCAGCTTCAACCCGCCTTGGCATGGATTAATACCACCACTTAATACCAGTTAAATACCACTTCCACCTGATCACGTGCCTTTACGTCATCCAGGCGAGTTCATTGCAAAATGTAGGGGTTGGTCATAATGTTTTGGCTCTTGAGTATATATGCAGAGAAAGAAAGAGAGAGAGATAGAAATGCACCTCAAAAAGCAATTGTAATTGAAATTAAGAAAAATAAATTCTAATATTGATTTAAAGCCATTATTAGAAGTAACTTTTTGCTTCAGAAACGATTATTTAACTTAAAAAAAACAATACATATATATTTTAATTTACAAGATATTTTTTGGCACTATAAATCATCATCACGCTATCAGTGCACTAAAAAGATTAATTACCTAATAAATGATTAAAACTTAAACTTTTTTCATACATTGTCAAAAAATATTTTTTTTAATAGAAAGCTTTTATTCGGTAGCTTTCAAAGATCGTCATTAGCACAGATAATAAATGGTAATTTATATTTAAATAAAATTCAGATAAATTTAACCCCCAAAACCTTCCAACTTTTACCAAAAACATCGCCGCGTGAGATGCCAACTTGAAAAATCGCTCTCCAGTTCTCTTAATGGGATCTTCAGTATTATAAATACACAGGACACAAGCCACTCTCTTAGAGACAAGACATATTTGAAATATTAGCTTTGACAACAAAAGTTCACGCTGCTTAATTTATGGGCGACGCTAAATTCTTTCTTGGAATTATCGTAACTTATATCTTTTCAAACTGAGATGAATAAGGGCCCCTAAAAGGGGTTACAGATGGTTCAGAGAACCAAAACTCTGAATTGATTGCTTTTATAATGAGTGAGTGAGTGGAGAAAAGCATGAGGAAACTCTTAGAAAAGGCACTTAGGAACACAGGAAAACTTAATTTCGTAGCAGCCGAGCGGAACTAGATTTAGTTAGTTTCCTTTGAAATGTTGTAATGGCCAATGACGGGGTATGAATGGGTTCCTCAGGAATATTTTATCCCTATTCAATGCCTGCTTCCATTGCCATAAACAGTGTTTGAAAAAACCTGAATCGTAGTTCTTTGATAGTTTTTCTTTATCAGACATCACTTGTAAGAGTTTTGACGCCACATTCACGAATTTCCATATCAAAGAAAATACAATGAGATATTTTTTAAGAAAGTGTGATGTACAAGTCATCAAATAATAAAAAAAAAATAATTTCTATTTTTAATATTTTACTTAGTATTTTAAAAATTATTTACTGAAATTGTTTTTTTTTTTTAATTTCACATGATAATTTATATTTAAATAACATTAATATAAAATTAAAACCAAACATTTATAAAGATACTAAATAAATTGTATGATAATTATGGTGGTAAAAATGCCACCATAATCATCAATTAAAATGATTGGTACTTGATAAAGATATGATATGAATATTTTGGCATATACATATCATATCATATTAAGTACGTATGTATATATATATATATATATATATATATATAATCCTTATATGAATATATGATATGATATGATATGAATATGCAATGCAATATTATAGTATATAATAGATATGCAATATTATATAGATTTAGTTAGTTTCCTTTGAAATGCTGTAATATCCAATGACGGGGTATGAATGGGTTCCTTAGGAATATTTTATCCCGATTCAATGCATGCTTCCATTGCCATAAGCAGTGTTTGAAAAACCTCTTTCCAGGTGTAGTTATTTTATGTCTGATAGTGTTTCTTTATCAGACATCACTTGTAAGAGTTTTGACGCAAAATTCACGAATCTCCATAACAAAGAAAGCACAATGAGATATTTTGTAAGTAAGTGTGATATACAAGTCTTCAAATAATAGAAAAAGCGAATGTGGAACTTCTATTTTTAACATTCTATTTTTACCTCTAACCTTAAATTTTAAATAATATTTACTAAAGTATTTTTTTAATTTAATATGATATTAAATATCTAAATAATATTAATTTAACTTAAGATTTTATAAATTTGCTTAATAAATTGTATAATGATTATGCATTTAAAACTACATTTGGTAAAAATGCCTGGTATCTGAATCTATGCAATGCTATGGATATGTTATGCAATATTATACAGATTTAGTTAGTTTCCTTTGAAATGCTGTAATAGCCAATGACGGGGTATGAATGGGTTCATTAGGAATGTTTTATCCTGATTCAATGCCTGCTTCCATTGCCATAAGCAGTGTTTGAAAAACCTGAATCGTAGTTCTTTGATAGTTTTTTTTTTTTATCAGACATCACTTGTAAGAGTTTTGATGCCAAATTCACGAATTTCCATATCAAAGAAAATACAATGAGATATTTTTTAAGAAAGTGTGATTTCCAAGTCATCAAATAATAAAAAAAACGAATGTGGAACTTCTATTTTGAAACTTTTACATAGAATTTTAAATATTATTTACTGATATTTTAATATAATATGATATTATATAAAACATAATATTAACATAAAATAAAAGCCAAAACTTTATAAAGATACTTAATAAATTGTATGATGATTAAGAATTGAAACCTATGTTTGGTAAAAATACCAGGCACTTGAACCTATGATATGATATGGACATGCAATGCAATATTTAAGCGTAGGACAGATGGGAAATATATAGATTTATTTAGTTTCCTTTGAAATGTTGTAATGTCCAATGATGGGGTATGAATGGGTTCCCTAGGAATATTTTACCCCGATTCAATGCATGCTTCCATTGCCATAAGCAGTGTTTGAAAAACCTCTTTCCATGCGTGGTTCTTTTATGTCTGATATTTTTTCTTTATCAGACATCACTTGTAAGAGTTTTGACGCCAAATTCACGAATTTCCATATCAAAGAAAATATAATGAGATATTTTTTAAGAAAGTGTGATGTCCAAGTCATCAAATAATAAAAAAACGAATGTGGAACTTCCAATTTAAACCTTTTACACAGAATTTTAAATATTATTTACTGATATTTTAATGTAATATGATATTATATATTAATAATATTAATATAAAATAAACGCCAAAACTTTATAAAGATACCTTATAAATTGTATGATGATTAAGAATTTAAACCTATGTTTGGTAAAATTACCAGGTACTGGAACCTATGCTATGATATGAATATGCAAAGCAATATTTAAACATAGGACAGATGTGAAATATTATATAGATTTATTTAGTTTCCTTTGAAATGTTGTAATTGCCAATGACGGGATATGAATGGGTTCCTTAGGAATAATTTATCCAGATTCAATGTCTGCTTCCATTGCCTTTATCAGACATCGCTTGTAAGAGTTTTGATGCCGAATTCATGAATTTCCATAACAAAGAAAATTAAATCAGCTTTTTTTTAAGTAGGTGTGATAAACGAGCCATCAAATAAATAAAACGAATGTGGAACTACTATTTTTAACTGTATACTTAGAATTTTAAATATTATTTGCTGAAACGCCTTTTAAAAATTTCATTTGATAATATGTATTTAAAAAATATTAATATAAAATAAAACCCAAAACTTTATAAACATATTGAATAAATTGTACGATGATTATGCATTTAAACCTATAGCTGGTAAAAAAAAAAAAAAAAAAAAAAAAAGACCCTGGTAATTGAACCTATGCTATGATATGGATATGCAATGAAATATTATAGTACAGAGTAGATATGGAATGTTATAAAAATTTAGTTACTTTCCTTTGAAATGTTGTAATGGTCTATGACGGTGTACAAATGGATTCCTTAGGAATATTTTATCCAGATTCAATAGCTGCTTCCATTGCCATAAGCAGTGTTTGAAAAACTTCTTTCTATGCGAGTATTGACAGAATCGTAGTTCATTTATGTCTGATAGTTTTTCTTTATCAGGCATCACTTGTAAAATTTGTGACGCCAAATTCCAGAATTATTTCCGTATCAAATAAAACACAAACTTTTTTTAAAGTTAGTGTGATACACAATTCATCAAATAAATGAAATGAATGTTTAACTACTATTTTAAACCTTTTACATAGAATTTTAAATAATATTTATTGAATTTTTTTTTTTATATTATTATGATAATATATATTTAAATAATATGAACAAAAATAAAAGAAAAACTTTATAAAGATACTTAATACTTAGTATGATGAATATTCATTTAAACCTATGTTTTATACAAATACTGCGTATTTGAAACTATGCTATGATATCGATATGCAAAGATTCACTGGAAATTATATAAATTCATTTATTTGTTACCAAGAATATTTGATACAATATCATACATTACTTTAAAGCATTAAAACGATGCTGAAAAATAAATTTTACTTAATTTGGCATTACAATTCACCAACAATACAAGAGAAGCATTTTCAAATGTCTGTTAACCTTCAGGACATAAGCATAACAATCAATACTGTTTTACTTCAGCATTAAGACGGTAGATGGTGTCTCTACCATTTAGGACGATGAAATTAAAGCATTTGTGAAAGTGACTGTCTGGACAGTCTCTACAAATACTTTAAGGTAAATTGAAGCAAGCACTTTAAATATGTTTAATTATGCACGATTGGGATGACTTCGAAAGTTATAACTTTCAACAAACGAATTTCCAACTTTTCCTCATAATAAACATAACTTTTTAAATTTCAACATAAAATTTGATCAAAATCAATAACGTAAAGTATCATGCGTTCTTAATTTACTGCACAAAAGATAGTCTTTTGCGTACAGTAAAGTATAATGAAGATATTATCATGCATAAAAGCTAATAAAATTCAATGTAGTATTAATATGGAAATAAATCAGCAAAATACTTTACAAAATTATAAATGATTTATAATTTTTTTCTCAAAATAACAACCTGTGTGCTTATCATAGAACAGAAAATATCCATATATCTTCTTGAAAATGCTTAAATACACATCACACAATAAACATTTGCATGGCTTGAGCATATTTACATAAGCATTTCCTGGCTCCTAATTCTCGGAATTTCTGCTACAAGCTTGCATATTCCAAGCATTTGCACATGTTCATAGAAAAAGTGTTAACTCTTTCATATATTAATTTTTCTAGATACTACCTACTATACTACCTAGATTTAAATAGATACTACCACCCAACGTAAAGCTATAAATCCTTCAAAGTCATGTTTCGCTTATCTGAACATGTAGTATAGACGGAATTTTTTATTTTTCTTGCCTTACTACAGGCAGTCCATTGCTCTGAAATTTATAAATAGAAAAATATATATATATAATGTGCAGAAATAATATACTATACATTTTCTTTTATAATCCGGAAAGTAAGCAGCGCGGAAATGAACGGCAAAATACTTTACAAATTCGATATTTATTTTCTCTGCAGTTCGTTGAAGAAGCTCAGAAAAACTCGCCTTGATTTGAAAAGCTCGAATGAAGCTCGAAAATTGACATTTTTAGCGAAAATTGGCACAGGCGATGCTTTTCGTGCAGAAATATCAGTTTAATGCTATGGATGTTAATAATAAATAATAATGAATAATGTTATAAAAATATATGTTCAACATATTTTTGAGTTTTTTTATGAGTTTGAACCAATACACCCAAATAACAAATTTGGCCACATTTTTTGTTGGTAGATATTTTCGTTGATAGGAAAAGTTGAAGATCCACCAGAATTACTACCATTTCTCAGCTTTCTTTCAATGCTAGCATACATTAGCTTGTGCTTTTGATTTGCACCATCGGTCTTCTGCATAATTTTTAGCGATTCGGAACATGAGGTTAATTGAAACTCAAAGTTTAAGTCACAATCTTTGTTCGATTAATTTTGCTGTTGTAAACATTACACAAAATGCGTGGTTTAAAAATAACGGCTTTCCACATTTAACTCACTGAATGACAAATCGCACTCAAATTTCTCATGGCAACTCAATACAGTACTATTAACTTACAAAAAATATCTTTAGCTATAATTTCTAAGCAAATGTTTTAAATAATTAATTCCATTTTTTTCACAGATTATATATATATATATATATATATACGTATGTGTGTGTTTATTCAAATATAAAAAGTGTTTGATTTTTAGGAAAATATATGAGGTATATACACTGAAGTGACAAAAGTCATGGGATACCTCTTAATATCGTGTCGGTCCTCCTTTCGCCCGGCGAAGTGCAGCAACTCGACGTGGCATGGACTCAACAAGTCGTTGGAAGTCTTCTGCAGGAATATTGAGCCATGCTGTCTCGATAGACGTCCATAATTGTGAAAGCGTTGATGGTGCAGGATTTTGGGCACGAACAGACCTCTCGAGGATGTCCCATAAATGCTCGATGGGATTCATGTCGGGCGATCTAGGTGGCCCGATCATTCGTTGGAATTGTCCAGAATGTTCTTCAAACCAATCGCGAACAATTGTGGCCCGGTGACATGGCGCATTGTCATCCATAAAATTCCCATCGTTGTTTGGGTACATGAAGTCCATGAATGGCTGCAAGTGATCTCCAAGTAGCTGAACACAAGCATTTCCAGTCAATGTTCGGTCCAATCGCACCAGAAGACCAAGTCCATGCCATGAAAAAACAGCCCACACCATTACGGAGCCACCACCAGCTTGAACAGTGCCTTGCTGACAGTTTGGGTCCATGGCTTCGTGGGGTCTGCGCCACACTCGAACCCTACCATCAGCTCTTACCAACTGAAATCGTGACTCATCGGACCAGGCCACGGTTTTCCATTCATCTAGGGACCAACCGATATGCTCACGTGCCCACGAGAGTCGCTGCAAGCGATGTCGTTCTGTCAGTAAAGGCACTCGAGTCGGTCTTCTGCTGGAATAGCCCAAGAAAGCCAAATTTCTCCGCACAGTTCTAACAGACAAGTCCCTTGTACGTCCCACATTGATTTCTGCGGTTATTTGACACAGTGTTGCTTGTCTGTTAGAATTTACGACTCTTTGCAGACGTCGCCGGTCTCGGTCGTTAAGTGCAGGTGGTCGACCACTGCGCTGTCCATGGTGGAATGTTATGCCTGAAATTTCATACTCTCGGCACACTCTTGACACAGTGGATCTGGGAATGTTGAATTCCCTAACGATTTCCGAAATGGCATGACCCATGCGTCTAACTCCAACTAACATTCCGCGCTCAATGTCTGTTAATTCCCGTCGTGCGGTCATCATCACGTCAAAACCTCTTCACATGAATAACTTGAACAGAAATGAAAGCTCTGCGAAAGTACTGCGCATTTATACCTGTTCTACGCGATGCTACTGCCATCAGAAAATTTGCATATTGCTATCCCATGACTTTTGTCACTTCAGTGTATATATATATAAATTATCCTTGTTATCCTGCCTGAAATAATCATATCCTTATAAAAAGGACTGTTTTCTTATGTTTGGAAATTCTAAGTGTATTATAAATAATATCTGTGTAGTATAGGTTTATACATTTTTGCACTATAATAGTTTTTCCACAAAAAGGTCTTATAATAAGAAAAGTTAGCTAGAAAATGTTAGAATATTGCAAACATCTTTTTCTCATATATGTGATTAAATAGCATGGATTAAAATTGTTTTACGTATGTAATGGTTACAGTTTGTTAAAAAATTTATTTTTTCTTTTGTGTAGTACGAAGCTCCCTAAATTTCAATAATTAAAATCTTCATGTTGTTGTTATTGTTAATACATTTCAGTGCTTTGAATGATGTACATTACGCATATGCACAGTGAAGTATTTCACTAAATTACTTAACTTAATGACATTTTATTGATTAGCAAAATATCAATAGCATCACCGACATTCAGAAAAATTACTTAGCAAAAGAATTAAAAAAATTCCTTTGGTTTGCTGGTTTCATAAAATATTTCTACTCAAAGCCTTTTAAATTACATTAAGTTGTTCCGTTCCACCACGATGATCTGAAATCCATACTTAATTTTCAAAAATGAACGAGGAACAACTAAATTTGTGACCTCGTGTATTGAATCAGCATTGAAAATGAATGAACATCCTCAGTAGCAGCTTGAGACACGCATGGATTCCGAAATGCTTTTGGCAGAAATCGACATTGGCGTGGGCGTGTGTGTTAAGTTATCAGCAGGCCATCTACATTACAAGAAATATAGTAGTTATCGGTTTTCTGATCGTTAAGAACGAAGCTTTCGTGAGTTCTTCTTTCAGACGAAACTTTTACAAATAGATTTTTAAGTGAATTCGCGCTTTTAAAATGTTTCCACGAAGTTTCGTGTGGGTTGCTTTATTGATAATGATTGGTAAAAGATTATTTAAGCGTAAACACGGATTATATTAAATTATTGCAAAATATTATTCATTCTATTGTATGATAAGTTTATTACTATTTTCCACATACAGCTAAATGTTATTTATTTTTTTGATAACTGATACATTTAAACGGAATTTTATACAGAAAACTAATTATTTGTACACATTTTAGAAAATGTTGACAGACAGCAAATACCATTGCAATCTTACTAAAATTCTTCTGAATACCACTTTGTTCTTATTGATATCATACTTCATAATTTAAAATCTACATATAATATATGTATTTTTAAAAATGCAAATAAGCTTCCTTTCTAGTATTAGCATATATTTCTTTCCTCAAACTATATGTTTGCATAGTTATGAAAAGAGTCACTAATTGTTGAAGATTTCAAAGTTATATATATATATATATATATATATATATTTGCCACTTCTATATAGATAATAGCCTAAGAATATATTACACGTTAATAGCCTGAATTATGTTACAGGAGAAATTAAATAGTTACATTAAGTATTCAAATTGAATATAAAATATTATGCATTAGTAGTTTAAATATTTGAAAAAAATTGTTTTTCTTAAGAGGGGTTTTTAAAATGAATAATATCTGTATCAATTATATGTTTAACCAAACTAAAATGCTTTAATATTAAGATGATCTATACATATAAATAGTGATCTCTACAAATACATATTTTTTAACGCTTTATTTTGTAAAACACATAAGTGTAATAATAACTATAATTATGTATTTCAAACACTTTGTGATAAATGGTTCACATTATTTTATGACGACTCTTTGACACTACTCTTGAAAATATATTTAAATACCAATTGTTTGTTTAAAATTCAAGAATTTTCATTAAGATAATAATTTATTTATTCCTTTTAAATTAAAATTATTCTAGGAAATTAAAAATAAATTGTAAATGAAAAATAAACAATTTCTAAATATTTATTCCCCCATTCCAATATTTTTCCCAACAACTTGTTTCTAGTTTTCCTTCTTTATGTCTGGCTTTCTTTCAAAAAAACATGCTAGCAATATGCCCCTTAACATTTCTCTTCTAAACACACCATTTTTTAATAAAATATTTAATATGTTCTTCATTAAATACTGCGTTACTTAACTATAATCATAATAGAGAAACATTCAATCCTATTCAATAAAAATTATATTATTAATGCAGCAATACACTAGTTTATATAATAATTCTCCAAATATTCTTCATACTTTTATTTTTCTCAAAACCGAAATTACAACAAAAACACCATTTTTTTAATAAAATATTTAACATATGATATTATTATAATATTAAATATAATATTATTGAAATATAGTCATAATAGAACAACATTCAATCTTTAAAAATTGTATTATTAATCCAACAATACACCATTTTCTATTATAATTCTCTAAAGATTCTTCACGCCTTTATTCGTCTCGGAATCAAAATTACAGTGTCGCTTTGCAATTTCACTAAAAGTTTCTGAATATAAAGAAGGCTTGAATTCAGTCCCAAAGCTCTATTAATCCTTTCAAAGTCTTCTCAAAATATTTCTACACTATCTAAAATATCCATCAACACTCTTCCCACCCCCTTGAACAATGGCAATGAACCCCTCGATGGAAGATCCACCTCACGCGATCTCCATCAGTCCCCATTTTAAAAGCGTTAATACCTGAAAAGGAACTTAAAGGGGGGGATGGGTAGAGGACTAATATCTTTCTGGTGACAAAGGATTACGTATTGTGGCTTTATCACCTTGCCACAGTTGAACCGGTTCTGCTCTAACGATGTGCAATTTAAGATCGTAATTCCGATTTACCCGAAGAATGCTCTGACGTTGATAAACGACTGGTGTTAGCAGAATTGTCCAAACTCCTACCGTTATTATGCCAATTATTCCTGGAGTTGGAATCCTTAAAGGACAAAGGGGATGACTCGCTTTCGAATTATTCTGGGAGTCATAGTGGAAGTTGGAAATGATCAAGGCAGGTCGTTTGAAAGGATAAGGACAAATCTATAAATAAAATCTTTAAAAAAATATTTAATATTATAAATTTTTCTGATTACAACTTGCTTTCTTTTTCTGACGAATAACATCCGTTAATTATTTTTATTTTTTTTGAAAGAAAATTACAGAAATGTGAACTTTATATTCTTCTAGGACAGCTTAATGGTTCTCAGGATGATTATTAAAACTATTTAAATTTTTAATACCATATGGGATAGCATTAATTAAACTCCATTATGTGCTTTAAATAGTACGATAAAATTTTCTCATTAGCCACTCTCTCTCCTCTCCTCTATCTTTCTTAAAATATATGATGTAATATTTACAGCCAGATAAAATCAAATCTAATCTTTAAAATCGGACCTATACTTACTATAAAAGCTACTATTGAATTTACATTAGTGCAGGATATTACTTGAAACATAATTTATTCTAATATAACATTTAAAATTAGAGAAATTTAATTTAAAAATAAAGTAATAAAAAACATTTCATTAACAGGAGAAATATGAGAATTATGTTGACAGAGGAATTTGAAAAAAAAAAATTGAAATTGAATGTTTACACTGATGAAAAGATTACAATATATGCTATTTAATTAGTTAAATCATTATTATATTTAAGGGTATTTCCATCTGTTGTTATTTAATAAAAATTAATACAGATATTGTGGCATAAAATATTTGATACAATTGTTTGAAAAACTTATAAAACCAATGTAAACCATTGTAGATATATCATAAGTTATATAATTTACCAAAAGCCTGACATAAATAATTAATTATTAAAAGTTTCAAATGAGTCTTGATACATGCAGACAGGACATTTGTCATGTTAAAACTTGGATTTCGTTGTTTAGCCATGTTATCCTGATAAATAACATTTTGAAATTTTGTTTCTAATTGTAAAATTAGACTTATATTGAATAACGTTTTCCACAAAATCAACAAAATTAATTTAGGTCCTATAATAAAAAAAAATCTAATAATATATAAATATAATAATAATATATATAAATAATATATATAATATAATAATATATAAAATATAATAATATAATAAAATATACTAAATTTACAAATTATTTCAAATTGCAATTTTTTCATAAACAAACGTACCAAGCTTAATATTGTACCTGTTATTGATTATGGTTTTAATCGATTCTGGAGTGTCTAAAACAGGATATATTGTAATTACTTTAACGGGATGTTATAAATCTAGATGACATTTTTTCTCCTTTTTTATTAAAGTTTTCTGAATTGGTTTCTTTCTCAAATTAATAGTTATAGTCTATGGATTTTTTATACTTTGTCCATTAACTATATTGAAAATACTTTTTTCTACATAAAATATATATACATATATTTATCAGTTGCGTGTAAAAATATCATTTCAGTAACGACAATTGAAAATCAATCAATTTATAATATATAACATATCATAAGACATTGTTTCAAATATGTGACATAAATGAAAAAGGTGTCATATAACATTTCATTTAAAGATAATATTCGTTTAATGCATGAAGATATTACAATTGTTGTTTCCCTTTTGGTACTTGAGTACTGAAATAAAATGATAAATCTTATTACTGTTTCGGAAATCATATTTTCCACCTTTTATTTTAACACAATATTTCATCAGACTTCATTTAAATCATTACTGTTATAAAGCTTGGAATGTATAGATATGTCTAGCTATGTATAGATGAATTCTAGAATGTGAGGAATAGCTGTCTGAAACAGTTATTCCTGACATTCTCGAGATCATAATAGCAAATAAATCATGATTTTAATAGCAATTCTCGTAATCATAGCATAAATAGCTGTCTGAAACTTTACTAACTGTTTTATGAATTTCATCTTATAACATTCGTTCTTTAAATGAGAACTTTATTATGACATGAACACTCTCTCACACACATGAGACGCCAGAAAACATTTACGCCCAGTTTAACACTTGAAAAGTATTTTTTTATAAATTAATCTATAACTTATTTATCCATTTATATATATATAGATAGATATAGATATATATGAATATTTTATTACTTCAATTTTTTAAGTACTATAAGTTTTTATAGAAAATAAAATAAAATTTCAATCCATGCATTTTGAATGTAAAATAAAAACATAATATACCAAATATAATTTTCTTCCCAAAGAATGAAGAACACTGTTAGAAATTGAATGTACCGAACAATTTAGTGAGATACTAGATCTATGCAAATTTTTATTCTCAATTACACAAAAAAATGCAAACCTCTAAACACTACTTCACAGACAGCAAAAGAGAGAAAAGATCTTTGCTACGAGACTGTAATTATAAAATCTAATTGGTTTTAAATAACCGACTTATTATATTGTTGGGAAAATGGAGAGTTGTGGTGTTGCAGATATATACCGGTGTCAAGCTTGTATTCGATCTAGTATGCATAGATGATTCTAAGACTGAATATAGTGTGAGGAATAGCTGTCTGAAACAGTCATTCCTCACACTCTCGAAATCTTAATGGCAAATAAATCATGATCTTAATAGCAAATCTCTAATCATAATAGAAATAGATGTATTAAATTTTACTAAGAGTTTTATGAATTATATCTTATAATATTCGTTATTTAAAAGAGATTATGACATGCACAGTCTCTCACAAATATAAGCACATCAGAAAATAAAATGAACACATTTAAGACCAGTATAACACTTTCAATTGTTTTTTTAATAAGTTAATCAATAATTTACCTATTTATACCCCCACACACAAACATATACATAGGAATAACAAAAGTTGTAATAACTTCATGCATGAACCGTAAAAGTATGTGACACTTTCTTCATTTATGTCACATATTTGAAACAATATCTTATGATATGCTATATCTTATAATTTGATTCATTTTCAAATGGCGTTACAGAAATGAAATTTTCTCACGTAACTAATATTTTATTTTATAATTTTCGTTGACACGCCACAAAAAAAATGAACACATTTAAGATATTTTAACACCTTCAATTTTTTTTTATAAATTAATCAATAATTTACTTATCCATTTGTATATTTTGCTATTTTACATTTTAAGTGCTACAAATTTTTGTAGAAAATATAATAACATTTCACTCCATGCATTTTGAGTGTAAATTAAAAACATAATATGCCAGATGTATTCAGATTAGTTAGAAATTGAATGTATCGACAAATTTAGCGAGATACTAGATCTATGCAAATTTTTAATCTCAATTACAGAAAAAAAAAATGCAAGCCTATTACCTCTAAACACAATTTTACAGACAGCGAATAGGAAAAAAAAAAAATTTATTAATCTTTGCTTCGAGACTGTAATTACAAAATCTAATTGGTTTTAAATAACCGACTTATTATAATGTTGGGAAAATGGTGAGATAAGATTTACTTGTTCAGTCTACTGTGCTTAAAGTTAATCAAAAAAACATCTCATGCATGCAAATGATGTAACTGCCACTTAACGCGGTAGATTAAAAAAACGGACAGCTAATAATTTTTCTGCGCGGGAGATTAAAAACTTAGACCGAGTTTCAGTTAAACAATTAAATTTTATTTTACGTCCAGCCAAGTGAAGCGCGTTATTAATTTTATGCTGAAAACTTCTATTGTTTGTAAAAATATGATAAAGAGTTTACAGTCCATTGGACCTATTGTGTCGAAATCTTAACCCGAAAGAGGAAAAAAGATTAAAGACAAGCCTTGAAAAACTGTTCGGGGAAAGATTGTTTCGTTGTTTTATTAAGGTACCAAATTAAGTTTCATGTCAGCAACTTGAAATTAGTTTTGGACATCCCTTCATTTTGATTTTGCAAAGAACTTTATAAATTATATGTGTTTAAGTGACATCTAAGATAAAGGATAATTTTCAATTCAATAATCTGGCGAATATAGTTAAAAAAGGATATTTCTATAATTAGCATACTTAACAAGTTAGTTTATTGAAGCTGTTATTTTGAAATAAAATTTTGTACAATATTTCTTATTTATTAGATGTTTATTAAAAATGTTTAAAATGTTTATTAAAAATATAGAATGTTTCCTTTAGTTAATTTTCTTAGAAAACATTTTTTGCAAAACTAAAAAATCAAAATGCTGGTATATTAAAGATATGCATAATATGAATTGTTTACCTATAAAATTTAATATCATGTATAAAATGTTTTCGTTAGTAAATTTCCTTCAAAAAATATAAAAAATTAACTTTCAAAATTAAAAAAATCAGATTTGGTATGTTAAAGATATACATAATATGTATTGTTTACATATACAATTTTATAAAATGTATACAATGTTTATTTAAAATATAAAATGTTTTCTTTAGGAAATGTTCTTAAAAAAAAATTTTTGTAAACTGAAAAATCAAAATATCGGTTTGTTGAATATATACATAATATATATTGTTTATTTTTATAATTTAATAAAGTGTATTAAATGTTTATTAAAAATATAAAATGTTCTTTTTAGGGAAATTGCTTAAAATGATATTTTTGCAGAACAAAGAAATTAAAATGTCGGAATACTAAAGATATACATAATATATATGGTTTACCTATACAATTTAATAAACTGTATAAAATGTTTATTAAAAATATATAACTTTCTTTCAGGAAATTTACGTAAAAAATATGTTTTGCGGCACTAAAAAAATCAATAATATGTTTTGTTTGCCTATACAATTTAATAAAGTATATAAAATATTTATTAAATTTATGTAATGATTTCTTTAAGAAATTTGCTGAAAAAGAATTAAAAATTAGTTTATTAAAAATATATAATGCTTACTTTAGGAAATTTATTTAAAAACAATTTTTGCAAAAATTAAAAAATCAAAATGTCGGTAGGCTAAAGTTATACATAATATTTATTGTTTACCTATGCATTTTAATAAAATGCATAAAATGTTTATTAAAAATATAAAATCTTTTTGGAGAACAGTTGTGAACTTCAGAAACATATAATACAAAAATGTGGCTTTATATGAAACGATGGCCAATAAACAAAGGTTTGAAAATGATTCAAATATTCTAAAATTGTTTTAACAAACTTCCTGAAGGTATTTTATAAAATATTGTATCTCTAATAAATCAAAATGTGAAAACATTGTTTAAAAAATTTAGCTTCAATTTTTTTTACAATAAAACAGAAGAGATCTTTACACTTAATCCTTATTACCTAAGGAATATGCTTGATAAGTGTGTTTGGTAATTGATATAAATCATTTTTTTAATGTAATACATATTATTTTTAATTAATATTGTTCAAAGCTAAATTTAAAGAAATTTTTAAAATTATTATCAACATTTATTTTAACAAATTTAAGTATTATATTTATTTCTCATTTCATTACTTTAATTAAAAAAAACATATTGTAAGAAATGTTATTGCATAGTGGGATTCTGCAAAACCGCTGCTAATAAACATCAGTGCCAAAGAATAAGCAATCTGAATGATGAAAAAAAGAAACATTGTAGATGATTTTGCAATAATGTCTCATAGGTTAAATAAATATTTTCCATCGTGCAAAAAGATAAAGAATAAAAATTAGCAAAAATAAAAATCATTGGGAAGATATACCGTAGCAAAAATAGTTATAAGATAATCACCGTGAGGTGAAAACAAAAGTAAAAATTCTGAGATACTTTAGTGAAATAATTAACTTTTTATACTGACTATATACGGTTCGTAAACAATATGGGGAATTTCGTTAGGAAAATATTACATTGTTCTACAGTATCGTTTTTTTTTATAAGATTAATGTAATTTAGAGACTACTTTGTATTAATGTAAATAAAAATAATATTGCGAAAAACTACCATTTGAATTGAATTAGTTACTGAAAAATATATGAAATGATCTGTTAATGCACATAATAATATTAATAAAATGAATTAAAAAAGAAAACATTATAGAAGATAGAAAATCTATTGTTATGAACAAAATTATATAAAATATATTAATAATTAAATATACAAAATTATATTACTAGTATAATAATATTATCAAAATGAATTTAAAAAAACATTGTATAAGAGGAAAAGATATTGTTAGGAACAAAGTTATATAAAGTGGAAAGTTAATGCATATAAAAATATTAACAACAAGATAATTTTCAAGAAACATCATTACAGTGGAAGGTTTTATTTTAGAAAATTTCATTTCTAATATTTATATTATAATCAAATATTATAATTTTTATATTCTATATAGATAATAAATGGAATATTTCTAATGGATGGGAAAATTAAATTAAAAAATAATGCATGGATACATTTACATTTTCAAATGGATACATTTACAACTTAGTCGTATGATAGAGATTGCTTAATAGAGATGAGAGAAATTGCTTAATAAAAAATAACTAATAATAATGCTATTTAAATAATAAGACATATATATATGGTCAATAGATCGCTGTGAAGGCGAATTGCAATGTTATATAAAGTAACTTAGGTATATCAATTAACTTAGATATACCAGTTTAAAGAAAACTAAGTTTTTCGATACAGGGAGTCTGGAGTGAATTATGCTTTTTCTAATGAGAAATATTTTTTTTGTATGTTTTCAATGGATATTTTTGTCATTAATTATATAAAAACTATTCTATATCTGTATTTTAAAGTACACAGTACCCTTAACACAAAAAGTTATTTTTGTATAAATTGAATTAATTAAGTATCTAATGTGGCATGTTGTACAACATTATCAACTAATTGTTTTATCATCATGTCTATATCGAAAAAAAGTTTTATTAATATATTCTCTTAATACGATGGCGCAGTATATATAGAATTGAAAGAAATTTTTGGAATTTGTAGATCTTGATAGCTTAAATTTACTGCAGAATAATAATAATGAACATTACTTCTAAGATGTGACTACAACGTTCAAAAACGCGGTAGCCATTCGCCATTTGTTATTTTGAGAAATGTTTCAAGTGTTGTAGATCTACCATATACATTTTTACAAATAATAAAGCAAAGACAGCATTTTTTTTTGCCTTCAATATCTAGAACTTTTTCAAGTCGCATGAAAATGAATCAAAAGTTCATGAAAAGGATTGACTTAAAGTGAGAGGTAATGTCATTTTTGTAGAAACGAATCTACACTTAATCCTATCACGTGAAATTCCATACTACAACATTCATCATACAGGACAAAGGATATGTTTGCCATTTATTTTTTAAAAACTGTTCCAGATAAGGATTTTAAAGCAGATGACACTCTAACAGAAATAAGTTACTTTTTATATAAATTGAATTAATTAAATCATCTAATGTGGAAGATTGTACAACATCAATAACTACTTGTTTTATCATCATGTCTACATCGAAAAAAAAGTTCTATTAAAATATTCTCTCAATATGTTTAGAGCAAAATATTGGTAGTTTAGAATTGAAAGAAATTTTGGGTATTTTGAAGATAGTGATAACTTAAAATCTTAAGATTGAATTATGAGATTGATTAATAAGAATAACAATACTTATTTTTCTTAATAAGTATTGTTTCAAAGATGTTACTTCAGCGTTCATAAATGCGGCAGCCATTCGCTATATGTTATTTTGAGAATTGTTTCCAATGTTGAGGATTCGATTCAAGATTCAACATCTTTATAATAAATAATGCGATGAAAGGGAAGGGGCACTTTTTTTTTTTTGCTGACAATATTTAGAATTCTTTCAAGTAACATGAAAATGAGTCGAAAATTCTTGAAAAATATTGCCCTAGAATGGTAGATATTGTCATTTTTGTATAAATGAAACTCCACTTAATCCTATGACGTGAAATTCCATCTCTTATTGCAACGACATGTATCATAGAAGACATTATTTTCATGCTATATGGTTCACTTTCTTACCTTGTAGTTCCTATATAAAAGTTATTTTTAAACATTTTACAATTGCAAACTCACTCTTCAGCTTTGTTTCTTCCTTTACCATAAAAAAAGAAAAGTAAAGAAGTTTCCAGAAAGGCAACGCCTACCGTAAAAGTTCTAAATATATACTAGATCGTTAAACTAGCAACACCATGGTTTTCTGGATTTTCCATTTGGAACACTGCTACCTGCAGTAGAAAATATAGTTTTACAATTAAAACATATTGTTCGCAATGATTTTGTACAGATTAAACAATTATTTATATGAGTGTTTTATTCAGAAAATTTATTTGCTCGCGTTGCAGCACAAATCGATGCTAGATTTTTTAATGAATTTTATTTAATTTATGACATGTTCATTATCTTATCATTGGAAGAAGAAGAATAAATTGCATGACACTCAAATGTATACTTAATTTAATTAACTGTGTAAGTATTAATTCAATATATGAAATGTATTATTTTAATTTTTCCAACAATTTTAAACATATACTACTTAAATAACAAGAAAGATAGAAGGCTAATAGATCGACGTGATTTCAAATTGTAATGCCTTATAAAAGGGCCTATAAATTAACTTGGGTATATAAATTAATTTAGATATAACGGTATAGAGAAAATAAAGTTTGTCGATGCAGAGGACTCAAGCTTATTCTATGCCATCTAATAATATATATGTTTGCTTTAATATTTCAAAGGATATATTTATCAAAAAAAATAAAAATTAAAAAATCACTTAACATAACATAAATATAGTATTAGATGCAAAATATAATAGTATAGGATTTAAATAATCATTTTCTTCATGCTTAATTAATGATTCGTAGGTTAAATATTAATATTAAAATCTAAAATTATTAGCCTAGAAGTTTTATTTAAGTCACAATATTTATCAGTATAGTATGCATATAATTTATATTAGTATGCATAGAAAATCATGTAATTTAATATAATATAGATATTAATAATAAATGCTTTTGCAAAGAATATTTGAATTTAATTATTTTATAAATCGAAACGTTCTGAAATATATATATATAAGGCACAAAAATTATAACTTACAGATAGAAAGCATCACAATTCCTAAGAAAATTTGAAATGATTCCAACAAACTCTTTCAAGGATTTTTTTTAAATACATCATTCCTTTGTTGAATAGGAAAAAAAATAGAAAACAAAATAAGGAACTCTCTTAACTTGCTCAAAAATAAATAGGGTGATATTTTACAATAAGAATGCAAAAATGAAACAGAAAGCTTAAGTTTGTTTGCACAGATATGCCAAGATGTGAGACATAAATCTAATCTGTATTTGAGTAGATTTTGCACTCGCAAAGTCTTTTTTTTTCAGCATTTATAAAGAGAAAGAACAGAAGAAATTAAAATTTCAGACATTGATTATTCAAAGTTCACAAAACAGTATTACAACTCAACAAATAAGTATTACTTAATACCAAAAAGCTTTTGTTCTTTACAAGAACATCCAGAGAAGATTGACGATGGTTCGTCTTTTAACAGCATATATGTATGGCCTTTTTTTTTAATTCTCTCTTTTCTTGCTTCATCTTTGAGAGAGAGAGAATGACTTTCAGCGCAATTTAACATCTACTTTACATCATGTAATTACTCATAGAAGACGGGAGGAATTGTCTAGAAATTAGGAAAAGAAGGCAATTTATCATCAGGTCTGCATTCTTTCCACCAAGTAAAAGTTCTCCAAAAGTTTCTTCTTGGCTGAGCGCAAAAATTGAAAAGTACAGCATGTAATAGGTGACCGAACATTGTTTTTAAGAGGTTTTCACAAACTGTAACGGTGATTTTTTTTTCTTTTCCTCTCTTTAAGTTAAAAGACTTAAAACAAAAAGTTATAACCTTTATTTACTGTAAGAAGCTAGTACTAATTCTTTTAAGTGAAGAAAAATAGCATGATGCTTTGAAAGAAACACTTTTTTTTAAAATACTGTCTATAGAAACTTGTATAAAATTTTTATTAAGAGTTATTTTCCTTACCATAATCATGATGTACAGATTTTGTAACCATCAATCATGTTTAAGCATTATTATAATTTCCATGGTGATTTGATTGAAATCTTTTTAAGTATACATCTTACATCTTGACATTATAAAAATATTTTCAGATGATGAAAAAAGATAAATAAATAATTTAGACATCGCAAATTGTGATTTAGAATAGAATCTATCATAATTTTTGGCGTCCTTCAAATAGGTGTTAGATTTTTTATTCAATTATGGCTAATTTAATCTATATTTTTATTATTTACACAAGTAGCATTTATTTTTCTATTAGTTACAATACTTTTACCTACTTCTTAATATTCGAATACTAGTAAAACTATACATAATTTTACTTCTATTAGCTATTAAATAATGTAATTTATTAATAGATAAAACAGATAAAAACTATTTTATTTACAAAATTAAATATTTTATAAGAAATAAATCTTAAAATTTTTTTCTCCGAAATACATGATTTAAGAATACATATTCCATTAAGGAACACTACCAACTTAATATATATATATATATATTATATATGTATATTAAGTATGGGTGTAATATATATATATATATATATATATATATATATATGATGTAAAAAAACATATATATATATATATATATATATATATATATATATATTAAGTATGGGTGACCGAATAATTACCGACCATGTAATAGGTGACCGAACATTGTTTTTAAGAGGTTTTCACAAACTGTAACGGTGATTTCTTTTTTTTCCCTGCATCCTCTCTTTTAGTTAAAGGACTTAAAACAAAAAACTGTAACCTTTATTTACTGTAAGAAGCTGTACTAATTATTTTAAGCAAAGAAAAATGGTACCATGCTTTGGAAGAAATACTTTTAAAATACGTCTATTGAATAATGTATAAAAATTGTATTAAAACTTATTTTCCTTACAATAATCATGATCTCGTCCGCACAGATTTTGTAATCATCTATCATGTTTAAAAATTATTATAATTTATATAGTGATTTGAGGGAAATCTATTTAAATATAAATCAGGGCAATATAAAAAAACATATTTTCAGATGGTCAAAAAGAAAATTAAACATCTCAAATTATGATGTAGAATAGAATCTGTCATAATTTTTGGCGGATAGGAGTAATGTAATATTCAAATAGGAGTAATGTATTCAAATAGGAGTAATGTAATAGGTGACCAAACACGGTTTTTAAGAGGTTTTCACAAATTGTAAATGTGCTTCTTTCTTTTTTTATCCTCTCTTTTAGTTAAAAGACTTAAAATAAAAAGTTATAACCTTTATGTACTGTAATTATTTTAAGTAACGAAAAATACTAAGATGCTTTGGAAGAAATATTTTTAAAATACGTCTATAGATAGTTGTATAAAAATTATGTTAAATTTTATTTGAATTACAAGAATCATGATCTATCTTGTACAGATTTTGTAATCATCAATTATGTTTAAAAATTATTATAATTTTCATAGTTATTTGACTGAAATTTGTTTAAGTATATATCATGGTAATATAAAAAACTTAAGGAAAATATATAGGATTTCGACAGCCCAAATTATGATGTTGAATGTAATTTGTCATAATTTTTGGCATCATTCAAAAAGGAGTTCAATGTTTTAATAACTTATGGCTAATTTAATTATATTTTTATTTAGGTCATTATATTTTTATTTTAGGTGACCGAACATTGTTTTTAAGATGTTTTCACAAACTCTAACGGTATTTTTTTTTTTTTTTTTTTTTTTTTTTTTTTTACCTCTGTTTAAGTTAAAAGACTTAAAACAAAAGTTATAACCTGTATTCACTGTAGGAAGCAGTACTAATTCTTTTAAGTAAAGAAAAATGGTACGATGCTGGGAAAGAAATATCTTTTTAAATACGTCTATAGAAACTCGTATAAAAATTTTATTAAGTGTTATTTTCCTTACCATAATCATGATGTACAGATTTTATTATCATCAATCATGTTTAAACAATATTACAATTTACTTAGGAATTAGAATGAAATCCATAAAAATATAAATCATGGCAATATGAAAAAAATATTTTCAGATGATGAAAAAGAAAATTAGACAGCCCAAATTATGATGTAGAATGAAATCTATCGTAATTTTTTGGCATCCTTCAAATAGAAGTTAGATTTTTAATCAATTAGGGCTAATTTAATATCATTTTTATTATTTACACAGGAAGCATTAATTTTTCTATTAGTTAAAATATTTTCACCTATTCTTATTATACAAATACTAGTGAAACAATAAATAACTTTACTTCTGTTATATATTAAATAATATAATTTATTAATAGTTAAAACAGAGAAAAACTAATTTATTTACAAAATTAAATATTTTATAAATAAATTTGATTTCTAAGAAAAATATTTAGAAATAAATCTTAAGATTATTTTCTGCTAAATACATGCTTTAACATTACATATTCCATTAGGGAATCACTTCCAACTTAATATATATATAGTACAGCATGTAATAGGTCACCGGACATTGCTTTTAAGAGGTTTTCACAAAGTGTAATAGTGATTTTATTATTTTCAATTATTTTTTCGCTCTTTCCTGTCTTTTAGTTAAAAGGCTTAAAACAAAAAGTTATAACCTTTATTTATTGTAAGAAGCTAGTACTAATTGTTTTTTGTAAAGAGATAGGTAGATTTTTAAAATACGTCTATATAAACTTCTATAAAAATTTATTAAGAATTATTTTCCTTAAAATAATCATGGTGTCGTTCGTACATGTTTTGTAATCATCAATCATTATTATAATTTCCTTAGTGATAAGATAGAAATCTATTTAAATATACATCATGTCAATAAAAAAAAATATTTTTGATGTATTAAAAAAAGGATTTATTTAGATAAAATTATGTAGATAGAATATATCATAATTTTTGTCATCAATCAAACAAGAGTTCAGTTTTCTTATCAGCTATGGCTAATTTAATTAAAATTTTACTGTTTACACAAAACGCATTTATGTTTCTATTAATTAAAATATTTTCGCGTATTTCGTATAATTTGAATAATAGTATAGTTGTACATAACTTTACTTCTATTAACTATAAAATAATTAAATTTATTAGTAGTTAAAACGAAGTTTTTTTTATCTGCATTATTTAAATTTTTAAAAATTAAATTTGATTTCTAAGAACAAATTTTAGAAAAGAATCTTAATTTTTTGTTAAATACTTGATTTAAATTGTTTGTCATTATTGATAGTGAAATTATACCATTCCAGTTACTTTGTTTTTAAACATAATACATTGAGCAATGAAACTCTACTTGGATCTTCGTGATGCTTCCACAAATAAAAAAAATTATAGAAAAATGCTTCAAAATGCAAGTAATATTATTATCCGATTTAACCTTCCATATTTCATAATGAAATCCCTTCCAACTTATATATATATATATATATATATATATATATATATTGTAACGTCTCCTCCTATACTATACCTATAACTGCTTCAAGAAGTGGGTCACTTTTAGATTCATGGCAGTACTATAATTTTCATTTACAATCATTACGTATAGAATGTCAATTTTTAATTTCATGATCATGATCATGAATTTAAATAGGTAATTAATCATGATCATGATCATGAATTTCATGATCATGCTCATGAATTTCATGATCATAGGTGTCGTGGGGTGATACACAATAGGTGATTTCAATAATAGGTGTCGTGGATAATGATACATGAATTTCATGATCATGTATCATTATCCACGACACCTATTATTTGCTGTCATATATGAGTGACAGGTTGTTCTCATTTGAACAAGACACTAAATTCATGTAGTATAAATATGCATGAAACTGGCTGACATAAGTGATGTGTTGTTATTATGCAGTTGCTAAAGAGTATACATTCCTTTAACCTGGGAACGGAAATGATATATCTCTTTTCATGGGAAAAATGCTGTAATATAGAAATAAAATGTTACGTAACAATATCAAAGGTATCTTAACAATATAATCGAATATAGTAAAATAAAGAATGCAAACTTTAATTATTCGTAATACTATCCATAATGAAACATAATAAATTAATACATGGTCTTTAATAAAAAAAATATGGGATTTACTCGCTAACATTAGATTTATATATATTAGTACAAGTAATGTTAATAAATGGAAAACAGCATCTGTCAAATATCGAAACTTCAGCGAATATACAGCCCCCTTGCGTGCAAGTAATAATCTTACTAAATCAATATGCAACTTTAAAGAACACTTTATGAACTCTCACTGAGTTTTAATCATGACACTCAAGATAAGGGTTTATAATCTGTTTACACAGAGTACTCAAATCCAATCCAATTCCGACCCTTCTTGCCGCAGCAGTCGCAAGATTAACATTGGGAAAGGATTTGTCGCCAACACATAAATCGGGTTTCTAGCCTGGAGGCGAGAAATGCAAATCATGCCACGCAAGGATTTCTACTGCTGATTTGTGTCATTTGAGCTCGTGGCGTATTGATGTAGCTTGTTAGTCAAAATTCTGAATTGAATTAGCAGTAAAATTATTTGAAGGACAGGGAAAATATAGTTAGAATAAAAGTATATCTTCAAAATATTTATTATTTAGAATGTAATGATTTATGCGATTTGAAGAAAATAAATTCTTGTGAAGGAGCTTAATTTTAAATATTTAGTTATATATAACAAAAAACAATGTTTTGAAGGTGACAATTGTAGGTAGTTTTTGTGAAATCAATAAATATTTCGATCCTCTCAGATTAAATTTAAATAAATCTTTAAAATTCAACTACAATTTCGCGTCGGTTAACTCATTAGTATTCAGAAGAGTGTATTTTGGAACCTGGCAAATAAGTCTAAATTACAATTTCTATACAGTAGCCAAGGTGTGTACCAAAAGTCTCAAGGTTTGAAAAATCTTTCTTTATGAAGATGTCCTGTTTATGTAGGGATAACATGATGAATTAGTGAACGTATGGGTTCAGGTTCGTAAATAAAAACTAATGATGCTGACTAGGATAACGATTCATTACGATAATTAACTGATGATAAGCTGTGACTAGTGTTCTAAACAATGAGAAACAGATGTAGATAGTGACAACGTGTACAAGCTCTTTGCAGTGACTGCCAGGTTCAGTGGTGGCAATTTTCCTGGCTTTCTGCCCTATCATACATAAATACTGTGTAATTTATTGCAATAATCCTTCTTCCATTCCATGTGTGTTTATAGAAAATACAATTTGAACAGCTATACTAGTATTTGAATAATACGAAGTAGGTGAATATATTTTAACTAATAGAAATATAAGCTCTCCCTGTGTAAATAGCTAAAATATAATTAGCTTAGCCATAATTGATTGAAATGACATAATTGATAAAAATTGGCAAATATCATTTATGGTCCAAAGAAAAATTTTGTACAGTTTTGCAATAGGATTAAATGCGTCACCACATTAAGATAATGTAAAAACTACTTATATTGTTAATAATAATTCTTCTAATTCTAAATAATTATACTAATAATAATTACTGCGATCGGAAAACATAATACAAAACAATAAATTTAAGCCAATATTATTTTTTTTCGTAAATTATTAATTTATTTTACCTAAGATAAAACAGATACTCGGCTTAAAAACGCTTTTAATAAAAGCGAATATTTTGCAGCTTAATTTTCACTTAGAAAAGAAAATCATTATCATAATAACGGCGTATAGAAGGTTTAATGGATAAAAAATAGTAGTCATCAAATAATTTTTAAAAAACTTACTATCCAGACTATTAAGATACATTTTTCATTGATCATTTGTGCACCGCATGAACACACTTATGTAACCCTGGAACAATGAAATAATAGGTGCTGAGGGTCTTCCGGATAGGTGTAAAAGCTAAAAAATGGGGGCGAGCCTTGCGTGAGAAAACCAGAAACTCCCACTAGACACATGACTATGGATGCGAGACTATTTTATACATATTGTCAAAATCGCCATCGAATCTGCTCTTTACTGAAAATAAGCATTACAAGAATGACGCCAGCGAATTCGAACCTCTGCTCTTCTGCATGTTATTATTCATTTTTCCACTCAACCACGTTTTGGCAACTTTTTAGAGATTTTAAATCACTTCTTTATTGGATATAAAAAAGTGAAAATAATACAGAACATGCGAATACAAATTAGCCATGAATATTGACAAAAAAAAAATCTGGGATGTCAATAATAAATTTTAAAACTTCTTAATCAGTATTGAAAAAATTACTTTGCAATAATTTGAACTGTATTAAAATTTCCATCTGTATTTAAATGTAAAAACATCTTTTATTCTGAAAATAGCTGGCATCTATTCGATATTTCTCATAAATAAAATGTTGAAACCACAAAACCATATACAAACAAAGAACTCATTTAACATGTGTCTAAATTTATCCTTTTTTCGCTGACGCTGCCACATAAATCTGAACAACGAATCCATTATTTAATTTTCCAGAACCCTTTGTCCTTCCCTAACACACAAAATGAAAGCCACAAACTACACTCAAGCCTCTAATTTCCAATACCCCGAAAACTTTTTCTTGTTAGCCCACCAACTTCAAAAATGAGTATGCAAATGCCATGGAAAAACCCAGTACTAAATTATGCAGGACAGCAATATTTAAACCAAGAAAACCAAAAAATTCCTTGTTCAGCACAAGTCCTGGCTGAACTTTTCATCCTCTATATCTCTTGCTTCGTTTGATTTGCTGATCCCAAAAATCCAGTTCCTTTTTTCTATTTATTTACTTTTTACCCTCATGCCGGGATATTTCTCGCCTCTCCTGTCTTTTCTTCTCCTTTTCCGGCCATTTTCCCGGATACTTCCGCGCTGGCCTCAATATTTAACAGGAAGTGCTTTGTGTACCAGCAGAAGTAGGAGACGAAATCGTTCAGAAGTTTTTGAATTGCAGGGACCGGTTGTAAATTTCGATTTGCCATGCATTAGGAATTTGTATTGATCTGGAGTAAATACACGATTCGAGAATCATTCGTCTGGGCACACAGATTTCACAATTAATCTAGTATTGCATTATGTTTGCTCTCAGATTTTTTCATTTATATGCTGGATGATTTGTTATAAAATTTAAAACCCAATTGAATATGCATTTGTATTTTAGTTTTTAAGAAATTGGAATAAATGCGGACTTTATGTTTGTTATTTTTCTTAGTAATATAATAAAAAGCTCTCAAATTTTAATTATTAAATATAGTAATTTTTTAGAATCTAAATGGGATATTTGGAATTTGTATTGATATGGAGTAAATACAGGATTCCAGAATCATTCGTCTGGTTACACAAATTTCACAATTAATCTAGTATTGCACTATGTTTGCTCTCAGAAATTTACATTTATATACTGTAGGATTTATTATAAAATTTATAACTTAATCGAGTATGTATTGTATTGTAGTTTTTAAATCGAAATAAATGCGGATTTTTTGTTTGTTAATTTTGTTTAGTAATGTAATAAAAAGCTTTCAAATTTTAACTATTAAATATAGTAATTTTTTAGGTCTAATTGGAAAATTATTCATTTTAAATATTAAATCTTATCTCACAAGAAATAATATTATCTTTCTTACGACAAATATTTTATCTAATACGTTGATCATTAAAAATGTTATAATACAATTTTTTTAATTTTTCGCAGCAAAAATAAATTGTTTAATTTCCTAAAACTTTGTAAACAATGTTTAATATTTATAAAATGAATTTTGAGCATGGTTTTGCAAATAAGTTTGAAACCGTTGGAGTTTTAAGAGTTTAAATGTTATTGGAATGAATTTAATCATTTTGATTTTTAATCACCTACCATAAATAAATTATTTGACAAAATGGGTCTGAAATATTTATTCACTAAATTAGGTATATTTAAAATTCAAAATTGAATAGCATTGGACTTACAGATGATGTAATTCAAATTTCAAATTTTTGAAGAAAAGTTCATTTAAATACTTTTAAAATAATTTTAAAACTAAATAATTAACAACTCTTTATCAACTAGCATATAAAATTTCCTTGATGCGCTTTTCTTGTTTATCATTGCTAAATCTCAATGTTTTTCGTTACTTTTTTAATATTTTTGAAAGGTATGTTCACAAAGTAGTGTTAAATTTAAAAAAGATTTTGCTAAGCATACAAAGCACCAGGATCTAACTGGATATTAAAAAAAACGTTATCAATTTGCCTCAAATATACACTAAAAAACACATTTTGCCTAAGGTATTGCAGCAGTTTATTTTAGTAATTTATTGTAAAAAGAACTGTATTAGTTTGTTTAATGTATTGCTTTATAGTTATTGTAAACTTTAATGCCCAATGGACATGAAACATAATATAGTTTTATTTTAAATAAAAATATCATCATTATATGAAAAAATAAATACGTTTCGACAGTTAAATTTAATATTTGATTTATACTCGCATTCTATTTTTTTTTATTAATTACTATTTATTTAATGTTTGCAATTTTATGTTATTTTCATATCCACCATTTTTTTTAAATAAATATGTAATTAATACTCCTTAAAGTAACATGATCTAAATGATAACTGCAATTTTGTTCCATTTATAATGTAAAATAATGGATAATAGTTCTCATATATCTGCTACATGCTTTTCAGTATGAATACGACAGGTATTTCTTTTTTATTAAATGTATATACATTTCAATCATCCATCAGTTTCCTATGTTAAATATGTAATTAATCTCTTACAGTGATATCACCTAAAGGATAACAAAAAATGTGATCCATTCACATTAAAAAATAATGGATTATACTTCTGATATACATGACATTAATAAAATGAATAATAGTTCTAACATACGTACTTTTAACTTTAAATTATTGGAATATAATAAGCATTTTTTATTAAATATACAGGGTGATTATAATTAAAGTCCTACTTTCAAAATGCTGTAAAAAAAAAGAACCACTAGTCACAATGAGTTCAAATTTGAACTGAAGATACTTGAAGAAGGAGGAAATCACCCTGAATATTAAAATTTCTTTGAATAACACTCCCCTTACTTTTACTTAAAAACCTCTTGAAGAAATATGTATGTATGTAAATGCATGTAATAATTGGAAATTAAAATATTTATGTTAAATAAAAAAATGCATGTAAATATATACCTTACTTATATTGAATTGTATATATACATATTCAAGTTGAAAATTCAAAATTAATATACATATATATATATATATATATATATATATATATAATAATTTTTATATATATATATATATATATATATATATATATATATATATAGTTATTTTTCAAAGAGTTATTAACAGAGTAATATACATATCATATTTACAAAAAAATTATATCAATAGTAGCAAACTGTTCAATATTCTTCCAAAAAGACAAAAAAAAATTATATTCTTCTTTCCTGTCATTCAAGTTTACAATTACTTAGTGGCTCTCGACATGATTTACGCGTGTTCGCATCGATTCGTATTTGTCTTTCCACTATTTATATACCGTCATAAATTCTCAGAAGAGTCAACCTCATTTACTTCCTGTGTTTGACCCATACATCACATTTATTGCTTTGAATACAGTCTTGCCCCATTAGTCTTCGTAATACTATTTCTCCTCAGAATGCACCACCAGTGTGGTTCGATCTAGTAACTTCCAAAATATTTATAGTGACATAAATAAAAAAAAAAATGCTGTTTGCGAATTCAAAATATTAATAATAAATAAATATACCTGAAAGTAATGCCATTTAAGTTACAAATCAATTCAGAAATATTTTTTCGATGCTATTTCTTGCTAATGTGAAGAATTTTTAAAATGTTTGTGAAACTTATCGATGCAAAAAAATATTTTTTAAAAGTTCCTGGAAGTTATAAGTAAATTCATTGCATTAATTTATTTTGAAACATTAGCTGAAAGAAAAACATTTTAATCAGTAATTTTATTTATTCATGCATAAATGAAAAAACGTACTCTAGAAATTAATGTAACAGTACATTTTAAAATAAAAAAGCACGAGTTTAAAGTATATCAATTCAAAATAAGCAAGAAATGTAAATACATTTTTTAACAAATTTCCTTAATGTATTTCATAAAAAACATCTAAAAATGTTTTAACAGATTTTCTGCTTTCAGTTTTTTACATGAAAGCACATATCCAATAGCAGAAAAATGTAATTTATTTTCAGAATAAACTAATTTCATAAAACAAATTACTTTATGTCCAACTGACTTTGAAATTCATTTCTATTAAAAGACTAAAAAATAAGCTCTATTTTCGTATGATATGTAAAAATATGAATTAAAAATAACTAAGATTTCTGATATCTATGATAGAGCTATATATGCCATATTAAAATCTTATTTATTTTTAATTCATTTTCAGTTGGGCTTAAAAGTCCCTCATCGTTAATCACACATATATATTGTTTTTTAAAAACATAAAAATATATTTATGCATAAAAATACTTTTTTAATATGGTTACATAATATGTTTTCCAAGCGACTTTTGCATTAAAGAGCTTTACAAATTTTAAATAAATTTGTAAATTTTTGAATAAATAATAATAATATGCAACAAATAATAATTTCCTTAAAATGTTTAAATAATTTTACCAGCGTAATATTTATTTCTGATATGCCTGTTTAAGCCCGTATCGTTAATAATACTGGTTTGTTTTACATAAAAAATATTTTTATATATAAAAATACTTTTTTAATATGGTTAAATAATGTTTCCTTTGAAAGTATTTTCTAAACGATGTTTGGTTAAAAGGAATTTACACATTTTAGATACGCTTGAGAATCTTTAAATAAATACTAATTATATCAAATAAATATGAATTTGCTTTAGAAGAAAACTTAAAAAAAATCTTTAAAATGTAAAGTTTTTTTTTATATAAACATTTTACATCGAAGGAAGTTTAAGCATTTTAATAGTTAGTATAAAAATAAAATTCTTAATTATGATTAACCATTTTATATGTTAAGGAAAAAAAATTTATTTTTTTTAAATTTATATTAATGTGAAGTGTGAAAAAACAATATATTTAATGCGAGGAATATTTATGTATGTTTTTTTTTAATTATGGTTATGTATTTTTAAATGCAATAAGATTACAAATCTCAGCTCAATAAAATATATTTTAGGTGTGTAAAAGTTTTAAAAATTATATTTATTATTTCTATGTCTATATGTATGTGTAGACTATTAAAATAATTATCGACATTAATATGACGAATCTAGATGCAATGAGCAGAGCACCCATGTCGGAATCAGAAGATACTATAACAAACCTTTCAGAGAAGAATTTTAAGTATGTCTAACAATAAGCAAAGATGAACAAGTTTTCACCATTCAGCATCCTTATAAAATTTTAAAAAAATTAATCTAATTTTTTAGAGAGAAGAACATAAAATAATAACCGAAGAAAAGTAAAAGATCACAAAACAGGTCTTCGAATGAAATCGAGTATATAGGAGAATTATACAAAAACGAAAATGGAAATACCAACAATTGATCCAAAAAAATATGACAGAATATACACTGCCAAATTCATGATTTTCTGGGACATTTTTCTGCTGAAAGGACTGTCAGTATCATAAAAGAATTGTACAAGTTTCCATACATAAAGAGTTAGTTGCGGAAGCATATAGCAATGCGATTAGAATGCCTATTTAACAAGATGCCAAGTGAAAACAACAAGGATATATGCATCCAATTCAGAAATGAAAAAAAAAATCCTTTTTTTGTCAACATGGATAATTTAGGATATGGTGTATAAAGCACACGTGAGAATCCAGATTTACTCATCATATTTGACAACTTCTCAAGATTCACTAGGCTTTATCCTGTCAAAAACACTGTATTCCAACACGTTTTAAAAGCTTTGATGGCGATTTTAGATTATCTAGCAGAATCACAAGTAATAGAGGTTCACATCATTTTGAAAAATGCTGTCATAATAAATGAAATAAATCACATCTTGAATTCTACTCAATATCCTCTGAGAAAACACATGGTAGATCTGATCAATGGAACACTTTTGCTTACAATAATGCCATCCATGAGTGATTCACATCATGAAGGATTTACAAATTAAAAAAACCGCAAAAAAATTGGGCAAAACCGCAGTTAAGGCACAATTTGAAATTCTTAATGGTTATTCTCCGAGATTTAATAATGGAATCTTTCGAAAATTTACAAATGAAAGTGTCGGTTTATGAACTGATCCAAAAGAAGTTAAAAATGAAAAGCGTAATGTTATAAAAAATCAACATTATAAAATAAAGGAGTAATACAACAAGCAAAAATGCCGAACGACGATTTTGGAACCAGACAAAATAATTGCCAGTCGACGTCCATTAAATTCAACATTAGAACCTTTCAAAATCAAGACAAAATATCGAGTGCCCTTAATTGTGACTGAGGTCTTCTCCAACAATACTTACCGAATGACTCAACTGGAAGAAAAGGAACAATGCAGATTCTATATACCAACAGCGCGTGTGAGTTAATCCAACGAATAATAATTAACCTCAAACGAATGTTAATGATTTAAATGGCTGGGAAACCCAGGGCGCCTCACCTGTTATTCTAAACTAAAGTAACAAATCGAGAATCAGGCAAAGGGCAATATAAACATTTATTATTTCTAAAATTTTTGAAATACCTTTTTATTATCTTGAAGAAACTTTATTTTCAAAATAACCGTATAATATTATTAATAACTACATTTTCAAAATATTAAACAATTGAGTAGTAACAATTGAGTGTAATTGTCTAATCAGAATGTCCGAGTATAGAATATATAGATAGATATATAGAATATATTATAATTCTTCCATCAACCGTAGATGACACAGCCAGCGCTCTCGTAATAGTTGATATATATGCTATGGATCCAACGAGATCTATGCTATGGATCCAAGTGTTTTCTTCAATAAGCCGATTGCTCTTAAAATTATTATGAAAATAGAAATTCTTATTTATTATTCTTGTGTATTTATTTATGTAAAAGATAAATAAGGCAATATGTTAGCATTTGCATCTGATAATTTTAACTCATATTTGTAACTAACAAATTGAATAGAATTTTAACTAATTCATCTGTAGAAATTTTCAAAAAAAGTATGACAGAATCTATCTATGTAACAGGCTAATTTTTAATTTCATTCGTTAATTTCATTATTCCCATTGAATTTTTAAACATCGAAATAAAGACACTATTACGAACTACTAAAGATAGCGGCTAGGAGATTTCATGTTGAAATGTTCTGAAAATATTTTTACAGTCATTACTTTCAACTTATTTCTGGCAGTACATAAAAGTCACTGCTGATTATGTATTGCATGCAATACTATATCATTGTACTATATTAAAGTCAGTGTTTTTAGAAGCAAGATGACCTGATGGAAACTGGTGAAGGTTTAATAACAAAAAGCTATTTGGTATGGGGATTTCAGGTTTAATCAAATTTCACTTTCAACACTTTTCACTTTTTTTTTCAGTGAAAATCAACTGATCTTTAAATTCTCGCAAAATTCAATATCCTTTCATCAAACCTATGATTCCATGTATCTTTGATGTAAAAAAAAATATATATATATTTAATATATTCTATTAGTGATATTGTGCAGGATAACATCATTATTCAGACTCTATTTATATACTTATTGTGGCATAATTTTTCCATATTAGAATTTAAATTATTTCTCCGAATGTACTTAAGAACTGGTATAAATTTAGTAAATTTTTACAATATTATTTGTGAAACAATGTACTCTATAGCAATTTTAAGAGTTAGTTTTTGTTGCCTAAAAAATTTTATAAGTATCTGAAAAGTTCCAACGGAAAATACTTTTATGTGGATAAATGTAGCTATATATTACTATAGAAAACATATAAAACACCCCAGAGATTCACCCAGAAAAAATTCCGAAACGCTTGCAATATATACGTCCTGAAGGAGACTTTCGGATATCGGATTTCATTTTGCTTACGAAAAATATTTTTTCAAATATCTACTGAATAATATAAAAAAAAGATAGTGAGTTTTTTTCACATATTTACATCGTGAATAAGCCTATTTTAGCTCATTTTTAAAATGTTTTCATATACTGTATATTTTGGAATTATATTTTACACTAATTTTTGAAATAAAAAATATATAGATTTAATTTATGTTGCGTGATATTAAATAGAGATAATTTTCGGTTTCGAAAGATTGCTAAAATGTTTTTGGAAAGATTAAATTTTTTATCAATATTTGAAATATTTTTCTTGATTCGATGGATATAGAGACATCAGTAAAATATAATTAGAAACATCAATGATATACAAATTAAAATGGTTGTTTCTCCATTATTAATTATGAAAAAAAATCTTTTAAATTTGATACTAATTAAAACTTTGCATTTAAAATTTATAATTTACATTTAATATTTAAGTATTTTTTAACCTTATTTGTTTTTCAAATTAATATGTAAATTTAATTATTGTTCGTAAATCTAATGATTCCAATATTTAAAGAAATAAGGAAACAAAAAAGGCTTCTGATAAATAAAATTATTCGTCATTGTTTTTTTTTTTTTTTTTTTTTGTAGCATCGATTATCAATAAATCATTAACGTTGTTTCACTCAAAGTACCTCTCTCCCAGTTAATTAAATAGGAGATAAAATAAAATCTGAAAATTTTATAAATCATTTTTATTGCAAGGAGGAAACATGGTGGACCAGTATATTTTATAAAATGATAATATAATCTATGGCCGATGGAAGAAGGTTTTCTTTTCCTAATAAAATTTTAAAATGGTAGACAGTTATACTAGAAATTCTTCTGGAAGACAATAAATATCCATCGATCAGTTAGTGAATTATTCGTGTAATACTACTAAGAACACAAGGAATAATGTAGAAAAGACTTTTGAAATGTTGGTTCAAAAGGTTTTTTTCTGTAATGATTGTTAGTTTAGATCAAAAGTTTACCCACAAATCCTGAATTTTTTGTCATCCATGTGTTGTTTAAGGGGATATTGGAACCTATCATTGAAATCCTCCTATTCTATGTGTGTACTTTTGTGCCTATAATACGGTAGTATAAATATGGTCAGTGAGCTGTCTTGGTTTGGAAGAGTAAAACCCTAAACACCAATTCAATCAACTAAAACAATATCGCTGATGGAGGAAGGTTTTCTTTTTATAATAAAATTTTAATATGTTACACATTCACACTGGAAATTCACCGGGAAGGGCATAAATATACATATAAGTTGGTGAATTATTCGTGGAATATTATTAAGAATACAAGATTAATGTAAAATGAATGTTTTGAAATGTAGGGTCAAAAGGATTTTCTTCGATAATGATTGTTAATTTAGTTTAAATATTTTACCCATGAATCTTGAATTTTTTTCCTCTCATGTGTGGTTTATGGAATATTAGAAACTTTCATCTAAATCCACCTATTCTATGTATGTACTTTTATGCCTTTAATATGCTAGTATAAATATGGTCAGTGAACTGTCTTGGTTAGAAAGCATATTACCTTAAACATCAATACATTTCAATCAGCAAAAGCAATTATACAAAATGCTATTCAGTGCAAGTTAACTTCGAATTACAATCTCGAGCAATACAATATAAAGAAACTTAAGAGATAAAACTTCAAAGACTCGATGCGAAACATCTTAAATCTGAGTCTTAAGTTAGAGGATTCTATTTTTACTTTTATGTACAGAGAGAAAGTTATATGTGATACCATTTCTCTTCTCAAATTCTCGGGAGAGTCATGATTCATATTTTTCGAAATTTCGAGTGAATTGTCTTTTATTTCACAATCCAATCCACTCAGGAATTTTTAAAATAAAAGTGGCTTACGATTGGTTCCTTATAAACTTTCAGCATATTTCATTTACTTTTTTATCTCAAGAGAAAATAAGAGCATTGAAAAACGTACGGGGAATGACAAAAAAAAAATGTAATTTTTTATTTCAAAGTTTAAGACGTTTTGTTGTTAAGCAAAAACTATAAAAAAAAAAAAATTGAAACATGCATAAGATGGAAAGATAAAAATCGGAAACATTTTTAAATAATGATTTATGGAAAAGAAATAAATTTTATTTTTGCATAATACAATTATTTGACAAAATATGCAGTTTCATTTTTTTTTGTTACAATTTTCGAAATAAATATTCATTTAAAATTTCATGTAACAATATTTATAAATATAATTGCTTACTGCTTTTGAAATTGTTCTTCATTTTTATGTGAGTGTTACAACTAAATTGTTTTAAAATCATGAGCCAGGTACATGCAGTTTGTTAAAAGCATATTATGTTCTTTTTCTTATCAAACTAAATTGGGCATCAAATAAATCACATTGAAAAACTATCACTTTTTTTATTTAGTCATTTTTTATTTGTCACGTGATTTTGAATACGAGAATTACATACTCTTTTTTGGTATTTAAAATCATCTCATCTTGCTTTTGAAGAACTTAATTTAATTTTTAAACTGCCAAGTAAAAGACAACGTTAAAAATAGTTTTAAACATCTGAAATGTGAAAAAAGTAATGATTTTTGTCAATGACTGTTTTAAGAAATATTATGGGAATCAGAATTTTTTTTCATATTTTTTAATTTTGACATGGATGGAAAACATTCAAGAATAAACTACATTTTTTCTCCAACTCCATCCGAATCGTATTTTAATTTGGGTAAAATATAATTCATAATTTTAAAAATAAATATAAATTTTTAGATTTTAATACAAGAATAAAACATAGACCTTGACGCAGCTTTAGTTTAATAATAAAAGTAAGTATTAAAAAAGGTTTATTCGATATTTTCTAATTTATTGCAGACCAGAACCTATGCAAGATTTTTATCTACACAATTTTTATTTTTCTTACGACATTTAATGCAAAATGCATGTAACATTTTAAAATCTCGCTCAAACAATGTGAATGTGATTGTACAACATTATAACTTAAAATACAAAAGCCGGAAGGAAATCAAATCCTAATTTGAATAAATATTTTAAGAATTAATATCACAAATTTATAAATAAAAAAACCCATATGACTAATCATTTTACGACGTTTTCGTTAAACCTAACCACCTAATAAAACATTCATTAAATTAAAGCAATATCGCACCTCAAGTTCTTTATTTGATTACGTATTATATTAAATAAATAATATATATATATTTATATATATATATATAATTATGAATTCGTTGAATAAATTCTACATATTTTTTTGTGTGTAGTCCATGACCAAGTCATAGTTGACACATGCAACCTGCAACATTCACATGTGGGTTCATTATTATTATATTTTGATGATTAGTTCAATTCTTTTCTTGTATTATAAGAAATTATCTACAAATAATGAAATCGTTTCTATCATTTTTATTTTTTAGAAAAAAATTATCAATAATTCTGAAATACTCGTACAATTGCATTTTATAAATTCCAAATGTATAATTATTTTACAAAATTTCTACATGCTATGCATTTATAATTTTTTGGTGAATAATTAATCTTTCTTCATTCTGACTCAAAGTTATATCTAATAATTGAATTTAAAAGGACTATAACTTTTCAGCTATTAAATAAGTAGAAATAAACTTAGTGTGAAATATAGAGGAAATTTTAAATATTTGAGAACAAGATTTAAAATACCTCAATATCAGATATACAAAATATAAAGCATCATTTAAAAAAAATATATGTTGAATAACGCTTAAAAATGTCCTTAAATTATCCCTTAGATTAAAAAATTAAATAAATACAAATAAAAAACAGGACTTAGAGTATTCATTTGTTTCATTATGCATTTTAAAAATATTGACAATCAAGATTAAGACATGTTTTCAATATTGATTTCTTAATTTGAGAAAAAAATTGTTTTTTTTACAATAAAAATATGAGGAATATGGGTCCATGAGTGGTTATAAATGCGAAGTTTTCTTTTATATTTAATTTATATTCAAATTATATAAGATGTTATGTCATATATTATAATGAATATAAAGTTTCACAATACAAACGGATAGTACGTACTTATTTATTTAATTAAACGTTTGGCCACTTTTACATACAAGTGGATTATGAAAAAAACTATTTCATTATACTATGCCCCAACTATCATACCGTATACTGAAATTGAATAAAATTCTGGTTAAAATAATTTTGAGGCCGCTGAATAATATGAAGAACAGCAGTTACAGTTACAGTTACAGTGACAAAAAATTCAAATTCCAAAGGGAAAATAGCGTTGGAACGGCGCCTATAACACGAAAATCACACCTCTAGACGGAAGAACAGTGAAAACAACCAATAAGAGCAGAGAAGCAACAGACAGCAAAACATTTTAATGTGTTTCACAAATTTTCCACATGACCTCTTTCACACATGATGACACTTTGCATGCAGCAGATGACAAATAACCATGGAGCACGTGTCATGGCCGATATCGATACAGTGAAATTTGCTATATGATGTCATGTGGAAGCAAGATGGTCCTCCCTCTCATTTGTGGTCCTCTGTCAAATATTTCTGAAGGCACTTGTTTAATGACAGAGTTAAAGCCATGAGGTCCTTCATGACTTTAACTCGATCTCACTCTGATGGATTTCTGGCCGGGGAAGGGGATACCTGCAATTTAAAGTGCATGCTTCTACTCCGCAAACTGTATCTGATTTGAAAGATATCAGATGCAAGGTTTAACAGATTACTATGTCACGCCTTTCAAACGTACCGTTCCATTGCCATTCATTGTTTTCCTCTACACAGATAACATTCAAATTAAAAGTTATGCATATGAAGTTGAATTTTGGAAATATGTAAATATAACCGTAAAACACACGAAATTAACCGTAACTGCTAGGATTTAACTTTTCTTTTCCATATATGCTTTCCCGCATACCTGAAATTAACTTAAACCAAACTTTATTTTAGTTTCTGTGAAAGGTATGATAACTAAAGGTTCATAGCGAGGTTTATTTTTAATAATCCCCTATATATAAAACTAACTGCATGGTATTAGTGTTAGAAGATCTTTTATTTGAACTTTTATAAATTAAAGTCTTGATAAATAGCTGTTTCGAAAATCAATACAAAATATTTATTCAATTGTTTATTTAAAAATGTGGTGTTTAATTTTATCTTTTGAAGTTTGGAGTGTTCAGATATTAAAGCGAAGGAATGCATGGATGGTTTTGGTTTAAATATACATTTTACATGATCTACAGATGAGTAAAAAATAAAATAAATAAATGCTATTAGAAATCAATTTAGGATTTTTATGATCAATTTAATAAGAAAATTGTTACTCCAAATACTTTTTTTTCTTTTCTTATATGATTATATTGTTTTAATGCAATGCTATACTTAGATATTCAAAAAAATAAATTTCTAATTTATTTATATGGAAAATAGTTAAATCCTTAAAATATATTTTATTTTTAGTGAACAATTTAATAAATAAATTTATTTAAAATTATTTCTCGCAATTTGTTACAAAAATTGAAATTTTAAATGAACTGTTATAATTTTTTATGATAATACATCAAACAGATATATGATTATTTTGGATATAATAGATATATGAGTTTCTTAAAGTGTCCAATTTTAAATTATAACAAATAAAGTAAACTTCAGAATAAATTCATTTCATGTGTTCATGTATATTCTGAAATATATAGAATAATGGTCTTTAAATTCACTATTTTCGTTATTACAAGTTCCCTTTTTCGAAATAAAACCACATGCACTCTCTTCTTTTTTCATCTTTCACCAGTAGGAAGTGAGTAAGCAGTTTGGCAAGTCCTTCTCCCGAGAAAATAGGAGGACTTATTTATCAAGTGACTTTTGACAATCCACCGGCACCTTTTATTCCATAGACACCGTTTCAATTCGAGGGCCGGAAACTGCACGCATTTGTTTGAAATCCACGCCTTTGGGTTTAGAAAACTGTCTTCAAGCAGAAACCACCTTTCAGGAGAATCGCTGTGAATGTACTTCCTCGAACTTGCTTGCAAAATAGACTTGTTTTAGTATGAATGACAATTTTTGATAATGTGGTTATTATAAGTCAATTTCATAACTTTAAATTTTCTGTTAAAATATTTAACTTCTTAATAGTATTAATATAAAAAATCTGGTGACCGGCTTATCGAATTAGCCAGCTTATCATTCATAGCATGACAAGAAAAGCGGAAAGGATGCAGTATCAAATGAATGCTGCAATAAATAATGAATATCAAGGATGTAATATAAAATGAATGCTGCAATAAATAATGACTACCAAGGATGTAATATAAAATGAATGCTGCAATAAATAATGAATACCAAGGATGTAATATAAAATGAATGCTGCAATAAATAATGAATACCAAGGATGTAATATAAAATGAATGCTGCAATAAATAATGAATACCAAGGATGTAATATAAAATGAATGCTGCAATAAATAATGAATACCAAGGATGCAATATAAAATGAATGCTGCAATAAATAATGAATACCAAGGATGTAATATAAAATGAATGCTGCAATAAATAATGAACACCAAGGATGAAATATAAAATGAATGCTGCAATAAATAATGAATGACAGGATGCAATATAAAATGCTATATTAATTTATCCAAGTATGCAATATAAAATGTTATATAAATTTATCCAAGGATGCAAGTATAAATCCTTAGATTGGATTTGAGAGGGATTAAAATGATTCGAATACCGGTTATGTCACATTTTAGAAGTGTTGCTCTCAAATTTTGATGACAAAATACGTATACATTAGAGAATATCATTCATGGTTAAACTTAGATAAAGTTTAGTCTTTTACATACAGGCCGTTCTAGAGATACATGGCCTGATTTATTTATTTAAAATGCTGTTCACTTTGACCTGAGATAGAATAACGTTCAATATGTGCATTAATAATAACATTGCAGATGTAAAATAATGTTAAAATGTATAGTTAATGTATACACATTAATATTGGCATTGTAATATTAATGTACAGTATATTAAATTCTCATCAATAGAATGTTACACCTGATAATGGATTTGAGTACATATTGCATTGTGTTGAATTTATCTGTTCCATGATAAAATGGATCATTGATTAATGGACCATGATTTCGATCATTTAATGAATGAAAATATGCTATTAACTTACTTCATTTAAGTTATTTGTTTATGGCTTTACCTTTAGGACATGGTATAAAAAATGAATTTTATGTTTATAGACATTCTCCATAAGTACAATTTTATGAAAATAATTTTTTTTTACAAGATTTTAAATAAGGATATCCAGTATTTGTAAAATTTTCAACGTAAATACTATTTGTAAATTAGAGGTTTTTTTAAGATATATTTATTCTATTAAATAACAAAAAAAATATGAACCGAATGTGCAATTGAAAAACAAAATGGTTTATTAATATAAGAAAATGAGGAAATACGACAACAATTTCTTACATTTTTCATTGTAATTTTTGCTTCTTTCACTAATGCTTTGTTTATTTATTTATTTATATTTTATTGTTATAGAATGTAATGATAAAAGCATATAAACAACTAAAAATTTATTTCTAGAAAATAGTTTAAGTTTCAAACTTAGAGATTTCAAATATTAGATTTATCCAATTCACTGTTTTAAACAATAAAAATTCTTTTCTTAAGGCTAAATATGTAATTTATTTTTCTCATAAATATTAAGAAAAACCTTTTTGTCTACAAATGTGTTCAAATTATCTGAAAGGATTTGATTCTCTTTTTTTAAATCCTAAAAGCTTAAAAGAATTGCACTTTAATTTCATACCATCTTTTATTATATTAGTACTTTCTGTATTATATATATTTTTAATTCTTGAAAACTGCATCATCAAAAATATATATTTTATCTATAAAACTAAGAAAGTATTTTAGTTGAAAAAATAATGTTCTGAAATTCATAAAATAAAAATTCAAAATTCATTGAATTATTACATTTTTTACAAGCTTTCCTTTTATAGTAAAAATCAAAACTTCTATAATTTTCTACGAAATCTCTATTTATATACGTATACTATTAAGAGTTATATATTTGTTTTTAAAACATATTTTTAGTAGAATTATTCCAAATATATCTATTAAGTTCATATGCTTCATGAAATAAAAACTAATATTTTGCTTCAGTTTTAAAAAAAAAGACTATAGCATAATTATACCAAGAAAGCGCATTTGTTTTACTATGAAATACAATGTGAATATACAGAACGATCCTCTAATTAACGAAATGTTTTTAAAAAATCCAATATCATGTTTCAGATATTTTTTTAGTAATTTTATAAAAAATTTTATTGCATAAAAAATAAAAACTTTCAAATTAACGCCAAACGCCAGGAGTTTCATTAACCAATCTTTCTTTTTTGTCTCATTTTCTACTAATTAAGAGATGATCTCAAATGGAATCTAGAGAAATAGCAATTAAAACTTTTTACTTACTAATTAAATTATCTGTAATTTTAATTACCGAAAGTAATTTAGACCAGTTCGAGTTCTCAGATTCAAAAGTTTTCAAGAATAAAGCGAATTCTTTGAAAGGTATTATGGACAATACTCATTTCATTTAATGAATACCAACAAATTCTCAAAGCTCTTCATTCAATCCTTTATCCAAATGGCTATTTATCAACTATACATGTAACAATTTCTACTCATTGATTCATTACATTTTGTGACATATATGATAAATACTGAAATGAAATTTGTGTAAAACTTTTTTGCAAACTAATTATATTAATTATAATAAATAATAATAATTATTTTTTAAACATACTAATAGTTTTATTAAAAACTGAATAATTTCTGTATTTATCAATAACATGATATTGATAAATTTTCGTTTAAAATCATGAAGCATAACAAAAAAAAATTTACTGTTGTATATTAAATGGTAATATCATGACTGTTTATAAAGCGAATTTTTAGTGGTAAAAAATATTTTTAACACTTCACTGTTGGTAATAATTCCTTGGTATAATATAAATTTAAATTTTAAATTATCAAAATAAAATTAATATTCGAAATTTAATTAAAAGGATGCAAATTTACATACATTTTAAATCATTATATATATATATATATATATATATATATATATATATATATATATATATATATATATATATATATATATATATATATATATATACACTTGTAGTAATATTTAACAATCATCCTTATTTTGGGCATTTAGTTTGTTTACATTATTTTAATTTGAGATGGGTAGGTGTCATCAGAATGAAAATATAGATATATATATAGTTCTTGTTCGAAATAAAATTTTGACTAGAACTTCCTTACTAGAGATTTGAAAGGAATAATGTTTGTTTTAATACAATTTTTAGAAAACATTTTCCGAACTTTATTATTTAAAAAGAAACTTTTAGATACATTTATTAAACTCATCTATGTTATTTGTTATACAGACAATATTAATGAAAGTATATTATAAAAAAATAGAAATCATTTGAAATCATTTTTATTTTAAATATATGTCATACATATCATTAGGGGCTGCATTTATATGAATAAAAATTATATTAAATCATTTATATATTTGATAAAAATTCAGAAAATATTTTAGATTTTTAAATAAATGTTATTAACTACATTTCCTTATGAATTTATTTTGATTATTTATTATATTATAAAATGAGTTTTTACATTTAATTCAATTCAGTCCTTGTTATTTATAATAAAAAAATGAATTTATTAACAGGTAAGCAAAAGATCGAGATAATTTAATGTGCAAGATGCGTTTCCGTTTTTTTTTGTATTTCTTTTCAGAAATTTATAGTAAATTGAATTACATTTTATATATAAACTATCATTTTAAGGCATTATAAAAAGTTTTATCTTATTTAAAATGTAATTCAAAGCAAAGGATTTCAAACGTCTCAGTGCTTCCTTATTTAAGTGAAACTCCAAAATATCTGTAAATATATTTCTCTCCTTCAAACATACTTTACACCCAGTATATTATAGCTATAAACAAGAAAGAAGATTAAAGATCTGCTTCTGAAATAATGGAGTGCATAAAATAACAGTCTTGAAATAAGAAGAGATTACATTATAAAGAATCCAGACAGATTTACATGTAGATTTTCTCAGCTTGTGATACTTATGAAACACATTGTATAAGAGAAAAATGTAAATGTTATTAGGAAAAGTAACCTGGAAAATGTAGAAAAAAGGAACAAAATATGCTACAAAAACAAAACAGATATGAAACATTTTAATTTTCACGAACCGAGATAGCGGAGATTTTATTATGTTTTTGTACTGCAAAATAACTGGCAAATACCTTTCCATAATAAATTTTGCTTTTTGAATAGTTTTTTTTTTGTAGGTTCGCAGTTATAATTAATTCTGAAAAGTGTTTTTATGTAGTATTTCAGATATATTTTTACACGAGGGCTATGTTTGGAGGAATTTGCAGCTGAAAATAAAGAACTAAAAAGCTAAAAGACAAATAGGAGATGAATTCCAAAAAAAAGTACAAAATTTGCCAATAGCAGAGATTTTAGTACTGTAGAGAACCGAATACTGGTTAATAATAAAATGAATTCATGAAAAAAAAATAATTAAAATTTTCATTGTTAAAATGATAAATGACATACAGAATGATACAATCGGAAATAACCGTTCATTTATCCACATTATGGTCTCCTGGTTAAAGGGCAACATTTTTAATGTGCTTGCATTTCCTGTATACAAGATTTTGCATCTTGTGCATGAAATTCTCTACTTCTGTGCATAAACTGTTTGTTTGTAACATCTCATCCTATGCTCTTTTTCCAAGAACATAGTTTTGCAATACCACCAAAATATATCGCAGATTTACGGTGCCACATTTATATCCGAAGAAAAAGGATGTAATTTCTTCATAAAATATTAGATAGCTGTTTCATGTGCCTAAATCATGCACATTTATCAGCAAATATATGACAGAAGCATAAAAAAAAGCAATCCTATCTTAGACTTTTGGTACTTTTTTTGTGCAGTAACCACCTGCCCTTGGGTTTCACAGTATACATATGAAATTTTGTTTATTCTGCTCATTTGTCTTTGCTGATTGCGACATCAAACATAGAAAAAATGTCGTTGACAACCATGTACATTGCTAAAAAATCTAGGGATCATTTAGATTGTTGGTTTTTGTTCTATATTAAAATTCAATTGCAGGTAATTTGCAGTTGATCTTATATTAATTTTTAATTTGCATTTACCTAATGCTTTTTATGTAAATACCAATTATTCAGCTATGTACTTTTGCTTTTTAATTATCTTTATTCGGATGTATTATCTTCCTGTCTTTTATATTTCCATTGTTCATAATTTCGCATCATCTCTTTCTACAGATTTATTCTTACACTTCTTTATCAGCCGTTACTCGTCTTTCTAATTATTCTTTACATACTCTTTAATTGCTTTGATGATTACTCCTTCCGTTCTCTGATTTACATATTCATAAATGGTGTGTGTTTTTGTATTGTATTGCTTTTTTAAAATTATTCCAAATTGTGCTTAATGTTTATTTTTCATTTCTATGTATTCCCACGTTTCATACTTTTCCTCTTTTGTTTTCGATTTCTTTTTTTTTTTTTAATCTTAATTTTTTGTTCATTTATATATAAAATGTAGATTTTCTGTAAAATGTAGATATATTTTCTACAGTTTTCCTCACTGTTACGCTTCTGTAGCCAAAAATTGAATTTTGCGAAAATATTCCCGCCTTCATCCATTAAACTTCACACACATCACTACCAATATATAGGAACTTCTCATCTCTAATTGATGTGGTGTGGTTTAGTAGTAGTAGTAGTAGTAATATGTGAAAGACCTTAAAAGTGCAATGCATGGAATATTGATATTTATAATAGTATTTCCTAATATAATAATATACAAATTAAAAATAAAAAAAAAAAAAAACATCATCAGACCTTTATCTCAATGATCACCACCTTCTTATTTTTTATAAAAACTAAAAACTGAATCAATAATTATGCGTACAAATTATGTTAAACTAATACTTTTTATGTTAAAGCAGGATGGGGTACTGTTTATTATTGTGACGGATGTATGACGATCAAGTTCATGAATTAAAATTTCCATGAATAATACGTTATTTTTAAATTTATTGTAAAGTTTTGGACAAGATACTTCAAAATAATAGATAACTTGTAGCAATCAATACTTTTTAATGCCACTTTACTAACTAGTTAACAATAAACTATTAATTTTTTCTTGTTTTTAGGAGTTATTAAAGCATCGTTATGGAATTCCCTATGGTAAAAAACAAATAAATTGAATTGTATAAAACTAGGTTTAAGGAATATTTTATTGCTTAATATTTTTTTTCATCATGTTCCTTAAGTACTTCCCATATTTTTTAAAATTCTGATGATCTTTTATAATGATTGAACGAAATCTGATGATTAAAGTTTGTTGTAAAATTTTTATTTTGTAGTTAGAAAATGTTTGTAATTTACATTTATAAAATAAATATATATTTACTTATAATAATTATATTTATAAAGTAAATATATGTATCACAGTATATCTAAAAATAAAAATTACTAAAAATATTCATCTAGCTAACAATAAGCAATAAAATAATGGAAATATGATTACGCCCTATGTGTAACTCATTAAAAAGTATTACAAGAATTACTTTAAATAATTTTTTATATATCTCTTGAATCCGACTCCCTTGCGAATATTTGCATTGCTAAACACTTTTATACATACATTTTTACAGTATATTCAAATGGCTTGAAGTTCAATATTTGAAGTTGTGGGCATTAGGTAAGAATTTTTCATTGTTCATTAACCTTTAATACTCTCTAAATTCAAAAGTTAATTAATAGTTAACGCTCCTGTTATCTACTATTCCAATAGAAGTTGATTATTATGAATTAATTATAAATCATAAAGACTGAAATCAGAAACTCCAAATATTCAATAAATTTCAAACACTATACAATATATTTGGTAACATTTACTGTGACATGATTCATACATTTCTTGTTTTTATCTATACTTTAAAAACTTCAAACTGCATGCCATCAAAAAAGTTTTTAGGATGTAATTCCTTTGAACTTATCATATTTTTATTGATGTATTTCAATTCTTAAAGTATTATGAAGCTTTTTGATAGGTATTAAAATCAGTATATAATCATTTATATTCATATTCAGTGTGAAGGTGATTTTTTTTTTCAATTTCATATCTAAAGAAAATTATATTTCTTTTTTGACCCTCAGCTAAAATAGCTAAATGTTAATGCAATTGTTAATCACCCTAACCTAAAATTGTTATTTTGGCAAATAAACTACTAATTCATATTTAATAAGAATTCTAACAGGGGTTGCCTTGATCGCAACGATATTATGCTCCATAATTGCACAAACCCTTATATGACATTTGCAGTATAGCATGATTCGGGTAGTATTTCTTTTAATGGAGAATTTTGGTTGTTTTGGTTTCGAATCTAATTTCACCAGTTTTATTATTCTTTTTTTAGATGGATGGACGTGCTATGCATCGGTCATCTTTGTATTCTACTATTCTGATGTATACCACGAAAAGTCCGTCGATTGTTGATGAAGGAGGATTTGATTTATCATATATATTTTACGGTAATTGCCCCATATTTATTTATGTAGGGCAATCTTAAAGACTACGAAAAACAACGTTCCATATGCTATTAAAAAAGTAAGGCATCTGAAATAAATCGAACTGAAGCCTAAAATATGTTTATCATATATCACTATGAATTAAAATCAAAATTTAATATACTCACGAAAGTCTTTTGGGGCTTCAGGTATATTTCCAGTTAAATTTTTAGATTTTTTGATAGTTTCCTTCACGAGAAGATGTTACAATTGTATTAATTGCCATACGTCTTTATTTAAAGAAGTATGTTAAAATATGCTATTTTTTAAAAGAAAAACAAATCAAATGCAAACATGATTTGATTTGTGATTTACAGAATATTTAAACACTCTACAGAATATTTGACAACATTTCCCTTTTTATTCATTTATATTTCTAAAAAAAAATATAAAAAAATAAATGAATAATTTATAAAAAAAAAAAATTAAAAAATCTTAATCAATTTCCTTGCGATATAATTCTTTTGGCGATGTAAAATCCTCTGATTATTACTTTATCAACTGATTTGGATAATTTTTTGAGAGAAACTTCTACGCGATGTTAATTCGAGAGCCTTTTATATAATATCACAATTGCTATCGACACCCATTATTTCTAAAGGCAGTGATAACAATGCTATCTGTCAGCGAATCTAAACATGAGCAGACCTGCTCGCTGGAGTACACGTTACCATTAGACTAAGAGTCGGGCAGTTTCCTTAATTTTTAAACACAGCCAGCTATAAACCCTCAAAAATAGATAAAAGTTATTTTACGATAAACTTTAAAGAAAATTGACGATATCTAAAATATCTTCGCTGCAAATTTAATCTCAGCCCGAAACACACCACACCTACTTAACTGGAATTAAAAGACGGAAATGCCTCCAGGAAATTCCTAGACTTAAAATATTTTTATTCGTTTGCATTTAATTCGCAGGGACCCCCCTTTTCGATTTGGCGCGCGAAACAGCCGTTAATTACCCGGATCGACCCATAATAAGGCTATCAGTTCCTCCGACAGCGAACAGATAATTGAAAATTTTCCAATCATAATTTATGCGCACTTGATTAACTCAAAACTCCTCACTTCGCCAGCCGAACAAATACAGTTAATTATTCATGCGTACATCCCAACCACAGAAAGATTTTCTGTGAGCCATCACAGTGGTCCTAATGACGCTGACTTTAGAGCCGACCTCTATTAGACACAAACGGTGGCAGAGGGCGCTGTAGTCGTTCCCTTCCATGTTGCCTCGAGGCTTTCTGTAGGCAATTTTAATGAGGTGCATATTCTGGGCCTCTGCTAATGAAAATCCAAACTTAGCTTTTGGATCGAACCAGGCTTTCGCTCTCCGCCTTGGACGTGATTAAACGTATTTACTTTACAAATGACGGGTATTTGAAGGGGGTCCAGAAACCTTGGAATTCGTTGACCAGTGTGTGCCATAATGCCATTGATTTGGAACACATTTCCATTTTATGACCTCGAAAGAGATTTAGAAGGGCCAGATTAAAATGTAGTGGCCAAATAAACTAACAGCAAATTAAATCTACTCTCCACAAATGTATTAATTAACGCTTCAAATCAGAAAATTGATTGTCTTATTCATCATGAGTTCACATTTCCTCTCTTACGGAAATTCATTATAATTTCTGAATCAAACAATAAATTATTTGTTTGGCTTTTCCGCGTAGATTTTAAGAAATCTTAGAAGACACATTAAATGTGATTAATAGTTTTTATGGACATTATAAAACAATTTTATGATACAAAATTTAATATACACGCATTTAAAACCTAATATTTTTAAATTTTTAATGATTTCAAATAATAATTACAGCAAAAATTTAAAATGTTAATATTTAACCTGAATTTAAACCACACACATATCTATACATATACAAATTAAAATTATTAAAAGAAAAAAAAAATTCTTTTATTTTATTTCTCAACTTTTTTATATTTGCTATTACAAAATTGTGTCTAAATAGTTATCAAAGTTTTAACTTGAATTTTAATAATAAATAAGCATTACAATGTTTTTCTTTACATAATGTTAAATATAAAAAATTAATATATATATATATATATATATAATTAAAAATATTTTTCTATTCTCTGAAGTTTTAATAATATATAATTTTGGAGGAAAGCCATAAATTCCATACTCATTAAATGAAAGTTTTTTGATATTTTATAATAATGGAAACATTATCATAAAATTAGTTTCTAAATTAAATTATTAAGTTGCTGTATTTTCCTCTTACAATTCAGTTTCCCTCTTAAAGAAATGTATTGCAAGAAAATAAATAAATTCCCAATTTAATAATATTTTATTTGTTCAAATTCCATGTGTAGATAGTAACAAATACTTTAACTCGAGTTTTTCTTATACACTTAAGAAGAGACAATTTAAGTTTTGTTACTTCTTTTAAAGTAAGCTACATACAATTTCTGTTTATCTAATCGTTTAAATTTAATATCAATTTTATGTTTATTATCATTGAAAGAGATTTAAATGCTGATGTAAAGTATACAGCAAAATGTACTTCTCTTAATCTATAAACTTAACTATTAATTTAATTTTCTTCTCCCAAATATATTAATTAAAATTTACATCAGAGAATTAATTAATGTACTTACGAGAAGTTCTAATTTTAATCTTACAAACTCATATTTATATCGAAAAAAATTGAATATGATTTTACAATCAAATAACATGTGATACGATTTATTTGTTTATTCTCCTATAATTTTATAAGTATTATTTTAAGAAATTTTTTCAAAAAATGATGAATAATATGTGTTTACCAAAATAACGTTTATATTATAAAATTATTTCAAATCATTTTTTTTAATTAAAATTATGATATACTAACTAAAAATCTACAAACAAATGTTCATGTTATGTCTTTGAATTAAATTTATAAATGCAAAGTAAACTGCAATTGTGAAATTATCTAAATGTATGTTCCAGAAATGTATTTGTAAAAAAAAAATAAATAATAATAAACAAAAAAAAATAACATTTCATTTATTCCTCGTGATAAACTTATTTGACAAAATAATTGGAATTAGAAGTATCATTGGAAATGGAATTATCTTTGGAATCATGGAAATGTAAAGAAATACCTTTTAAAATAAAGTAATAAATTTTTTACTAACTTACTCTTTATATTATAATATTTTTGGATGAAATCTTTAAAACATTCCATAAAAATTTATTTTATTTGAAGTTGCAATATTATATAGTTACATATAATACGTTTAACTTATGGTACTAATTTAGAAAAATATATTGTTTCACATTTTTCAAATCTGAAATTGATTGATATTGCAATAGCAATATCACGTCACATTTCACTCGAGCAGATATGTTTCCATCCGTTTTGCAATTATTAAATAAAACAATTGGATTACTTCTAGTAACAATTGCCAAAGAAATAAATTGATTTCTATAAAAGAAGACGAGATGAACAATATAATTTAGGTTCGAGTAGAGAATCACTTTATTCTTAAATTATTACACAGCGTCCAACTCTATTTTATTACAACATATTTCTTGATTTTGTGTTATTCATGTTGAATATACATTTATAAGGGAGCGTTTTATTATGAAAGTTTTAACTAAAGGCGTCGTGGAATTCTTCAGACTTAGACATCTTCTAAATAAGACTTTTGGGGGTATTCAGGGAAACCTGGTTATATCCAGCATCCCATGAGACATAAGGCAATCTCTCAGTCAAAAGAAGTACTGAAGCAATATGAAGGTGAGTTCCTGATGTAAGTAAGGTTGTAAAATTAAACAATAAGTTTTAACTGTATAATTATAACATGAATATATGTCTATATACATTTGTGTCTATTAATTTGTCATGATCATCAATTAGAAGCATTTGTTTGTTTGCTGAATATAAAAAATATGCTTTCAAAGAATAACATTTGAAAATTGAGCTTCATTAACAATTTATAGAGCTTACTTTAAAAGTTTCACAATCGTTCTTTATAATTTATTGATGGTTTACGGTACTTTATTTTTTTTTCTATATTACTACATTATTACTACAGTTGTAGTTTACCTCGAAACAATGAATTTAGGAAAGCAAATCAATGAAAACCTTTTCTCAAATAAGGTATGTAAATCGTAAAATCTCCTTCATTATATTAAAATTTCTGTTAACTAACGAAAAATAATTTTTTGCAACGTTTTTAAAAACTCAATCAGAAATATTGAATAAAACTATCATAAAAAATATTTAGTAACGTATTTTTTACTTCTTTAACATTGCTGATTATGCAAGTAAATTTTGCTGCAATATGTTTTTCCCTTATTAATTATTCTTAGTTTCTGAAAGACGCCTTTTTTCTGCGTAAAAATTAACTGTACCAATAACTTTCACAACTTCTGAATCAATGGGTTTTATTTCAGGGTATCAGAAGTGTTCTTTAACAATTTTTAATTTGTCTTGCTTATTGTTGTCTGCTTTATCTAAAACTTTAACACTTAAACGTATAACTCCATACATTTCGGGTAATTTAACATATTGATTCATTAGCAATATGTTATTCAAACGATCAAGGTGATATTTGTACTTCATTATAAGCTTATTGAAATTTTAATGAATCGGTATGTAAAAGAAATAAAAATCTACGATACTGTCACATGTAGTTCAATAAGTTGGTATATCAGGTCCTTCTTTAATATGAAATTAAATTGAGAATTAATGCATTTCGGATAAACATATGTACTTTATACAGTTATAGTAAAAATCAATGCCATGAGAACATTTTTCTATTTTAAAAGTAGTAATTATTAACGTGTGCTTCAAGGAGATCAGATACGATATATATTGATTGGTAATTAATTGAAATTCAATCATTTGATTGCACCGTTATAAAACGTGTAAAGGGTTAATGAGTAAAAATCAGTCTGATAATGCTATTATATGCTAATTCCTTCATTTTATGGTGCTTCTTTCAGAATAAAATTATGATCTACACAACAAAAGAAAAATAGCAGGGTTAAAAATAAAAATAAAAAAAATACGCATAAAAACTTTTGTACAATCGTAAACTTATTCATGACTTATATTGCATCATAAAAAATGAGGAAAAAAGACGTAAACTTGCTTGTCATAAATAAAGACATGTAAATTGAATAATCGTAATTCTTCAGAAAATATGTTTCGAAAAAAATATAACCATATAAAGAAACTGAAATTATATATATTATTGATTTTCATATCTTTCATTCAAAAAATATTGATAAATTTTATTGTGTTTACATGTTAATAAAGCATGCAGCAGAATTTTAATATAATGGACAACATTTGAAGATATTGAAAATTCAATCGTTTATTTAAATATGTACTGCGAATTTTCAATAAATCATTAATGTATGCAAATGTAATAAATTTAAGAGTTTTCAGAGAGGCAATATCATGCATAGTTCGTATGCTTCATAAAAAAAAATATAATAATAATAGTGGTGCTTTTTAGTATTGTTTAATTTAACAGTGATTTTGTGATTTTTGCAATCGTAGAAGGACAATTGTTGAAGAACTGATCTATATAACTAGATAGACATTGTTTTTTATATTTTTTTTATTTCAGAAATGCAAGGCGATAACTTAATATTTTGTAAAAATAAAGACGCATACTACAAATATTTAATAATTTATGTATTAGATAAATATTTATGTATTATGTATTTTTTACGAAAAAACACAGTACTAGTACATTTTTCCTATTAGCTCAACAAGAAATATTACTTCACAACTGATGAGAGTAACTCAAATATTTTACATATTTTTTTTTAAATTAATTTTTAAAAATTCAATCGAAAAAAATAGTAATATATTTTTTTATTCTAGTGGTAAGTATAGTGACACCATGCTTAGTAGTTATGTTAATATTTTTACAGAACATTATTAATTCACTAATTTAATATCTCATATAAGTGTTTCAAATCTTAAACTGTAAATCTGCTTTCTTTCATATTTAACAAAATAGATTAAATTTTATTCAAAAATGAAATATTTAAGAATAACACTCATCACGACAACTGATTATGTAGTTTTTATGAGTAGACGATGAAAATAATTAAAATAGATCTTCAGAATATTTAAATTTTGGTTTTTCAACCAGCTTATCATAAAAAAAAACCAATTTAATTACCTAAGTGAATGAGTTGTTTCAATTCTTCATGACATATTCAAGTAGTTGGGACATATATAAACTATAGTAGTATAGTAGTTACCATGTAGGTAACAAGGTAATTAACAAGAGTTTTTCGTCTTAATTAAAAGAAATATACAATTTTCTTCAAATTGACATTAAGGTAAAGTCGAAATACTTGGATATTATAACTGATTGACTAAACCAATTTCAGAATACTTGAATTACAAAAAAAAAATAATTTGGATTTAAAGTTATTATTTTTATAAACAATAAAAACTAAATTTTTCAAACGCAATGAAAACTAAATTGCATTTGCATTTATGTTGAGACCAATTATAAATTATTGGTGTTTTTTACAGTACATTAAGCTTTTATTTCTATATTTATTTATACGATACTAAATATATTCTTTCCTAGATTATTTATTGATTATTAACATTAGATAAGAATATTATACAGAAAATAAGTACTTCTAACATATTGAAAAGTTTATTAACACTGTTCTTATTTTAGATAATGATAATTATTATTTTTATAACGCTATTTAATACTTTGTATCCAAATAAAACAAAAAAGGAATGTAATAAAATATATACATATTTATATGAATGAGATGTGGGTTAATTTGATTTTAATTATTATGTAAGTATACATAACTATTTATAAAAAATAGAAAAAAAACTATGATATTCACTACTATCTATAGTTGTAAAAATAGTAATATTTTACCTTGAAACATTTACCTACAGGCTATAACTACATAGCAAACATTGTATGCAATGTTCGCTATGTAGTTGTAGCATATAGCCAATGTTATATATATTATATAATATATATATATATATATATATATATATATATATATATATACACTGAACTGACAAAAGTCATGGGATACCTCTTAATATCGTGTCAGCCCTCCTTTCGCCCGGCGAAGTGCAGCAACTCGACGTGGCATGGACTCAACAAGTCGTTGGAAGTCTTCTGCAGGAATATTGAGCCATGCTGTCTCGATAGACGTCCATAATTGTGAAAGCGTTGATGGTGCAGGATTTTGGGCACGAACAGACCTCTCGATGATGTCCCATAAATGCTCGATGGGATTCATGTCGGGCGATCTAGGTGGCCAGATCATTCGTTGGAATTGTCCAGAATGTTCTTCAAACCAATCGCGAACAGTTGTGGCCCGGTGACATGGCGCATTGTCATCCATAAAAACCCCATCGTTGTTTGGGTACATGAAGTCAATGAATGGCTGCAAGTGATCTCCAAGTAGCTAAACATAAGCATTTCCAGTCAATGTTCGGTCCAGTCGCACTAGAGGACCAAGTCCATGCCATGAAAAAAAAGCCCACACCATTACGGAGCCAACACCAACTTGAACAGTGCCTTGCTGACAGTTTGGGTCCATGGCTTCGTGGGGTCTGCGCCACACTCTAACCCTACCATCAGCTCTTACCAACTGAAATCGTGACTCATCGGACCAGGCCACGGTTTTCCATTCATCTAGGGACCAACCGATATGCTCACGTGCCCACGAGAGTCGCTGCAATAGATGTCGTTCTGTCAGTAAATGCACTCGAGTCGGTCTTCTGCTGGAATAGCCCAAGAAAGTCAAATTTCTCCGCACAGTTCTAACAGACAAGTCCCTTGTATGTCCCACATTGATTTCTGCGGTTATTTGACGCAGTGTTGCTTGTCTGTTAGAATTTACGACTCTTTGCAGACGTCGCCGGTCTCGGTCGTTAAGTGCAGGCGGTCGACCACTGCGCTGTCCATGGTGGGATGTTATGCCTGAAATTTCATTCTCTCGGCACACTCTTGACACAGTGGATCTGAGAATGTTGAATTCCCTAACGATTTTCGAAATGGCATGACCCATGCGTCTAGCTCCAACTAACATTCCGCGTTCAAAGTCTGTTAATTCCCGTCGTGCGGTCATCATCACGTCAAAACCTCTTCACATGAATAACTTGAACAGAAATGAAAGCTCTGCGAAAGCACTGCGCATTTATACCTGTTCTACGCGATGCTACTGCCATCTGAAAATTTGCATATTGCTATCCCATGACTTTTGTCACTTCAGTGTATATATGTGTGTATATATATATGTCCAAAGTGAAATTTAAGAGGAGTGTATCTTAAAGTTGAATCATTGAATTCATCTATTTGACACTTAATTTTAAAAATTTGCCACTTAGCCTAAGAAGTAGTGAGAGAAATAAGTAATAATAACCATATAACCATAAAAGTGGTTTAGTGTGTAGTGGTGATCTTTAAAAAATTTCATGAAAAATGTTACGAGGCAAGATAAGAAACTTATAGTTCACGAAGTGAAGGTTAAGTCGGCGTTTATAAAAACGATAAAAACATTCGCATTGATGAAAAAATAAAAAATAATGTAGAGTTGGAACAAAATTGGAATTGAAACATTGATCTTGAGAAATCCGATGAAAAATAAAATAAAACTGTAGATCTCATACTTCTCTGGTATGTGGCGTTGCCTTAATTTGTAAAATTTCTTTCAGTGAACATACTTACAGGATGAAAAAGGTGGTGATCTCAGGGGTAAGGAATGAGATAATAAAACAAAGCGATTATTGAATGGTATAAATATTTATCGAAGCAGAACAATGTTCAGTGTCAGCTTATGCAAAATGAGCCTATTTTAACTGAAATATGTTGCATAAAGTTTGCAGTAGGTGTCATTGGCAAAGGTGTAGTAGATGGCTGAGCACTTCTGTAAGGGTAATGAGTATGCTGGGTGCAATGGCTGTAATCCCAAAGGATATTTACAAGAAATTGAAATGAGTTCACTTCTGTGAATCGTCTGATAGGTTGAAATCGAAAGAGATAAACAGAGATGTTTCAAAGTAATCATTAACGTCAGGTATAACGGCATGTAAGAGCTCTTTGAAGAACATGATAATGCAGAATGGAGGAATCTGTATCTCATGTGTGAAGCACCAGGTTGAACGTAAGCAGAAGAGATGACAAATTGCAGCTTGCTATTCCGCTTAATTAAGCTAACACATTTATCGCCGACTCCAGGATCGACGGTGCATCCTCTAGTATCCGCAGCTCCATAGCTATTTTGCCTCGATTCTATACATGTTTAACGCCAGATACTAGACCAATTCTCTTTTCTCACCCCACCAACATGAGGAGTGGCCTCTCCTCCACCTACTGGAACCCTTCAAATTTCTCATACACGCTGATGTATTTAGATTTTCCAAATGAAGAATAATTTTGAAGTTATTAACATATTTCTAGCTGGGCATGAAAACAACATAATGTGTGTGTGTGTGTATGTGTATATATATGTATGTGCGTATGTGTATGTGTGTGTATGTATATGTGTATGTATGTGTGTGTGTATGTGTGTGTGTATGTGTATGTGTATGTGTATGTACGTTCATGTGTGTGTGTGTGCGTATATGTGTACGTGCATGTGTGTGTGTATATGTGTACGTGCATGTGTGTGTGTATATGTGTACGTGCATGTGTGTGTGTATATGTGTACGTGCATGTGTGTGTGCGTGTATGTGTGTGTTTTGAGGTATAAACATGAAATCACGGTATTTTTGCACATGTATTAAATCCGAACTGATTGTAAATACTCAGATATTTTATTTTAATTGAAGGGTTATAAACAAACAGCAAATTAGTATGTAAGTATGTTAAAATAGTAGTTTACTTAAAATCATAGACATTTAAATAAGATGATTATATATTTCTAAATTTAAAGTTAATAAATAAATTTCGAATTAGTTAAAATTTAAAGTTAATTGATATAAATAAGGTCAATGGTATAATATGGTGTACCCCTTTGTTGAAAAAATAGTAGATTTTATAGAAACAAAACCTCTGATACTGATACAGGATTTAATATGTATATTATATGGATTTTCTTCTATTTTATGCGAGAGGAAAATGTTCGTTGTAATTTTAGTATAATACATAATCCTAAGGATGAAAGATTAGAATCGACGCAGTGATGTAATTTTTTTTAATCAAAAGGATGACGACATTGGCGGATTTTATAAATGAAATACTGAAATGAACTCAAAGACCAAAAATCTATAGTTTAAAAACATAATTTTTTTATTAAAAAATAATGGATAGACAATCCATAAAAATTCCTTCCTAAATTCCCAGTCAATGGCAACCATTAGATGCATATTTAATTTCAGTTTATATGATTTAAGCACAATGATAAACTCAAAAATTCAAAAGAAAGTTATAAAAATATTATTAAAATGCTAAATTTTACTCTAAGAAAATGTTACGTTAAATTTTACTGTAAGTAAATTTTAAATTTTACTGCGAGTAAATTGTTAAATTTTACTGTAAGATTGTTAAATTTTACTGTAAGTAAATTGTTAACTTTTACTGCGAGTAACTTGTTAAATTTTACTATAAGAAATTTTTTCTGTTATATTTTACTGTAATTAAATTGTTAAATTTTATTATAAGAAAATTTTTCTGTTAAATGTTACTGTAAGAAAATTGTTAGATTTTAAACTGTTCTAATGCTATTTATTATTATAAGACTTCATTTTGTTTGAATAATTAATTTTGCTTTAATCCAAACCCATGATACACCATGAAATCCATTTCCATCTACTTATTCAAAGAACATCATTAAGGACAAAAATCCGTGGCTTTAATTACTTGAGTAAATTTCACGACAGTTTTGAGAATTCAAATTATTTTTTTTTTCAAACTATATTTTATTTTCTTAAAAATGTAAGATTGGATATTTTTTTTTTATTTCACGCCTGATTCATAGCTTAGCTGGAAACTATAATGACATTTTGATGTAAAGATTTCGAAAATATTTAAAAAAAAAAAAAAAAAAAAGAAAATATATAATTGGATTTTTTTGTTAGTAATTTACTTGCAAGGGAACAGCCTAACATTATTATTGAAAAAATAAATATTTCCTTTTAAATTTTTATTTATTAAAAACCTAGAGAAATCTTTCCTTTTCTTCATTATCGAATATTTTGTGTTCTTAACTCAAAGACGGTAGATGGTATTTAGTATGAACAATAAATTATTCGGTAATGGTTCCAGAACAAACTGCCCTTAATGCTTTTTGTGGAAGAGAAACATATTTCCAATATTATAATTAATTCGTTGATTTTGTAGATTTATGAAACACTTATGTTAAAAAATGTTTAAAATGTTTTTTACAATATTTGTTTTATTACACCTACAAAAAAAGAGAATAATATCCAACAGATAATAAAAAATAATATAATAAATAAAGAAAAAGTTTTTAATTACATTCAAGTAGAAAATATTCTGAATATTCCTTATGGTTGATTAATATCCTTACGGTTGACTAAATATATGGCATCCATGTTATTTCTATTCCGTTAGAATATGCACTGTTGGATGTCGTCAAAACTATTATGTAAAGGAATATTTTATTATTACCTCAAAATGTAATTTGTATAACAGAGATGATAATGGAAAACATTTAATGAAAGATATATATTGAAGAATATGGAAAAGAACTATAAAAAAGGTGCGAAATTGGTAACCTATAATATATAATAATATATAGTTATAAGACTATATATTGCAAAGCTAGATACAAAATAAAAATATTATTAATTGAAAATATAAGGGTTTGTTAAAATTTATTTCAATTCTGATATCTCTTGAATAAGTTTATTTCCAATAACATTATAGTTAGATCAAATCTGTCTTCAGTCAAGTATTTGTGATTCTTATTTATTTTCTTGTTATCTTATTAAGTATTTTCGTTGTTTATCTTTCTGCTTTCTTCAAATATAAGTACACTATAATACAAAAAATATCCTTATCAAATAGTTATTTGATTGCAATTGAATGTCATAGGTCTTTCAATCCAACTTTTAAAATAACAAATTTTCGGAGTAAATCAAATGAATAGTTTGTGATACGAGTATAGAGCATCGAAACTTACAAATAATGTCTACTGAAAATCATTAAGGTAGTCAAACAGGAAAAATTTTAATTCTAAAGTATTTCCTCGTTTTTTTTTTCTTCTGACTTAGATTGCATCAATTGTCGGTTTATCAACTCACGCATAACAAGATCATATGTCACCATTTGAAACAGAACTTACAATTGATCAAAAGAAAGCAGCAATGGGATGAAATCGAATGATGCCTCTGTATTTAGGACATGCGACCCACTATTCAACAATGCTAGCATGAATGACTGACCCATGCTATATATAAAGTCAAGAAGTCTTCAATATTCCTAGTAAGGCGATGTAATGTAATGGTGTAACAATTATGAGTGCAGCTCACACAATACTTGAAATATCATTATCAGAAATTAGATGTGTAACCAGGCAACAATAAGTGGAATGCAAGGTACTGATGATTACTGAGAATAGGGCCTGATTTCACATCGCCAATTGCCCTTACATCCTCTCACCTATGGAGACCGATGGGTTTGTTTGCACTACTGCAGGACTCATTAAATTTGGAAATTCATTGTCTGGAGTAGAATCATTGACGGACATGAGCCCCACTTAGAATTTATCACCGATTTCCAACGTGTTTTGAGGACTCTAGGACAGTCGTGGAATATTCACCAGAACGTCATACTCCATACAATCGGGAGGTATGATTCGGGGTGCCATATAATTTAATAGCCGAATCCCTTTTGTCGTCATCTCTGATCTATTAATAACATAATAGTATGTAAATGGTTGACTTACATTTCGAATTTCAACTAGTTATTTCAACATGATTATACTTAGCCACATTAGGACAAAATTTTCTGCTGATTGTCTTCATGCTTGTCAAGCTTTTATTTGCGAGTGAGATTGACAGAAAACTGTTTAATAGATAAACTGGCTCTCTGACCATTTCATTATGTCGCAGATTTAACTCAAGGTAAGTAGTTTAGAAGGTATTTTAAAGATCTAGCAAATAAGGCCAAGAAGATTAATACGGCATTTGTCATAATTGGTTTAATTTATTGGCATAAGATATTGAAGATTAATAAGGCCAAAAAATGGGCCCGTATCTTAATGGGTGGTTAGCTAAATGCTACTAAATCTCCTAAATAAAACGTCATGTTCCTCTAAAACATTAATCATTCGGTTTGCCTATGTAGATAAATCGTATCTACTGACTTTTATTCCAATCAAATTAAAAAATATATATATATATCGTTAATGTTTTATTATTTTTCATTTATTAAGCATGACATGTAAGACAATTCTTTAACAATTTTTTTTTTACTTCTTAAATTTACATTTCATTAATAATTAATTATTAAACATAACACATATTAAATTTTCCAATTTACAAATGAGTATGTGACATCATACGGGCATTACAATCAGCAAAATACTGTTTGCTACTGAATGCTTTTGTGACATTCACTTTTTTTGAGTCACGAAGGGCATAATCATCATTAATTTTGTTATTTAAGGTAATTAACTGAAGTGCTCATATTTTTTTTTACCTATTTTCATTTTTTCGTTAATTTTCTAATTGAGTAGGTTAGGTCAAGTAGATTATTTCTGAAAATTTACCTTGTATTCTCTGTCAATCCATTCATACTTCCCTTGGTGGTGTTGCCTCTTAATTAAAGAAACAGAGCTTTTATATACATTAGAAATAGCCTTGTAGTTTTTATTTATTAGTTTAAATTTTATGCTGCATTACTACTTATTTGTAGAGGGAATACTCTCGTAGCAATACATAGAAGCTTGCAATAAAATAAATAAATATTTAAATTGTTTATAAATAATGTAACTAACTTTGAAAGATATAAAATTTAGGTCAATAACGTGTTAGCATTTATTGCAAAACTTTAAAACTCGCCAAGCTCCTAATTAAAGACAGTTAGTTAACATGCAATGATCAAAATGTATATTTGACTGGCAAGTGTAAATTAGAGCAACAAGTCAATAGCTATTTATAAGTAATTATATTTTATTTAATAATGTCACTTTACATTTAATAGGTAGTATCTCCATAGAAATCTTAATAATTCCAACAAAATTAGAAGTTATTTATAAAACAAGTAGTGTAACTCCGTCATAAAAATATTAGAAGACTTTATTCAATAATTATTATTTACCTAAACATTTTTATTCATACATTAAGTTATTACTTAATATCATTGAAATATACTTGCGTATTGTAAATTTAAATATGTTTTATGTTGGAGAATTTGATTGTTGTACTTTGATCGGAAAATATGTCTTCAAGAAATATTTAAAATGAAATATTTCTCATTAATTATTGTAATTCTCAGTGTTAACTGAAATTTTTAAGCAAAAATATTAAAAGTTTTAACAAAAAAAGATTTTTTTTTTAGAATTTTCATAGAAAATTTAATTAAATCTTCTGGTGTGAAAAAGAATCACTTAAACAAAACACCCCAAGCGTTGCAACATAATAAATATAACTAGCAATTAATGAACAACATAAGTTTATATGAACAATACGATACATATGTGTTAAATTACAATTATGATTTACAATACAAGTTCAGCTTTCTGACGCAGACGTTGGCACTGACCTGGATCTAAGGCCTTTACGCGCGTCCGTTAACGTTCTTGAGTATCACTCCCTGTTGGAAAATTCCAATCTTTTCGTACTTGCTGGTTGAATTTACGCAGTTATTTCAAGTACTACTAGTAATACTTGAGGCTACCCGACTCAAAGTGTAATGTTTGCACAATTTTTTAGCAGCAGAATTTTGAAACAATGAGCACATGAAATGTGATAAATAGTAAACTCCCTAACACCCCCAGACACTTTAAGGGATAGATTGCAGAATAGAATGTCAACTCTTAATCGGTTTCTTTTGGAAAGATTGACTTGAAATCCAAAATGAGAATAATTGAGGCTGTTGAAACAGTTACGTAAATTCTTCAACACCATAGTTTAATTTGTTATGATTATGATTCTTAAAAATATAAGCTGAGAATTACAAGAGCAATGGCAAATTAACTCAAAACGTTTTTTTTTTCAGAAAAGCATGGTAAAATAATGAGTAGGGTATCAAATTACTTTTAAAGATTATTCAGAAAATTACTAAAGAATTGCAAGCAAATATTTTTACAAATATGAAAACTATTCATTTCTTTTGTTTAATATCCTAACAAACCAAATGGTATTAATCTACAAAATAAAATAAATAAAAAGCTAGGGTTTCTATTAAAAATCTCAGAGTAATTTGTCAATTTTAAAATAGGAAGAAACGGTGAAATTAAAAATAAAGAAAGAAAGCACAACCAAAATTAATCTGGAAAAATATATTGATTAAAAAAAAAATACAAAAGTTAAAATTTTCTACACGTGATTAAAATATTCATTTTTGCGTTATGATTTATTTGAAATGAATTCTTTCTTTCCAATAAAGTTGCAAGCGTTTCCTCTGAATGTAGTTTTTTTTTTCAAAATGGCAACAAAGGATTTCTTAAATATAATTTAGAATTTAATTAAATACCTCTTCGTTATTAATAGTAACCAGTCGTGAGAGTTAAATTAATCAATTTCTGGGTTCTGATGATAAATGAATGTAAGTTCTCTTTGTTACGAAAAAGACAAAAATTAAAAATATTCTAATTCTGGAATTATTTTTTCTCTCATAATTGAATTTTCAATAAATTGTTTCCATAAATTATCTATATTTTATAAAAATGTTTCCCTTATATATTTCTAAAATAATTATTACGTTATAATTTTGTTCTTTTTTTTTATTTGAATATCATAATTAATGTTACTACGAAAAACATGCACTTTAAACATTCATTTTTGTTTTCACTTATAATCCGTGTAACCATTATCATCAATTGAAATGTTTTAAATTTATTTTATAGTGTAAAATAAAATTAATGAAATAAGGCAAATTATACAATTATTATATATTTATATATTTCTTTTTATCAAGACATTAGTTAATCACCAATTGAATCTGAGTCTGTTATCTGGAATATACGTTAATAACATTAAAATAATTAATGGCCTCACAAATTGAATACTTTTAAATATTTATTTAAATTAATTTTATGAGTAATAAATCAGTCGACTATAATAAATAAAACTCTAATATGTGAATAGCTTGAAAATATATTTACTAGCTAATATACATTTATTATGTTTGCCAGTATTTAAATTGAAGTTTTTGTATTGCTGATTTTTATTGGCTTATATTAATTACATGCATAAAATAAAATATGCTTAAAAGAATTATGAAATAATAATTAAGGCCTTTAAGATGGTTGGATACTTGAAATAAATAATTAAAATTAGTTAACTAACTTTTAATGTTATTTCTTAGCAGCATACATTTGCTTAATGTTACGATTCCATAGCATAAGGTACACATTTCATACACGTATTTATTCAGTTGAAATAGTAATTCAAAAAAAAGGTATATATTTAAGCAGTCGTTTTTTAATAATATACGTAAGTGTAGTATTTTAATTTCATATAATTTAAAGACACATATATGATAAAAAAGTTTTATAAAGAAATTATAATTATCAATTACTCAATGCGGTAGAAGGAAGCATTTACAATTGAAATTTTACTGATATGATTTAGTGGCTGGTCATCACAAAAAACTTTCTTCTAAATTACATGTTACGTATTAAGTCTCATATCTTTAATATTCTTGACTCCTTATGTCTGGTCGCATTACTAATGTAATTTGAATACAAATATTAATGTATTTAACCACAAAATATGCTATTTGTGCATTAGAAAATTTCATTGTATTTTGAGCAATGGTTTTATTCTTAGTAAATAGGTTTCCTTATATTCTGTGTTAATGTTCAGATTTTCATTTTTTCAAATGTTTTGATTTTACTAATAATGAATATTAAAAGAGGTTGTCCTCTTCACCAACAAACAACTTTAATTTATATTTACTGCTGAACTTTATTAGCATTTTATACTATTTATTTTACCCTTTAGCATTTTAAATCATTTAGCAAACTCATTAAAGCTTGTTGAATCAATCTTTAATCTGATAATTCAATAGCAAATATAGAACTTCATTTCCATATTTCCTCATATATTTACGTTTGTCTCTGCCCTGACTTTTCAAATGCGGGTGGGAAAGATTATGTAAATATTCCTTATTAAAAATGAAGACTTGATAAATATCATAGCGAGAACGGTCATACAAAATAATTCAATAATTAATAGTAATAATAATATTAAACTGCTACTACAGTTATTAACTCAAAAGGAGAATACTTGTGTGTTAACTTAATGCATTCCAAAATCGTTTTCAAATAAGAAGTTACTGAAAGATATCACAACATTATTAATTAATATATATTTTTGGAATTTCTAATTTAATAAGTATGGTGTACTCAGTACTGATGTACCTTCTTCCGTGTTAATAATCTTAAATTTATTATTATATAACAATATTTTCTATACAAGATACTACAATCATATGTTTTGTAAAATAGAATAACACCCATTATAACTGCATAAACAAAGCTTAAAGTCTAGATGAAAGAAAAAAAAATTATAGTTTATAATATATTTTTAATTGAAATATACAAAACTTATTGTATCGAAAAATATTAGACATTTGATTACACCAGTTATTGAACATGCTATGCATTACATTATACCAAGTTCATAAGAATCATGTTCTGATGAACTTAATCATTATGAATGATGATTCATGTTAATTTGGACCATGATCATTATGAGTAATGAATCATGTTCTGATATTAACTCATAGCTTTTTCAATAAACTGTATGATCATGAAAAAAAAATATTGTATTGGATTTTAATTTTCCCTCTCCATTTCTTGGTTGTTTTATTTTATTTAAATCAATATTTTATTTTATTGAAATCCCTGTTTTATTTTATTGAAATCCCTAATTTTAAATCCCTGTTTTATTGTATTTAAGTCCCCCAAAATTAAGAATAGTGCAGCTGATATACTTCTGAAAGATTCCAAACTTTTATTACAAATCCGCATATAACTTTCTTACTAACTAAATCCGCATATAACTTCCTAACTAACTAAATACGCATATCAGAATTTTTAAATTGATATAAAAATTCTGATCTGAGTTAATAACATTAAAAACACTTATTTTTAAGAAAACTTAACTAGTTACTCAAACACAGTTTTAGGAGGTACTCATTAAATTATTCATAAACGTCTATGTCTGTAACACCCGATCTTAAAAACATTTTTGAATATGAAACTGATTTTCCTGTCCCCTTATTGGTAATAAAAACGCTAAATGACGATTGATGCATATACTAAAACTATACAGATATTATTTAACTAAAATTTACCTCTTTTCCATATAATGCTGTCGAAAGGGTACCCTCCAAAAGGGCACATCACTTTGAATACACCCCCTGCCAGCGCTGTCAGGTTATTCAAGGGTCTGATAAACAGCGATCCAAACACATTCAGCCTCCTGGAATGTACTGCTTTTCCAGCTTCATTAAACGCTGTACAGGAGTAGACTCCGCTGTCTGTTACATCCGCCGACGTAATGTTCACATAACTTATGACGTCCCCACCGCCACTCAAGTAGGTGCTCACCAAGACACCTGGGCGAGTGGACAGCGTCCAGATACCGTCTAATGTCCATTTCACTTGTGGCGCAGGATTGCCGTTGGCAATGCAGATGAGGGACACGAAGCTGCCTTGTCTCACAGTTTTTTCAGGGAAAGCCAACTTGAACTGCGGTGCTAAATCTAAAGGGAATTAAAATACAAATATGTTACATGATGACATAAAATATAACCACATTGCTAATTTAAAGGTAACACAAAAAATAGCATTTTTTTTTTTGTATAATTGTGTTATTTAGATGAAATTAAATCTCCATCAGAATTATTTTGAATTTTCTTAGGTAACTGAATAAATAGTTTAAAACACAATTTAAATTATAGTTAAAAATGTTTAATTTATATGGTTTAGTATGTCATTCTACGGCTATCGTGTATACAGTTTAGGGTAAATAGACCGGCATCTATAGCCTAGCGTGGATTCTCATCCATGTCACCGCCAGGATTTGAACCTGAAGCCTTCGGTACTGACCGCCAGAGCTCTAGCCAGTTGGCCATCAAGGCTGCAAACATGCAAAGGAGCATATAATTTATAAATATTAAACAAATATATATTTTTTATTTTTTTTTAAATCCTTTTTATAATTTCTTGACTTTTGTAAAATATATTTAATTTTACGCACTGTGTTAACTTTTTGTATTGCAAATACTTATCGTTAATGACGATAAATTAGTGCATTTTACAAGATATTTAATATTCAATATATTCAGTTTTCAAGAAATTTACTATTGAAAATATTTATTTCTCAAAATATTTACAATTCAAATTATTAGTCTCAATAATTTCGATAAGTTTAATTGGATGAGGGGTCTGATGATCGAGGGACTAGCGCTCTGTGCACATGTTTCAGATTCGAGTCCCGGCGGTTCCATGAATGTTTGTGCTGGCTTGGAATCCACTTTAAACCTTAGGTTCCGGTCGGATTTGACTGCTGGTCTGATATGGTAGGGCTGACAACATTATCACATTCAAAGAAAACATCTCCTGTTTCTAAATCAGCAAAGCAAGCAGACTGCCTCGGCCGAACATGGGGCTGTTGGGCCACTGATGATGATGATGACGATTAGTTGAATTAAAGGTTTATTACATAATAGAAAAATTAGGAATTATAATGCATTAATTATTAAAACTAATTAATTGGATACAAAATATTTTTATTATATTAAAATAATAATTAGTGAAATATTACTTTATTAATAAAAGGTAAAAAATAAATTTTTAATTCATTAATAGATTGTAATGATCTTTTGAAAAATAAATAGTATCATTTATAAAATGTTTTAATGTTACGAAATTTTAAGAAGTACTTTAAATCAGCAAATTTCTATTTACGAGAGTGAAAGAAAGTTTATTCAGCAAAAATTTTGTATTGTTAAATTACTTCGTATATTTATATTATTTTATAAATTATTATAATATTAATCTAATTAAGTGTTATTTTTTTAAAATATGCAATAATTTAAAACTATTTATTCTGGAGGATTATAAGAGCTAGATAAATTTTTAAAGATGCAAAAAAATGCATTTTTTTGAAAAAAATTGCTTTACTGCTTTTTAATAAAAATTTATTGATTGTTGTGGTTAAAATGTATTTTTTTTTAACGAAATTCAATTTCTATACTGAAAAAGTAATGTGATCAACTAATATTTTTATATCTATTTATAGCCGATAAAAATGTACTATAAATAATTTTATCTGAGCAAAGAAACACCAAGAAAATAAAACATGATATTTTCTTCAATTATAGAAATAAATTTATTTCAGACAATGTTATAAAAGCGAATCCATTGCCTATTCTAAACCCCATTACCTACAAAAATAGATACATATTTTCTTTAGTTATTTTATAAACGAGTCAAAACCAACTTCTCGTATATGATACAAAGCTCGTTCTATGCACATTATCTGTGAAGGATACCATCTCACATTATACAGAAACCATTTTCGTAGAATACGAATTTCTCACGGAGAAAATGAAGTATTTGTAGTATAAGTACCTTACTTAAGCAGAATTCTATTATCTCCGTCCAAGGATAAAAGGAAAAAAAAACAATACGAATTTTCTTAGAACTCTCGAAATTACTTAGAAGAGCTCGTTTCTCCAGATAAGCTACCATTCGAAACATCAACGCCGCTTGGGATTCTGCTACTGCCCGATTCGTTTCTGAGAATTTAGTTGCGTCGAAAGTAGCAGATACGGCAAGGAAAACAAGTGATCTCAACCTCAAGAGTTGTTCTTTCTGGTACTTGCATGTATATGTTTCGCATTGGATTCTAATTAAAAATAATAATAATAATAATAATAATAATAATAATAATAAATAAATAAATAAAATGGAAAAATACATTTGTAATTGTAAATATGTTATAATTATTAACATTGACAGCAATTATAAAAAGCAATTAATAGTACTTGCTTTGCCAATAAATTTATAGAGAATCATTTAAAGTAACATCATTTTGGTTTTTTAATTTAAATGTTTTCTCTTTAAACTAATAGTATATTAATTATTTATAATATTTTAGGAAAAAAAAATATCGTATTAAAATTATTAATTATTTTGTTTAGTTGTACCGTTTAATAAATAACTATAATAGTAATCTGATTAAATGTTATTATTTTCAAATGTCCAACAATTTTAAAATTTTTTAAAAATATAGTGCACTATAAAATCGAGATAAATTTGGAAAGAAGCTAAAAAAGACATTTATTTTGAAAAAAAAAAATTACTGATTTTTAATAAAAATGTATTGATTGCTTTTGGTTAAAATTTATTTACTTATTTTGGAACAAATGCATTTTCTAGACTGAAAAAATAATGTGATCAACTATTACTTTTTATATCTATTTATAGAATGGTAAAACTATAGTATAAATAATTTTATCTGAGCAAATAAATATCTAGAAAATAAAAGCATGGTATTTTCTTCAATTGTAGAAATAAATATATCTCGAACAATATTTTAAAAGCAAATCTATTGCCTATTCTCAACCCCATTACTTACAAAAAAAGATACATATTTTCTTTAGTTATTTTATAAACGAATCAAAACCCACTTCTCGTATATGATACAAAGCTCGTTCTATGCACATTATCTGCGAAAGATACCATCTCGCATTATACAGAAACCATTTTCGCAGAATACGAATTTTTCACGGAGAAAATGAAGTATTTGTAGTATAAGTACCTTACTTAAGCAGAATTCTATTATCTCCGTCCGAGGATAAAAGGAAGAAAGCAAAACTAATACGAATTTTCTTAGAACTCTCGAAATTACTTAGAAGAGCTCGTTTCTCCAGATAAGCTACCATTCGAAACATCAACGCCGCTTGGGATTCTGCTATTGCCCGATTCGTTTCTGAGAATTTAGTAGCGTCGAAAGTAGCAGAAAAGGGAAGGAAAAAAAGTGAGCTCAACCTCAAGAGTTGTTCTTTCTGGTACTTGCATGTATATATTTTGCATTGGATTCTAATTCAAGAAAAAAATCAAATGGAAAAATACATTTTTAATAGTAAATAGATTACAATTATTACAATTACAGCAATTATGAAATGCAATAAATAGTACTTGATTTTCCAAGATACATACAGAGAAGGATTTAAAGCAAAATAATTTTGGTTTTTTAATTTAAATGTTTTCTATTTAAACTAATAGTATGTTAGTTATTTATAATATTTTATGAAAAAAATGTATATTGTAAATTAGTAAATATTTTGTTTAGTTGTACTATTTAATAAATATATTAATTAACTATAACATTACTTTTATTAAGTGTTATTATTTTAAGATGTACAATAATTTTAAAATATTTGTTCTGTAGTATAATAATATTCAAATAAGTTTTTAAACAGCTAAAAATACACTTATTTTGAAAAAAGGAAATAAATTGCTTTACTGATTTTTAATAAAACATTATTGATGCTTTTAGTTAAAAGTTTTTTTTTCTAACCAAACCCATTTTCTGGACTGAAAACGTAATGTGATCAACTAATATTTTTATGTCTATTCTTAGACGATAATAATATACCATAAAGAATTTTATCTAAGCAAATAAACATCAAGAAAATAAAAACATTTTATTTTCTTCAATTATAGAAATAATTATATCTCAAACAATATTTTAAAAGCAAATCTATTGCCTATTCTCAACCCCATTATTTACAAAAAAAGATACATATTTTCTTTAGTTATTTTATAAACGAATCAAAACCCACTTCTCGTATATGATACAAAGCTCGTTCTATGCACATTATCTGCGAAAGATACCATCTCACATTATACAGAAACCATTTTCGCAGAATACAAATTTCTCACTGAGAAAATGAAGTATTTGTAGTATAAGTACCTTACATAAGCAGAATTCTATTATCTCCGACCGAGGATAAAAGGAAAAAAAAAAAATAATAATACGAATTTTCTTAGAACTCTCGAAATTACTTAGAAGAGCTCGTTTCTCCAGATAAGCTACCATTCGAAACATCAACGCCGCTTGTTATTCTGCTATTGCCCGATTCGTTTCTGAGAATTTAGTAGCGTCGAAAGTAGCAGAAAAGGGAAGGAAAACAAGTGAGCTCAACCTCAAGAGTTGTTCTTTCTGGTACTTGAATGTACATGTTTCACATTGGATTTTATTTCAAGAATTAAAAAAACAAAGAAAATATACCTTTGTCATTGAAAATAGATTATTATTAACAAAATTTACAGCGATATTATTTCACTTCTGCCAAATCGTTTTGTCTGTTGTATTTAAAAAAAAAAAAAAAAAAAAAAACATTTGGATACATTGAGAAAAAGCAGCGCCAGCGACCATACATCTCAAACCACCAGGTCAAGTTAGCTAAATACATCAATTATAAACAATAGTACTTGATTTGTCAGGCAATTTATATAGAAGCCTTTAAATCATCATCATTTTGAATTTTTTATTTGCATGATACTCTTTAAACTAATAGCATGTTATTTATTTATAACCCTTTATGAAAAAAAAAAAAAAAACATGTAGTAAAATTTATGAATCATATCAAAAATATTTAGAATTTATTTTGGGTGAATCGTTTTATCAAAGCAATTGTTGTAATCTCTGGCGCTCGGTACCGCAGGTTTCAGGGTCGAGTACCGGGTGTGGCATGGATATTTGGAGTGACATGGATATTTTGAGTGGTTCGGAATCCACTTTACACAATAGTCTCCGATCTTATATTATTGTATAGCGTTGTGCATAGTGCTGGCAAACTAACATAGTAAAAAGAATACATCTCGAAATCTGCCAGTAACCAGACGGTCTTTATTCATAATGGGGCTGTGTGTCAATAATGATGATGATGGAATTTTGTAGAATGACTTCTTTTTCTTACAATATCCACTATTAATTTATTAGTTACTTATTGTGAAAACAAATTTCACGTATAGAAAATAAAATAATGCTCTCAAATTGTTTTCCTCTATCAAGATAATTGTTTATTGTTTGGATATATTGTTATATTTCAATATCTATCTATCTATCAATATATATATATATACATATATATATATATATATACATATATATATATATATACATATATACATATATATATATATATAAATATATTTTTTTCTGGTTCTATATTCATATGTTTTTAAATCATCTGAAAATAAATAGATAATTGTGTGATATAATCAAAATTATTATAAATTACAAGACACATCGTAAACAAGTACAAAGTGTTTACTTAATGAATAAAACGGGATACATTTTATAAACTGATTCAAATATTTCAGTGATTCTAAACTTATAAAATATTTGATTCTTAAATTAATAAAATTATAATTCAATAATCTTGCAGTTGTTTAAAAAAATTAATTTGTAGTACATATTTGATTTTAGTAAACAGAACTTATAATTTATATTAAAAAATACATTATTTTATGGCATCGAAACAATAAAAATACTGAAATGTTATAACAAAAATATAAAAGGAAAAAAATCTAATTTTTTTCAGGATTCTTGGAATTAAGTAAGAGAAAACCCCATTTCTACAGATAATCTACTATTCGCACCATCAATACCGCTTGGGACTCTACTATTGTTTTCAGTACGATTCGTTTTCAGCAAATTTAGTAACTCAGAATGTAGCAGGAAAGAGATAAAAAATATAGAGCTTAACCTCAAGAGCTTTCACAAGAAGCTCTCTGATATATATTTTTCGCATTTGATTCTTTCTCAAATAAAATATATATACGAAAAAGGAAAAATACTATATGCAGTTCCTTTCAGTAAAAAGCAATTCTTATAGAATTATTATTTTTATTAAAGTTATTTTGGTGAAAGAGTTTCTTTTTATTTCATTTTTTTTTATTTAACTTCGTCAAGATTTTATTATTTTATTCAAAGAAATTTTTAATGGATTTTTTTAATTACTTCTCTAGGGAGATCTTTTAGAAGATTAAGTATTTTATGAATATCAGTATTTACTCAGTCATTGTTTTTGATAAAGTAGTCCTGAAACCTGAACTGAAATTAAAACTTGAAACTCAATGCAAGAAACATATTAAAAGTGAAAAGCATTTAATTAATGTATAAAAACTGGATATATTTTTATAAATTGATTCTATTCAAATATTTCCGTGATTCTAACTTATAAAATATTTTTTAGTTAGTAAAATTGTAATTCAATAACCTAGCAATTTTTTTAAAAATGTGCAGCATATTTCGATTTTAGTAAGCATCACTTATTATTTTTATTTAAAAATACATTACTTTATCGCATCGCAACAATAAAAATACTAAAAATTTATAACAAAAATAAAAAAGGGGAAATAAATCCGGTTTTTTTTTTGTTCAGGATTCTTGAAATTAAGTAAGAGAAAACCCCATTTCTAGAGATAATCTACTATTCGCAACTTCAATGCCGCTTGGGACTCTACTACTGTCTGATTCGTCTTCTTCAATATAGAGCTTAACCTCAAGAGCTTTCACAAGAAGCTATAACAAAAAAACATAAGAAAAGCAAAATATTCTATGCAGTAATAAAATGATTTTCCTTTCAGTGAAAAGCGATTCTTATAGACTTATTTTTTTTATTCTAGATATTTTCCTCAAAGTCTTTATTTTATTTCATTTTTTTTTTATTTACTTTCGTTAAATTTTATTCCAAGAAATTTGCAATGGATTTTGTTTAATTACTTCTCCCGGGAGATCTTTTAGAAGTTAAAGCATTTTATGAATCAGTATTTACTCAGTTATTGTTTTTGATATCGTAGCCCCGAAACTTGAACTGACACTAAAACTTGAAACTGAATGCAAGACACATAGTAAACAAGTGTGATGCATTGACTCTGATATAAAAACTGGATATATTTTATAAATTGACACTACTCAGTAATTTGGGGGATTCTAACTTTATAATATATATATATATATATATATTATAGATTTCGGGTTCGAGTACCGGGGGTGCAATGGATGTTTGTAGTGGTCCGGAATCAACTTTAAACCGTAGGTCTTGGTCTAACACGATCGTAGGGCGTTGCAGGAGTATTGTTACTCCGCTTCAGTAGCTTATCTTCAGGCAACACGCACCTCCTGGGTTAGTGCTAAGTGAGTAACGTCGGTACAGCGCTTACCTTACAATTGTCTAAGCTGCATTAGAATTTTTTTTTTAAATTAGTAAAATTAAAATTTAATAAATTAGCAATTGTTTGAAAAATTACTTTGTAGTAAATATCCGCTTTTAGTAAACATATCTTATTATTCACATTAAAAAATGCATTATTTTATCGCAAAAAACAATAAAATTCTAAAAATGTATAACAAAAATAAAAAAAAGAGGAAAATAATCCAGTCAATAATCCAGTCAATTCTTTAATTTTTTCATGATTCTTGGAATTAAGTAAGAGCACATCCAATTTCTGCAGATAATCTACTATTCGCAACATCAATGCCGCTTGGGACTCTACTATTGCCTGATTCGTTTTCAGCAAATTTAGTAACTCAGAAAGTAGAAGAGAGATAAAAAAATATAGAGATCCACCTCAAGAGCTTTCACAAGAAGCTCTCTGATGTATATATTTCGCATTTGATTCTTTCTCATGAAAAAAATATAAAGAAGGAAAAATATTATATGCAGTTATAAATTTATTTTCCTTTCAGTAAAAAGCGATTCTTATAGATTTATTATTTTTATTCTAGATATTTTCCATGAAGGTTTTCACTTTATTTCATATTTTTTTTTTATTTACCTTTGTTAGATTTTATTATTTTATTCTAAGAAATTTGTAATGGATTTTGTTTAATTACTTCTCTAGGGAGATCTTTTAGAAGATTAAGCATTTTATGAATATCAGTATTTACTCAGTTATTGTTTTTGATATCGTAGCCCTGAAACTTGATTACGCTATCACTTTTTATTATTCATGAAAATGTGTTTTTAAAAGTAAGGTTAATTTTTTTGAAACCTATTTTTGTTTGTGCAGTTTAGCAATCTTCATTACAGTGCTTTTTTGTTTTATTTTCGCTTTTCTTCTTATTTCTAATTAAGTGGATTTACAGCGCAAATCTTTTTTTTAATTTACTAATAGCAATTTAAAATGAATTTATTTCCTTGTTCCATTTAGTAATTTATATTTCATTGCTTACTCGTTACCAATAAATAGCAAATTATAATTTTTTAATTAGATCATTCCTTTTTATGACGTCTTGAATTCTTAAGAGGTGCAGAGGTGGAAAAGTAGTCTCGGAAAGCAATTTATCATGAATGAAATGCTAAAATTTTATTAAGTAAATCATAATATATTTGAAATAGTTTTTTTAGTAGTTTGAGGATTTTTTGTCACATAAAAAAGTGAATCCTATTTATGCTTCCAACCGTTTTACTTATTTTTTTGATCAAGACACTTTAAAATGTAATTATATTGTTCTACATATTAAATTTAAAAAAAATTCATTTAATTTAGTATAGAACTAATTATTAATTATTAAATGTCACTGTATTCCAAATACAAAAATTATGCATAAATTTATTAATTATTAAGTTTTCAAAAAATTGTTTCAAATATTACTATTATTGATATTTTAATTCAACAACTTAGCAATTGTGTAAAACATATGTATTATAGTAGTTGAGTAGTATATATATAATGGATTTAGTTAACAAAACTTATTATTTAAATTTAAAAATATATTATTTTACGTCATCCAAACAATAAAAATCATAGAAATTTATGACAAAAATAAAATAAAAGGGAAAAAAATCAAGTTTTTTTCAGGATTCTTGGAATTTATATATATAAGGAAAGGGAAAATATGATATGCAGTTATAAATTCATTTGCCTTTCAGTAAAAAGCGATTGTTATTGATTTTTTATTTTTACTCTCGATATTTTCGTGAAAGATTTCCTTTTTATTTCAATTTTTTTTTTATTTACCTTTGTTAGATTTTATTATTTTATTCAAATAAATTTGTAATGTATTTTCTTTAATTACTTCTCCTGAGATATCTTTTAGAAGATTAAGCATTTTATGAATATCAGTATTTATTCAGTTATTATTATTTTTTTTAATTTTTTTTTGATATCGTGGCCCTGAAACTGAAACTTGAAACTGAATACAAGAAACAGTAAACAAGTGCAATGCATGTAATTAATATATAAAAACTGTATATATTTTTTAAACTGTTTCTATTTAAATATTTCTGCTATTATAACTTAATAAAATATTGTTTAATTAGTAAAACTATTATTTTCTTTTTCTAATGCAGCTGGAAAACACTTAAACAGCTGTCTTGGATGCCTTAAATCAAGCGCTGCACAGACATTACTCACTTTGTATTACACAGGGGTCGAGTGCAACTTCAAGATAAGCCATGGAAGCGGGGTAACTATGTCCCCGCAACTCTCATATTAGAAGGTGACCTACGGTTTCAAGTGGATTCCGAACAACTACAAACATCTATGGCCCCGCCGAGACTAGAACCCTAAACCTGTGATATCGAGCACCAGATCACTAGACACTTGGCCATTCAGGCTTCTAAGTAAAATTATAATTCAATAATTTAGCAACTGTGTCAAAATATTTCTTTGTAGTACATATACGCTTTTATTAAACAGACCTTATTTATATTAAAAAATGCATTACTTTATTGTGTCCAAACAATAAAAGTACTAATAATTTATAACAAAAATAAAAAAAATTGAAAAAAAAACATTTTTTTTCTGGTTTCTTGGAATTAAGTAAGAGCGCATCAAATTTCTACAGATAATCTACTATTGACAACATCAATGCAGCTTGGGACTCTACTATTGCCTGATTCGTTTTCAGCAAATTTAGTAACTCAGACAATAGTAGAAAAGACATAAAAAATATAGAGCTTAACCTCAAAAGCTTTCACAAGAAGCTCTCTGGTGTATATCTTTCACATTTGGTTCTTTCTCAAGAAAAATAAAATACGAAAAGGAAAAATATTCAATGCAGTTATAAATTGATTTTCCTTTTTAGTGAACAGCGACTCTTATAGATTTATTATTTTTTCTCTAGATATTTTCGTGAAAGATTTTCTTTTTATTGCATTTATTTTTCTATTTACCTTCGTTTAGAAGATTAAGCATTTTTTTGAAGCATTTTTTTCATTGTTTAAAAGGTTACTTTGCAGTATATATTTGATTTTATCAAACAGAAATTATTATTTGTATTTAAAAATTCGTTATTTTATGGTATCGATACAATTAACATAATAAATTTTAATAACAAAAATAAAATAAAAGGGAACAAATGCAGTTCTTTTTCAGGATTAAGTAAGAGAAAACCCCATTTCTACAGATAATCTACTATTCGCAACACCAATGCCACTTGGGACTCTACTATTGCCTGATTCGTTTTCAGGAAATTTAGTAACTCAGAAAGTAGATGAAAAAAGATAAAAAATATAGAGTTTAACCTCAAAAGCTTTCACAAGAAGCTCTCTGGGGTATATCTTTCGCATTTGATTCTTTCTCAAGAAAAATAAAAATGCTATATGCAGTTATAAATTGATTTTCCTTTCAGTAAAAAGCGATTCTTATAAATTTATTATTTTTATTCTAGACATTTTCGTGAAAGATTTTCTTTTTATTTAATTTTTTTGTTTACCTTCGTCAAGATTTTATTATTTTATTCAAAGAAATTTGTAATGGATTTTGTTTAATTACTTCTCTAGGGATATCTTTTAGAAGATTAAGCATTTTATGAATATCAGTATTTACTCAGTTATGGTTTTTGATATCGTAGCCCTGAAACTTGATTACGCTATCACTTTTTATTATTAATGAAAATGTGTTTTTAAAAGTAAGGTTAATTTTTTTGAAATCTAATTTTATTTGTGCAGTTTAGCAATCTTCGTTACAGTACTTTTGTTTTCTTTTCGCTTTTCTTCTTATTTCTAATTAAGTGGATTCACAGTGCAAGACTTTTTTTTTTAATTTAGAAATAGCAATTTAAAATGAATTTTTTTCGTTGTTCCATTAAGTAATTTATATTTCATTGCTTACTCGTTACCAATAAATAGCAAATTATAATTTTTTAATTAGATCATTTCTTTTTATGACGTCTGAAATTCTTAAGAGGCGCTGGTGGGGAAAAATAGTCTGAGAAAGCAATTTATTATGAATGAGATGCTAAAATTTAATTAAGTAAATCATAATATATTTGAAATATTTTTTTCTATTATTTTGAAGATTTTTTGTCAAATAAAAAAACTGCATCCTATTTATACTTCCAACAGTTTCACTAAATTTTTTATTAAAACATTTCAAAATGTAATCATATTGCTCAACGTATAAAATTAACAAACTATTTAACTTGCTATGGAACTAATTATTAATTATCGAATTTCACTGTTTTCCAAATACAAAAATCATGCATTATTTTATTAATTTTTAATTTTCTAGAAAATTATATTAAATATACTATTATTATTACTGAAAATAATTATTCTTCTATTAGTTGAATTTCCTATTTAATACATATACAAAAAATATTGAATTTTCCATTTAAGATGTATAAACTTTTCCTTTAAAAAGATAATAAAATATAAAATTTATTTTATTATTTTTCACAATATTCATACAACAACATACGTGGTTATATAAGATATATTAAATATATTTTAATAAGGATAAAATAATGGAGGAAATATCTGCAGATAAAATGAAGGAATACGTATGCCTCCTTGATAATATGTATTTCTTATTCATCTGAGAAGTTAGTTAAAAATATATTTTTAAATAAGATTTATTGATTTCTCTAGATTAAAATAAAAATGACTTTGCTCCTTAACTCACCTAATGTAATTACACATTTTCCACGCTAATAAATCTTAAAAGTTTTATACATATGAATGCAAAAAAATGAGTGCACAATATTTTACTTGCAAATATATGCTATATCTTAATATAACGATTTTTCTATCCAATTAAGAATGAAATTGGTTTAAAAGGAAATTCATGCTTGTTATAAAAATATTTAATCATTAAATAATTAAACCAGCAAATGCTTTAGCCAACTCAACACAGTAGTTGCTATCCTTGAAAAGAACAATGCATTTTGATAAGGTCATTAGGATAATTACCTTTTTTTGCTATGCCATGTAAGTAAATTCGAAAAATAATGTTTGAAACATTCGGTCACAATCACTAACATTCCACTCATTCTTTACAGCCAAACTACAATTGATAAAGATGAGTGTATTTGATTTGAATAAATAAAACTCAATGGGCATACAGCATGGTTAATTAATGATGTATTCCTCCAATAATTTAACAATTGCGTTCTCAAAATAAATAAAGAAAAATGAAAACTTTAATTCCATTTATTAACGAATCAATAATGGTATGCATTTATTTACTCGTACTTTAGCAAAACACACTTGGATGTTACATAATTCAAAATTCAGAGACATTATTCTGTACTTAAAAGAATACTGTGCTTGTGTGCTAGAAAATCCCACACATATCTTAAAATATAAGACCTCCCTTAACTGCAGTGGCTGTTTCATAATGTCATTCCATGCTCAGTAGACATACAACAAGTCTATGTTCAGCTCCATACTCAAAACCAACGGCAGCTAAGAACAGGCTCACATGGTGGCAAGTCATTTACTGACGATAGATATTCCCGGTAACAATTTCTCCGTCGGAATTTTGAAGATCAGTCAATTCATTCGTCATGTTACCTCCCCAGAGGAACACTTCAGACAACCATAAAAGTTTATTTCCTTAATGTATTTATTTATTATTAAATAAATGTCAGTATATTAACCATTAGGTCATTAAGCAAAGAACTCTCCAGTATTTCCCTACTTTACCGACCAAATAATTTAGTGCAGAACACTCATCGAAGTGAGCAGCAGTCATGGCCCGTCCAGAATCACAAAAAGCCTAATTGGGTAAAGTAGACACTTAAAACGAAACAAATAGACACTAAAACAATTATGTACACTCAAAAGTATAGATTTGGCCACAGCAGCAGCATGGGCAAATCCGAGACACATTGAGGTCTCCACAAAGCACTCTCCAGGGTTTATCTAAAGCAGTTTGGGAAGTCAGATGCCGAAACGATTGTCTAAAAATTCTCTTTATATCTAATTTAGCAGAATTCAGGGGTATGTTTCAAAAAAGCCTTAGAAGAATACTATTTTCTTTTTATTTTGCTAAAAAAGTCCACCCTCTCGTTACCCCGAAAACTATAACAAGTTAGACTACAATAGTGGACATAAGTTGCAGACGTTGCATCACATCATCTATGTTGTCAGATATTTTCATCTCCTTAATTCTGAATTATTTATACTGCATTGCTCTCTATAGTTTAACAATTTCAAATTGCTGGTTTTTTTTAATAATCCATTACTCCTAAAAGGCTTTAGAAAACTAATTATACAAAAAGTCTAGTTTAACTATGTTCATACATTTTACCAATTATTGATACCTGATATAATATATTATCCCTACAATACCGTGATATGTATGATATCCGTAATTAGACTGTCATCTTTATGCCGATTATTTCTTTACCGAAGCAGTTATCAATAAGTGCACCAAAAATACTTTTTTAAACCAAAATAACTTTTTATACATACTTTATATTTTCTCAGATCATAATATCTCTAAATAAATTTGATTCTTAAAAAAAATTTCTCTTACTTTGAAAATATTATAATTATGTATAATAAAATATATAATAATTTTCAAAAATTATCTATTGCAATGATATACAAGACGATTATAAAAATGCCTCTATATATGAATCACTAGTTATCATACCATTCATAGAAAGTAAATGAAATTTGGAATTAGGTATTTTAAGGTGGGCACCTAAGAATCATAAAAACCGACAATTAAACTCAAACATTTACGGTTATAGCGACACAATTTCAAATGACAATACCTACTGTTTTTATTGGAATGGGATCTCCGTAAGGAAAATCCATAAATAGCGTTGTAATAGTACCTGTAGCAAGAAAATCACCGGCGCTATGTAGACTAAGAAGAAAAGTGAAAACAACAAAGAAAGACAAAGAAGCAATAGAAAGCAAAATATGTTAATGTGTTTCATGTTTTTCACATGATCTTCTATCCCTCTGCATGGGACAGATGATGTATAGCACTGATGTACATACCAGGGTAAGATGAAACTTTTGAATTTGACGTCTGATGGCATCTTTCAAATGAGATGCATATTGCGAATTAAATTTATGCACTTTAAATTTAAGGTATCACCACAGCAAAAATTCCATTATATTGCGATCGGGGGCCTTGTCGACCACAGAAACGTGAACTGATGGAGTTAATTTTGTCACCAAAGCTTTGTGCTCATAAACTTTTGACAGAATACTTCACGAATTTGAAAGTACCATCTTTCATTCACACTATGTCAGATGGTGCATTTCCCAGTAGGAATACTCGAAATATTGAGTGTATGCCTTTAATCCGCACTGCTTCTGATTTGAGATGAATATTGATTCCTCTTTAATCCAAGCGTGCTGCTTCAGTGCTATACACCATCTGCCGCATGCAAAGTGTCATCGTAAAATGCTTGCTTCCTATTGATTCTTTGTCTTTATTGATTGTCTTCTCTTTTTTCTTCTTAGAGAGTCTGTGGTTTTCGTGCTACAGGTACCGTTCAAACTATATTTATGGTTTTTTTGCTACGGTTATGACATTCCAATAAAAGAGTAGATGTTGCCATTTTAAATTTTCGTAATCGTGTCACTGTAACCGTAACAGTTATAGTTTAATTATTGGTTTCTATATAATAATTCTTGTGCGGAAGCCTCAAAATGTCTTAAAATTGCATTCAGTTTCTGTGAATGGTATAATAGATAAAGACTCATTTATCAAGATTTTTTTTATAGTCACTCTGTACATGATACTTTTCAAACTTGAATATTAAATTACTATGTAATATAAAAAAAATTAATCTGCAATACTTTCTCTGGAGCTTTAAATCTTTTAATGCCGTTTACTCTCATCCCAAAAGTAATTTATCGTCGAATATATTTTAACGCTCACTTAGCATTAAAGCAAGAATTTGAGATGATATTATATATTTTAACAAAGTGATTTAATTTAATATACTGCACAAATGTAATTTGCAAATTCTCATATGCAGTGTCTGTTCTTTATAGCCTCGAGGACACATTAATCTTGTATGTTCCTTGCAACCCAGTATTTTATTAATTATGTCTCATATTTTTGCGCCGTAGAAAACTTCATGAAGAGTTATTTATACAAATTTTAGTTTTAAACTCAAATTATCATATACCTTTATTTTTAAGTTTATTCTGCTGCTAAAGAAATATCAGACTTTTTCAGATATGAAAACATTAATTTTATATTGTGATAGTTTGTATAACTCCTGTCTACTGTATTTTTTCCCTATTAATATGAAGTGTAACACAAAAATGTCATTACAGTCAAATATTTTTTGACTATTATCATTAAATAAAAACACTGCATACAGTGAAAATATATGAATTTTTTTATAGAATTATCATTACGTCATTTGGCATTACATCTCATTTCGGCATTTTCTACTATCATAATCTCTTCATATGAGAGGGATTGGTTTGAATAATAACATCAATGCATATCATTTTATAAATGGGTTTTACTAATCAAAATGTATGGAGAATTATATATTTAAAATCCAATGTTTGATTTCTACATTTAAGGAGCCCATGAAAGCTTTTAAACACAAGCATTGTTATTGTTTATTATTTTAAAGATGTCTTTCAATACCAATTATTTATCACAAAATATATTTATAATCAAAACGTCTTGCAAATAATTTTGTTTTAAATTTATACAATATGATAAATTTCTAATTTAAATAATAATTTCCACACTTTAAAATATATATTTCATTATTAATAAATGCATTTATGTTGGACGTTATTGGGGGATATAGAGATGGGATTTTGCACTTGGAGAGTCCAATACAAAACCGACAAAAAAAAAATCTGACTTTAAATTAAAAAGTCAAACTGTCCTTTCGTTGCGCTGGAGGAAGATGTGAAGTATCTAGATGCTCTCCTTGAGAGTGGACATTGTTGTGGTATCATAATTGTTGTGCTACCGGATATCTAGGATAATATTAATTATGTTGCGTCTATTACTGTGTCCACAAAGTAAGACCAATTTTCAGTTTAAAATTCCTGGGGTTTATTGAATTTCCTTTTTTAGGTTGCTGGTACTCTCCTTGACGTTTGAATGATATTTGACGTCAAAAAAGGCATTAATATTTCAGTTACGCCTGCCTTTGGGAGACGCTAAAACTGATTCCAACGATCTTTGAAATGTCTGAATTAATTGAGCAAAGAACTTGCATTAAATTTGATTGCAGAAAAGTATAGAATGATGTAGGAGGCATTCGGTGAGCATTCCTATATAAGAAAGAAATGTTTAGAAGGGGTATAAACAGTTCAAAGACGACAGAAAACGCTTTGAAGAATAAAAGGTCTTTAACTTTTCAAATGTATTTGCGAAATAATATAAAATTTTGTTACAAATTGTTTGGACTTTCAATCTATCATAGCCACTAATGCAATTTGCATGGTTTCCTTATAACAATTTAAGTTTTTTTTAATTTCGGTTACCTTTATCCCGAAAAAGAGTTATATGCGGAGAGCACCATAAAGACATCCTCAAATCCGAGTGGCTGACCCTGTGGACGAAACACTGGTGCCTTTTAAAATGTATTTCGAATTAATAGTATAAATATTTATGTTACAAATTGTTTGGACTTTCAATCTATCATAGTCACTAAAAAAATTTGCAATGGTTTCCAAACAATTTAAGTTTTTTTTTTGGTCTGGAGGAAGATGCGAAGTATATAGATGCTCTCATTGAATGTGGACATTGCTGTGGTACCATAAGTGTTCTGTCACCATGTAACAACTTGACTAACATCAATGCTGTTGCATCCATGTCGTTTTTGTGGCAAATAACTTCAATCAAATCCCTAGTTATGTCATTAAATTTATTAGAAAACAAAAAAAAAAAAAAAAAAAAAAAAAAAATAATTAATTTTTTTTTTTTCCCCCGTTCCTTAAGTTCTTAGATGTATTTGTGAAATTATATACAATTCTGTTATACAATGTTTCGGTTTTTAATCTAGTATACTCACTGATGCAATTTGCATGGATTCCCTTTAACGATTCAAGTTTTTTTAATTTCGGTTACTTCAATCCGGAAAAAGAGTTATCTGCGGAGAACACCATAAAGACATCTTCAGTTCCGAGTAGCTGGCATTCACGTTAAGGACCATTTGAACGGAATTAGAGGGACTCACCTCCAATAATGAGTCTTGCCGCCGCTTGGGACGAAAGGGAGTCCCTATGGACGAAACACTGGTACATTCCGGAGTCCTGCCTCTTCAGTTGTCGCAGTTGGAGAGACGTGGGGGTGGGGAATTGGACACGGGAATTGGAAGCGATAAATCTCGTGTCTTTTTTCCAGACGACGCTGCCGATTGGATGACCCTCCACAGAACAGTTGAAGAGGGCACTTTTACCGACGTCCAGTTGCAGCTCTTGGGGAGAGAGATTCACTCGCAGGGGCTCTGAAATAAGAGGAGAGGAATCATCAAAGTAAATAGGCTATTAAGTGGGTAGAGCGATTGAGGACAAAGACTTGCGAATGGGAGGTGATTCTGGAGTGGATATGAGGATGGAAAAGAGTGTGTGCTGATTAATTTTTTGCTTTTGTTTCCGGTCCCTCTCTGTCTCCTCATTCTTCCTCATTTCTGTTCTGTGCTTCGAATTTGTTTAAATGTAGTGGTTGATTGAGATGTACGAGTTCTTTATTTAGAACCCTCTGAACAATTGAAAGAGGATGATTTAAATTTCAAAATGTATAAATACAGATATTTTGAATTTTAAATCCTCCTCTTTAATTTGTTCAGAGCGTTTTAAATAAAGGACACTGCAATGATTTATATCATTTGTATCAATCATCATTTGTATCAATGTTTGATATCATTTGTATAGATTGTATCAATGTTTGATATCATTTGTATAGATTGTATCAATGTTTGATATCATTTGTATAGATTGTATCAATGTTTGATATCATTTGTATAGATTGTATCAATGTTTGATAATAGATTGTATCAATGTTTGATATCATTTGTATAGATTGTATCAATGTTTGATATCTTTTGTATAGATTGTATCAATGTTTGATATCATTTGTATCAATGTTTGATATCATCATGTTTGATATCAATGTTTGATATCATTTGTATAGATTGTATCAATATTTGATATCATTTGTATAGATTGTATCAATGTTTGATACCATTTGTATCGATTGTATCAATGTTTGATATCAATTGTATCAATGTTTGATATCAATTGTATCAATGTTTGATATCATTTGTATCGATTGCATCAATGCTTGATATCATTTGTATCAATTGTATCAATGTTCGATATCATTTGTATCAATTGTATCAATGTTTTATATCATATATCATCATTATCTTCTGACACAAACATCTACAATGTTGGATATTTATATCATTTCAAATAACAGACAAATTTTATATTTTTTTAAGAGTTGCTTAGATTTTTGAAATTTTTTTCCAATTCATAAAAAAAAAAAAAAAAAAAAAAAAAAATAGTTGATAGAAAATTGTACGAAATATTTGTATTTATTCGATATCGATTATAATGCGTCAAATATGATTGAAAATAAAAAAAGAAGTCTCTAAACAATATTTTAATGTATATAATTGGAATTAATAATTATTTAAGAAGGAATACTATTCAAGAAGTCATACAGATACATCGAGTAAATCTTAAAATATAAATTTATTTGAAATACTCTGTTAAAACAGTTGTTATTTAAAATAAATATATATGATAAAAAATTTTAATTTGAATATTAATATGTGATGGGATTTTTCCAAATATAAAAATTTTAATTTTTAAGAAGGGAAAAATTACATTGCTATGCACGCAAGAATATAGAGCAGAAATCACAGAATTATTAACATAAAGCATGATTAAACGTAATTTAAAGTAAGAAGCAGCATATACTTTAAAAACCTGTGCCTTTCTTTGAAACCACAATTCTTTTAAAATAAAATTTATTTTCATATGTTCATAAGTAATTTAAAATAATAATGCCAATTTATATTTAAAATTATTTATACTTTTGATAATTAAAAACCAATAGTGACATTATTTGAAACGTTTACAACCTCCAAACGAATTTAATATAAAAATAAGCCCTTTATATTAAAAAAAGGTTTACTTAAAATATTTTTTCAGCCAACGTCATAAAACAATGTATTATTGTTAAACAGTTTTTAGATTATATAACACATAATGAGAATTGTTTGGCTAAATTAACTCATTTATTTTTTGTAATAAATGCTTTTGGTGTATAATAAAAAACACAAAGAAAAGATGAAAATGATCACTTCATCAGAAAATATTGTTTTAGTTTCGTAATTTATAGCGAAAACTGAAGAATATTTAAATGCATTCTTTATCAACGTGTTGGGTACTTTCAAAGAGTAATCAAAAGGCTTTTAATGCTAGCATAAGAAATTCGAGACCTATCTTGAACCTAATTGCCTGGAGCCTCATCATCATTACCTCAACAATAATAAACGCAAAGTCATTAGATGAGAAATTAAGCTTCTATTTCCGCATAATCGTGATATCGAAACTTCGTTAGACTTTGAAATGTTTTTACGTGCCGCCAACAGTAATTTCTTTTTGATAGGTAGTCGCTCAGTTCCACAAAGAGGGGAAACAAGATTCTTATCAAAAAAGTATATAAATATAACAAATGTTTCTTCGTTCCTGTTTCAGTGTTTTTACTTTTTATCTTTCTCAATAAAAACAATTGGTTTTTGCTCAAGAGCACAGTCAATTATAGTTGATGTTTTTTTCTTCTTTTTGTTAGACTGGGAAGTAAAAATAAAGGATTGTTGTGCGTTAACATCGATTTGGAAGTGATTTATGATTTATTTGAAGTTCAAAACTCTTTATTGAAGATTCGGATTTTTCAGATTTTCATTAGATAAAGTAGTACGATATGGAAGCGTTTTTGTAATAATATTATTTTCAAAGAAATGAGAAACTCAACCCCTTTTGATGATGTGTAATACGATAGAGAATATAAGTCAAATTGCTCCTCTGTTTGCGTTATCAAATGTTTATCTGGCTTTTAGGCATCATCTTTTATCAATTAGATCCTTCTTTCATAAAAATAATTTTTTTTTATCCTTCTTGATTATAGTCTTAAATTTATTACTTACTCGCTTAAGCATTTAACAGACAATTTATAACATCAAAATGCATTATTTGAACATTTTGGTACATTGAATTTTATAAATTTTGGATGTGGTATGGAAGTTATAAAATCTCAATATTTTATAAATACGAATTTAAAAAAAATACAATTAATTTTAGGTTTACTAATTTTGATAATATCTAAAGGTATGGCGATAAGATTAGCCAATATTATATTGAATTATATATAGAAAAAATATAATTGAAAATAGATACAATTTCAAACAAAATTAATATATAAGTTGAAAAAATAAATGGAAAAATAACATACATGTTTAGGTATCATCTTTTATCAATTAGATCTTTCTTTTATAGAAAAAAAGTTGCTTTGTTTCCTATCCTTCTTGGTTATAGTTTTAAATTACAAACTATTACTATTTTATTATTACAAACTTTACTCACTTAAGCATTTAACAGAAAATTTATTGCATCAAAGTGCATTATTTGAGCAGTTTGGTAAATTTAATGTTATAAATTTTAATTATGGTATAAAAATTCTAAAGTCTGAGTACTTTGACTGTTGATATTTTTTTAAATAAAATTAGTTTTAGGTGCAATAAATTAGTTAATATCCAGGTATGATTACAAGATAAGTCAGAATTATATTTAAAAAAAGTTAATTACCTATAATTGATCTATAATTATCTATAATCTATAATTTAGTTAATTATAGCGTTAATAAAATTACAAAATTAATTTAGGAAGATGTTGCTGAAAATAGATATAGTTTCAAAAAATATCTATAAATTGAAAAAAAATAATAATAAATGGAAAATAGCACATATTCATAACCAATAAGCAAAAAATTAAATTAATAAAATATTTAATAGCATAAAACTACAATTTCAAAAAAGATACAATAAATATAATTTTTGTTAACAATGTACTGGAAATTTTTTAACAATAAAAATGCTAAATTGAAGAACGGTTAAATCAGAAATAGGATATTAAATTGCATGAAAAACGCACAACAATTAATAAACACATTATTAAATGTAAATTAATGTTGATGTTAAATGTTAATTAATTAATGTTAATGTTAAATAATCAATTAATTATAGATAAAATAGATAATTATAGATAAAAGTACAAAAATAATTTCGAAAGATTAAGTCTAAAATATATATTGTTTCAAATAAAATCAATATATAAAATATTTTTTTCATT